>JALMGF010000029.1:9985000-10107500 GCA_023333645.1 Sceloporus occidentalis
TATCTGCCGGCTCCCCGACGACATTGTGCGCGGAAATGATTCCCGGTGTGATTACCGTACATAACGCCCATTTTCTTTCTCCTCTAACTTTAAGGATAAATTGTGATTTTCCCGGTATGTCCTTTAACGGTTACTACGTAACACATATAGAAGTTGGCATTCGCGGTACGGGTGAGTGTATCACCCGGTGTTCATCCGACCCCCTCGTCCTGGCTGCTCATTCATTGATTCTGTTTGGTTTTTTTGTTTGTTTTTTTTTGTTTATTCTTGCTTTATAAGCCATCGTCATGGAAATGGATAAAACATGATTTTCCTAATGCAGATGGTGAGCAGTCAAACCGACAAAACGTTTGCATTTATTTTTTATCCTAAAGATTGACGATTTGGGGGAAGAAATCCATGAAAACACCAGAAAGCGTTACTGGAGACTTCCATAGGGCTGACGATCCGCCGTATGTGACATACGGTAAGAAAGTATAAATATTATTTTCTCTTAATGTTATTTTTATGATTAAAGTTCTTTGCACAAATCCCAAGATGAACTGATTTACTGGATGTTAAGACTATAAAAAAAAGCTACTTATTTCTTTTATTGTTCTGGACAGTTGCGTGACCTTCATCAGGGGCTGATGGTTCTTTCGTGTAATAGAACATTAAGATGGAAATAAATATGTTTCCACGTATAATAAGTGTCTGCGCTAATGGGCTGAATATCATTTAGATCAAATTATATTTCTTATTTTTCATTGGCTGTCAGATAATGTGTTTCTTGGGTCAGTTTGCGGCCTTTTAACATGTTGATTACCTTAGTCAGGCAGAAGTAATGTTGTACGGACACAATCTCGAATTCATCTTAAATTAATGCTGCGGAGAGGCAGAAATCAGAAATTCATATCTCACGGAGAAAAGGGAACATTATCAGAATTTGACTATTTACCCATATAGAGAAACGCGGAATAAGATAGCACATAATGACTTGTAGTGTGGCCTTTAACGGCCCATCTCGGTCCTGACCTTCTCGGGGTGTCTCGTTGTGCTCCACACGGTTTCATTTCTGTTCTGTATTCGCCATGAGTCCATAGACGATGCTTCTACATCAGGTTGGGCCTGAAGTAGTATACACGGAGCAGGGCGCACGGGAGAGGTCTCAAATAAAAATGTCAGCCGGTCAGATCTGGGACGAGCTGACTTCACGATCCTGGGACAACCAGGATTAATGGCCAAAGGTTCCATGCCCCTCAATATGTCCCATCACTCTGTCTTGCGCAGGTTCATGCCCCCCGCTGCTCACTGATGTCCCATGCGCACAATGGTCTGATGCTGAGCACATTGGACCATCTAGCTGGGGTCTGGGGAAAGACACCAATGTCCTTCAGATGCTACCCTAGCCGGGATGTCCACCTGGCGGGACCATAAAGCTCTGCTCAGGGGTACACTGTCGTCACTTTGGTATAACCGCGCATGCTGTGTGCTGCTTTGTGTTTCTATATGGCAGCCGTATGGTTTAAGGGTAAGTGTAGCGTTTGTGTCCTGACTTGTCGGAGAATAAGCAGCGAAGCTTTAGAGATAAGAGACTGGAATATCCTATCGTTAAATGTCACACAATGACAGCGTACGATACAATGATCCTACTTAGACATTTTCATAAACATAATTGATACAAGGCGCTTGCGACGGGCGCTCTTTGCGTCTACTGGCATCCATTTCGTGTACAAATAACAACTCGTAATGAATGCAAATCCTATCAAATACAAACGGCTGGTTTCCTCTAAACACTTCTCCAGCGATTCCGGGTCATCTGAATATCGACAGATTGGTTTTCAATCCTGTGCTTAGCGTACGGCAGGCCGGCTACGCACCATTTAGACGCCACGCGCTTAGTTACAATTCTTGTTTGTTTTTCCTGCGCGGTATCAATAAAGCCAGCGGAGATTATTTGCGCCATACCGGCAAAGCCAGCCATTTACAATCCCTGATGGGGTAAGACAGGGATACCCTCTCCCGTGCGCCCTGCTCCATGCATACTACTTCAGGCTTACGGTGGTTCCTGTCTATACTTAGCAGATCAGGGCAGGCGACACGCTTGATATGAGGCTAACGCCAAATTACCGTACAGCAGAGGCAATAAAACGCATCCTATTCCGAGGGGTACGTCGCCTCAATCGAGTGCGGAGAGCTGTTATAAAATAAAAATCGGTATTTTGCATTTCAGGCCGCGGTGATAGGCAGGCATGACTGTGAATGCAGGACGGCAATTAAATCGATATGCTTTAATAGCGCCCAGCAGCCCGCTGGTTCTGGAGGGTCTCATCCTCACTAACTTGAGTAGCTTTCATTTAAAATGAATATATGGACCACAGGTGTCGGAGAGCAAATGCATAATATCAGCGATGCATTTTCCAGTGAGCATAAAAAAAGGCTGACCACCATAAATCTGACACATGTGAAAATAAGAAACAAGGCGAAAGCGTGATCAGCAGACAAACCCCAGAGCGACATCCGCAAATAGTCTATAAGTGAGAAGTCCAGTAAGTAAGAGCGTGTGTCAAAGCGACGTATTCCTGTTACAATGTTACAACGAGGACAGAAATGTATTATGTTTGCCCCATGAACAAAAGTAACAAAACACCAAGAACTTCCATTCATCTCAGCTATTCCAATACCAGGGGCTTTAAATCCCCGGCTATTTATAAATTGCATTGATCAGAAGGTGAATGGATGGGGGCGACAGCGGCCCAAACAAAAAGTAGTAATATTACAATATCCGCAGCCGGCGGCAGCATTCTGATGACTATTCTATAATGTTATATATATATATAAAGCTGCGTCTTGGGAAAGAGGCGCGAGTGGATCATGAAATATATATATAGATAGATAGATAGATATAGATATAATGGCTGACTGGTCCATCGCGGGACCTTACTATATCCTTTATCTGAAAGACATTTAAAGGATTTACCTATCTATCCGGCAGCAGACCTACTCATTGAGTGGGAGCCAAGAGCACATGATTGTGTTAATTAATCTGCTATTGTGGGTAAAAGCACAGCTGCCGTGGCTTTCCAGATACGTTGTGAAAGAGAAACAATATGGTGTTAAGCCGATGACTGCATACTGTTACAAAGGGGGTGCAGGAGATCTCCGATTCGTACATCAGGCCTCCGGGACAGGAGGGGGTAATAAATCCTAAATGTTGGCCCCGAACGCGCACCGTCATAGGATGCCTCGGCTATCGGACGGGTCCGCAAATGGAAAACGCAAGAAAACTTCTCAAAAATCGTTGGATCGCCTCCAATAATAAAAAAATGGAGCTCGACAAATTATGCGTTTATGTAAATTTATGGGTTCTAAATAATGAGCATTAACTAGGCGTTCTTTAAATAGGGCTTAGCTGACCCAAAAAAGGTGGCGGCGTTGAAAAGACCCTTGTATTCTTGTGTGTGAATCAAAACCTTTTCTCTTGATGCATGCGCGGATTTGTCAATTCAGCGCTCACAGTCAGGACCTATTGAGGAATAAGCGCCTGTGGATTTCTCTCTGGCTGCGGACTTACAGGGAATGAGTTGGCCGGCCAAACCGCGGTAAAAACTATTAATAAAAAATCATTTCCTTGTTTGTCACCGTGAGGAATTATCTTTCGGAAGTGAATCTGCATGATCTCCACTGCTTGCTCCTCGGGATTTTTTTGGGGGGAGGGGGGTTATGTATTCATCTGTTTATCTTCAGCCATGAAGTGCAGTTTAAAGTACTGATCCAAAGACTGGAAATGATCTTTGGTTTAAAAAAATACGTTTTGGGTGATATGCTGTGTATTTCTAGGCTGGACCCCAAACCCTTCTCGGGTCTCCGCTGGATGCGAGTAATTGTTATGGAAAATACCGATCAAAACAAAATAATCCTAAATTAGACGCGGCGTGCCCATAATCCACACAGAGACATACGGGCGCAGCATAATAACATGTCTAAAACATGCTACAGGGAAACGTATATGCATGTTCAGCACGGTCAGGACGCCTCCATTGTGAGACGTGTTACACGGCAGTCATCTTTAAAGGAAAATGTATCGGAAATCATCTTTTGACTGAGGCGACGCAGCCGGTAAAAGCCATTGGTTAGTGGGGGGGATGACGGGCCGCTATACCGGAGCCTGTTGGGTTGTAACGTCGGTGTGGAGGCCGCCGGCACGCTAGTGCCTCCCCGTCATGCTGTCTGATCATGTACAGCCTGACCCAGATCGGCCAAAAATCATCACCTAGTTATAAAAAAAGGAAATAGTCGGCCAGAAAGCATGTATTACCGACAGACTGGTGAGAGACCTTGGAGCGGGGCTTCTTTTGTTGTTGTTGGCCTACACTTACCATCTACATGAGTAAAATTGACAGGGACATGGGTGGCGATTGAGGCAGTCATGGATTCCATTTAACTGGCCTCTGGGTCTTACGGGAAGCCAACGTGCCACTTGGGCACTGGGTAAAGCAGCCGTCCTCTCCCTGTTGACGCAGCCCTAACCTAAAACTGGCAATAAATGCAAAATAAACACACTCTTGGCACCCCAATAAAGGTCTACGTCCCCAGGGTGTTACTAGCCACATGGCAGGTGGGACTCGATGTCCAGACCCGGGACCTTAGCCTGGTGGCCCTAACTTCCTACCAGCACGTTCTCTCCTCACGGTTTGGTGACAGAAAGTACGGCTGCTGCTTTTTAAACCCATTTCAGTCGCTGCATGCGTTTGCCAATCGACTTTCACAAAAACACACGTAGCCGCAGAACACACAGACAGAGAGGTTGTGAAGGCTGATTTTAAGACAAAGTAAGCCAATTGTACAAATTCTTAAAATGTTTCTGCATTATTGTTTGTCTCGTTCTCAGCCATGAAACCTTGTTTTCCTCGTGTAATTGCTGTAAGTCCAGCGCTGTGTTATACGCTGGTAGAAAGCGAAGTATTTGTTACAGAGCAGAAATTGCTAAACTGTAACGTGTAATAAGCGCTAAAGTGGTTAGAAATAACCAGTTACGGGGAGGCAGGTGCGGTGTATGCGTTAAAAAGCGGGCTGCTAAAGTATTTCTACTGAAAGGACCGTTACTGGCCCACGGATCGTTAGGCGAGATTCCCAGGCAGACCCGTATTACATGCAAATTCTTGTTTTCCGCAACTTTTACCCACCCCAGAACCAACCTTTTTTTTTAAGCAAAGAAGAGCCTTTGACTGGCGGGAGGATTATCAATGGACTGATCCAGCGCTGAGCACGTTGCTATTCGCCTTGAGGGTAGGAAGAAGACATGAGGATGGATGAAGACCGTTTCTGTCTTTTACGCCCTTCTTCTAGAGTAATCGCCTCGTTTAAAGCAAATAAAATGTTTTGGATCAGAAACCGTGAGCGGGGAGATCCAGCACAGATCCCCAGATGTACCGGCGGCAGCAGACACCAAACGCAATGTTCTACGGATTCAGGAAAAGCCAGCCGTAGGACCGCGTGGAGCAGGGCAGTAATGCCGGGGCTGACATTGTTACTTTGTAATAAGATGGCGTCAAAATAGCATGATGTCCACCAAGCTCAGAAGAAAACGAACGAGACACAGAAGCTTAATACAAAGCTACAACTGAACCGGATGAAGAGCAATTTGCCGGAGAGTGCTGCGCTGCGTGGAGATGCTCGGAAAGACTGCCGGAGATCTTAGAAGATCCTACAAGTGACTCCTGTCCCCAGCCTACCTTCCTTAGTGGTGTTGGGGTCCAACTACATTACTCTGCTACAAGTATAAGCAAAATGAGAGCGGGTCACAGACAAGCTCAAATGTCTTTTCTACCCCAGAATCCCCCTGTATTTCCTCTAATCACACCCTAAACTACAGGCTTCCCCCAGTGACCACGAGAGCCAAATAACGATGGGACCGTCGGCTGAAAAATCTAGCGAGTTTTACCGCGATGTGATTTTGTGAGTCAGTCTCAGGCATTACAGCTAAAGTCAGGCTCGAGAAAATCACAGGTTCTGGGGCAGGAAGAGAGAACGTGGCGCCCCCTACATGCCAACTTTGCTCTTTTCTGGCGGCAGCGTGATTTATGTAGAAATGAAATGTGAGCGCGTGCCGGTGTATTCATGAATCCCAGCACCCAGGCCCGCTCTGCGGCAGAGTCCTCTCCCGTCCGGGGGTCTGTGCGCGCGGGAAGCGGCGCGGACGATATTCCATATCACACAATGAAAGGCTGCATATGGTGCTCGGTCATAACAGCTGAGCTTAAACATTCCCCGCTGCTCCGCGTTTCACTGAACCCGACAGCACACAACGCCGAGAGGACAGCAGCCATGTTAAATATTGTTTTTATGTGAAATTCTGCTTATTATCCCCCGAAAATCACAGTCTGCCAATTCAAACAATCCCCAGCGTGATAACGCAGCAGTCAACAAAAACTTAACTACGCTTCCTTGTGGTTTTTTTTTTCCTTAAATCCTATTTTTTTTTTAAAAAACAAAACACTGGTGAGTGCGGAGTAATACGACATCTATGGAGTAATATATTCCATGCATTTAAAGTGAGATTACAGCGATGTCGGCGTATAAAGCCGCACACCGCAGCTCGTGTGTTCTGGACATTTTTCCGGGTGATGTTACCGGCGCGGGGATACGTTTACTTTTACAAATCAGACAAGTGAATTATTAATGGGCTCGAAGCCATCTGTAACAACCTGGGGTCCTGTATGTCGCCCGATATAACCCAAGGAGCCTCCAATAAAAAAGAGAAACAAGGAGCCCACTCTTGGTGCTTCGTAGACCCCAAATTCTGTATTTTTACTATGTGGGGGAAAGACTCACCTGCCCATTATTAACATCATTCTCAACTTAATCATAACCTTAAGTATGATGGGGAACCATTCCTTGTACGCACTACCCTTTCAGACCCATTCATACTTTACGAGCCTCTCAACCAAAACGAGCCGTTGAGCCAACATTCACTCTCCTTCCCATCTCCATCCCGTCAGTCGCTCTAACATCTCCGCGGTTGGGAGCAGCGCAATTACACGCAAAATTATTTGTACAGCGGCTTCAAACGCCGACATCAGCCACTTTCACTTTGTACCCGCGCTTCCTGCAGTTGTTTCAGAAAGGAACATGGATCGCGGAGCTTTTATACGTCGAGCCCGAGCTGCCTTCATGTGAAAAAAACTTCAAACATGTCGCGGTGCACAGAATGAACGAGCCATGTTTTTGCCAGCAGGGGGTAATTAGTCATATTTCACAGATGAAAAGTTACAGGGATCAAAGAAGCGCCAAGCACTTTTTAAGAGATCAGTACTCCATGCAAAAATCGCTATGTTGATATTCCTTAAAACAATACCTGCGGACTAGGAAAACACGCACCGGGGAGGAAAAAATAGCAATTAAAACATATACCGAAAAAATACGAAGGGAGGAAAAGCAATATGAAGGGGGCTTTTTATATGCGATCGTGTCGCAATGAGTTAACGTACCCTTCTGTACGAGGGTCACGTGGGTCTCTCGCTCACCCACTCCTCGCCCCCCAGACCCCTGTTGCTGCATACCATCTCAAAGCCCCTGCACAAAGTTTGGCTTTAGCAATGCGCGGCAGCTGGGCCAAGCTACCAGAGAATGATAATGACCTTAGAAATCTGCTGTTAGCTTCACAACAATAGGGTGCTCAGTCTTCTGGAAAATTGTGTTCATCAGCTAACTCTGCTCAGTTACTAATTGACATTGCCAAATATTTTAAGAACAATTGGAATGCACAAGAAAAAAAAAAAGAAGATCTTAATCCTTTGGTTTCTTTTTTCTTTTTTGTTGCCCAGAATATGGAGAACGTTCAAGAGATGCCTTCAGATAAATGACTGCGAAGTATCAGCACAGAGAGCTTCGTTAAAGGACGTTAAAGGAGTTCGGTAATTCCGTCCCCTCTTTATCGCGTGTATCACATATACGATAATACTGGCCGACACTTAAAATTATTTACACGCAGCAGCCTCCGGGAATTACTAATAAGCTAATGGGTGCTACTTCGTTGTGTGTTCGGGCTGGGATGGGACTGGTGTTCTATTGGCTCAACACAAGTTAATGCTACACATATATATCATATATATATATGGAGAAATAGTCCCTCAAACATTATTAGACACTAATTTATATTCCGCGGATGCAGAGAAAACACGTGGTCTGACATCACAGGGTGTGACATCACAGGGTCTGTAATATTACAATGCAAACACAAACTGACTTTGTAGGGGAGATGGCAGAAACCATGCATGATCGGCACAGCGTGGGTTAAGGTGCACCTTGTTTCTACCCTTATGTCATAGAATAGGTCTGTAAGTCTCTGTGACGCCGTCGCTGCATTTTCTGCGGTTTACGGACTATACAAAAGCACAGCATAATTCCAGGATCCATGTGTTCATCGTCGCATGCGCCTTTGTATAAACTTTCAGAACAAACCGATGCCTGGCGCATTAGATGCATGGCACATTAGATGCATGGCGCATTAGATGCATGGCACATTAGATGCATAGCGCATTAGATGCATGGCACATTAGATGCATAGCGCATTAGATGCATGGCACATTAGATGCATAGCGCATTAGATGCATGGCACATTAGATGCATAGCGCATTAGATGCATGGCACATTAGATGCATAGCGCATTAGATGCCTGGCACATTAGATGCATGGCACATTAGATGCCTGGGGATTAAATGCATGGCATATTAGATGCATGGCACATTAGATGCCTGGCGCATTAGATGCATGCCCTTCTTGCCAGTTACTGCCTATAGACCTGACCCTTCCCATACCCGGCTAGTGGTTTTTAATCAGCCCTCGGCCCCCAATCCCTCTCTTTCAGAACAAACCGATGCCTGGCGCATTAGATGCATAGCGCATTAAATGCATGGCACATTAGATGCATGGCACATTAGATGCATGGCACATTAGATGCATGGCACATTAGATGCCTGGGGCATTAAATGCATGGCACATTAGATGCGTGGGGCATTAAATGCATGGCACATTAGATGCATAGCGCATTAGATGCGTGGGGCATTAAATGCATGGCACATTAGATGCCTAGCGCATTAGATGCCTGGCGCATTAGATGCATGCCCTTCTTGCCAGTTACTGCCTATAGACCTGACCCTTCCCATACCCGGCTAGTGGTTTTTAATCAGCCCTCGGCCCCCAATCCCTCTCTTTCAGAACAAACCGATGCCTGGCGCATTAGATGCATAGCGCATTAAATGCATGGCACATTAGATGCATGGCACATTAGATGCATGGCACATTAGATGCCTGGGGCATTAAATGCATGGCACATTAGATGCATAGCGCATTAGATGCGTGGGGCATTAAATGCATGGCACATTAGATGCATAGCGCATTAGATGCGTGGGGCATTAAATGCATGGCACATTAGATGCATAGCGCATTAGATGCCTGGCGCATTATATGCCTGGCGCATTAGATGCATGCCCTTCTTGCCAGTTACTGCCTATAGACCTGACCCTTCCCATACCCGGCTAGTGGTTTTTAATCAGCCCTCGGCCCCCAATCCCTCTCTTTCAGAACAAACCGATGCCTGGCGCATTAGATGCATAGCGCATTAAATGCATGGCACATTAGATGCATGGCACATTAGATGCGTGGCACATTAGATGCCTGGGGCATTAAATGCATGGCACATTAGATGCATAGCGCATTAGATGCGTGGGGCATTAAATGCATGGCACATTAGATGCATAGCGCATTAGATGCGTGGGGCATTAAATGCATGGCACATTAGATGCATAGCGCATTAGATGCCTGGCGCATTATATGCCTGGCGCATTAGATGCATGCCCTTCTTGCCAGTTACTGCCTATAGACCTGACCCTTCCCATACCCGGCTAGTGGTTTTTAATCAGCCCTTGGCCCCCAATCCCTCTCTCCCCGGAATCACTTCAGGTAACAAAGGCTTGCCTGCCGCTCATTGTGATAATTCTCCTGGAGATCATACTGAGAGCGGCCGTGAAAAGCGATGGGTTATGATGTATTCATCGCTATCATGTTAAGAGCACTAGTCAGAGGCAAGAATTCATTACTTACATTTAAGGAAAAATAGTTTCTCAGGCCCTCCTGACCCGGACTTCAAAAGGGAAAAAATGAATGAGAAGTGATACAAATGAAGTTTTAAGATGTGAACGAGAGCGGCTGAGCCTTCAGCCTGCTTTACTCATCCCAAAGTTATAGGTCTGTTTTATTTGGGTAATTAATTAGTCTTGTATATTGCACACTTAAAAAGGTGCGCTCCAAGCAAAAACAAAAAAAAAGGCACAATTCACAAAACGAGTCATTAACGGAAAATTTATATCCAAAGAGAATAAATCGAGAATCTTCAATACTGTATACTTAGAAAGGAAAGCAACGGGACCAAGGGAAGGTGGTCCCGGCGTGGCAGTAACCGTGGCAATGACGGTATCCGCGGATATAACGAGCGCCGGACTTTCATACCGGAACGCAGGACTCGATAAAAGTGTTTGGGGAACCCGACACGAAGGATTCTCAGATAAACGATGCTCATTACACCACACGTCTCCTTTCTCATAATGTTAAGATATATATTCATGTCTGGAATGAGACAGGGGGTCGCCAACAAGCTCTGATTGATGGGAGTTGGCTGCTCTTACAGGTATGTCTCCATCAAGCTATTGTGAATTATCCGCAGACTGCTTCTAGACAGTAATTCCTACGATCCGTGTAATCTATTCACTCTGGGATCTCAGACCAGTCTCTACTACCTGATCAAAAGTTGCTTCAAGAAAGAAAAAATCCTAATAATGATTGGGGTGCTGTGAGGATGGATCGGGCCGGTTAGAAATATAAACGGGATGCAGTCTAAATGCAGCGCAAATCTCACCCGGTTTATCTAGTGATCATCAGTCAATTTAACCCAAAGATGGATTTCTTACGAGACGTTCTTGGCACGCGTTCCTCTGTATGCGGAAGTTCAGGGCTGCAGCTGGTGTCGGCGGCCTGGCATGGAACCATTTAATTGACCTTTATTGATATGTGCTGGATTCAGCTGTCTTTTTTCACGATATGTCACTTGGGAGCTGGAGATGTCTGCGGTTCAGTTCCCCAGACAATGCATATGGCAGACACACAGAAACAGCATCTCTCTAACCCCCCCCAGCTCCACGAGACCCTCCATCAACACAAGAGACATCCCATTCTCTCAGACCGCAGCAACAAACATCTCAGACACAAGAGAAATCCCGTTCTCTCAGACCGCAGTAACAAACATAATACAAGAGACATCCCATTCTTTTAGACCGCAGTAAGAAACATCTCAAACACAAGAGACATCCCGTTCTCCGAGACCACAGTAGGAGACATGTGAAGAGGGACGTGGCGTCCGCCTGATACTCGGTGACGACGAGTTACTCCCCATATTGAAATCTGAATTGAATGGAAAGTGATGAGATTACCGCAGGCGGCCTTCAGCAGACCTTTACCGCGGACGCTGAGTGCCTGGAGCTCCTCGACTGTCTCTTATTCTCCAGACTTAATGGTTGATTGCAAAAATCAATGTTGCCGTTAGTAACAGAATATTTGTTATCACACGATTCCCTCTTTTGTTAGGTCGACAGAATGATTACAGTATTGGATGAAACGTATTATTCTTGGATATACGCCCCTTATATAAGCCCCTTATAGACCGGCGCGTCCCTGTAAACGCGGGACCTGTTGTGTCGGGGTCCGGATTGTGTATCGTGTTAGTAAATTAGCAGCCATCTTCTTGCGAGGACCGTGCGCATTATTCTGAAGATTATGGAATGTTTGGGTGTTTTGTTAAATATTGAAAGATTGTATCGGAGGAGGTCAGTGTTCGCCGGGCGCAGTTACTGTGGACTGGTTCCTATGTTTAACATCCTGGTGTTTGGAAATAATGACTATTTATCGCAGCCAATCACAATACAAGATATTGGTTCTCTTTAATCCTCGTGATCGGTAGAAGGTGTCACTGGCCTGGATAAATAATCATGTATATGAGTCTGAAACATTATCAGCTGCGAGGGGCAAATAATCGGGATAACCGCAAATGTCCCCCATCAGATTTTGGATCCTGAGCATTAACTGGTTGCCGAGCAACAGCACAGAGACGAGTGTAAGAAAAAGCCTAAAATATAATAAACTTATAAGATGGTAGCATTTAGTAGATTTGTTTTGGAAGTGTATGTAATGCCTATGCGTAGGAAACATAAAGGACTTCTTTCCTCCACAAAAATAAAATTACAGATGGAAGGCACCGTAAAAAGCACACTTTTCAGCTTGTTTGTAGGGGGTTATGTGTTCGGAACGGCAATCATGGCCCAATAGTTAACAAAATCATCTTTAAAACACATTTTTATAAATAAGGCCACATCCTTATATTTCTCTTAATATCCCACTTAATGGCAGTCCGCAGAAACAGACGGTCTACCATGCCACGGAGATGTCCGTGGAAACAGCGTGCACTTTAATGACGCATTTCAAGCCTTGTGTTTTCTTTTGGCAAGGAATGATCTTGAATACAGTTGTAAGCATTCTAAGTTATTCCCCTATCATGTCTTCACAATAAACAGTACTAGCAGCTCGAGCCTGACAATCGGGATTTCACTACACTGTCCTGATTGTGGCAGCAGGAATAATAATAATAATAATAATAACAACAATAGTACTAATAATAAAAACAATAATACTAATAATACTAATAACAATAATAATAAATGAATTGTTTGGTACCTGAAGAGGAAGGAGACGAAGGATGCGGGCTGTCCTCCTGTGCACTCCCTGTCTGTGAGAGCGCTCCACCTGTCCCACTCTCTTCAGTGATATTTGACGAACCCGGGGTGGTGGATCGGCTCACGGACTGGGACTCTTGATCGCTTCCTGAGCCCCGTCGCTCCTCCAGACTCATCTGAATCGCCTCTTCCTCCGCTTTCCTATCTCTTCTGTGGACTCGCGAGTGAACCACCACTTGGTGGTAGGTCCTGAAGACCCGGCCACAGTCGGGGCACTCAGTTGGCTTGTCTTTCAGGTTTCCGTGGCTCTGCATGTTGTAGTCGAGCCCCTGGCTCATGCCATGTGACAGAAAATCTCTGGTACTTTCTAAGAGTTCCAGTTTGGACGGCAAGTCTCTCTGATTGCACATTTTAGAGCTGTGAATCATGTCAGCTTGCATTTTTTGTTTAGAGCCATCTGCTCCTATAATTACATACTCTCGCTTCTCCTTATCAAACAGGACTCCGGCATTTGCTAAACTATCTTCGTGGTTGCGCTGTATCTGCTGCTCTTTAGACAAGAAGCCGTGTTCCATTGCCATTCCTCTCGCCATTAGCTGCCAGGCCTGATAGCTGTTGACTGGATCCATCTCTGCGGCTTTGGCCGCAGCTTGCAACCGCTCTATGCAGCTGGACTTTAGAGGAGGCACCAAATTGAGGGAGCCGAGTAAGGAATGCTTCTCCCCTTCTGTCATGCCATGTCCCAGGGCAGCTAAGGGCGACAGCAGCTTCCCCAGAACTTCCTTTTCTTTCAGTGGAAGTTCTCCCTTGTTGTACATGTGACTGTGCTCGCCTAAACTCGCCTTGTCTGAAGGCATGAAACCACTTTGCAAGCAGGATATGTATCTGGAGTAGAGATTTGCGTGCTCTTGAGTTACGCTGGACACCGGGACCTCTGCTTCGCTCGGAGATTTGTTCTTTACTGATAGTTTGTTCAGATGGACCTTCATGTGGTTTTTTAAGAACCAGGGCTCTTTGAATCGTCGCCCGCAGATCTGACAGCAGTGTTCAAAGGAATCCTTGTGCTTTCTCATGTGGCCTTTCAGGAACCAGGCTTGACTGAAAACCTGCCCGCATACCTCGCAGCGGAACTCGCTGGTGGACTGCTCTCCGTTTCCGCTAGATCCTTGGCCTTGAACAGACTCGGCCGTTATGTGCGCTTTTTCAACATGGCTAATCAACTCTTCTTCTTGGGAGGCAGCAAAATCACACAGAGTACACTTGTAAGGCTTGTGCAAAATCCGTATATGCCTATCCAATTCCTCTCGTTTCTTGAACTTTCCTTTGCAAAACGTGCATCTGAACCCAGTTGCTGGGGTGGCTGCTTCCTCCTGGACCGCTGCCGGCTTCGGAGAGGGGGCTTTGTTAGACAGATCGGATGTGCTGTGGTTTGCTGGGACAGATATGTGAGAGTTAGACAAGGGGGATTGCTGTAAGTGCTGCTGTGGTTTCACATCCACTCTAGGCTGAAGAAGGCTGCTTTTCATCTGCTTGTCTCTTAAAATGGCCCTTTCCTCCAGTTCGTGGAGGAGCCGGTTTTCTTCTCGGACCCGACCTCGACCTTTGCCCAGGTTTCCCAGTTTGTGGGTACGGAGGTGAATCTTCAGGTTACCTTTCTGAGCAGCTCGGTGATCACAGTACGGACATTTGAATGGTTTCTCCCCGGTGTGCGTGCGCATGTGAAGAGACAGGATGCTATTGAAACGGAAACGCTTCCCACACAGCGGGCATGGATACTTTCTATTCTTCCTTGCATCGTCCTCGATGTCACTCATCTGGGACATTATCCCAAGGTTCTGTCCATTTAGAAACTGTTGCAGGTCTACTCTCCCATTGAGATTGCTTTCCACATCTCGATTCAGCTGACTGGCCAACATGGCCATCTGGCTGCTGATTGGTTGATTTGCCATTGAAACATGGCTTTTCTCGTCAATTGACGCCCCTGTTTTGTCTTCGTTCTTCTGCCGGTTCTGCAGCTCCGGGAAAGCGTGGCTGAGCTGGGAAGTGATCTGGTGCAGCTTCTGACTCATTGAATACTGGCCATTTAACAAGGTGCTGTTTAGATGGGGGTCAACTTCAGGCACGGCTGATGAAACTCCAAGGCACAAACTAGCTTCCTCCATCCCTGAAATCACAAAACACATAACAAATCATTGTGTGCCAGAAATATAACTTTAAAAAAAAAAAAACATGACATTAAACATGTATGTCAAAAAGTTATTTAAAAACCACAGAAACTATTCTTGAAAATCAGATGAAAATATTACTCTTGAGATGGCTCAATAATCATTTCAGGATCAAAAACATCTATGACAAAGACTGAGTAATCAGCAGCAGAATTGCTCATTCTAAAATATTTGCTTTGGTGGGTTTTTTCTTTTGTTATTTAAGGAGAACCGTGTGTTTGGATTATCTCCCGAACAATACCGGGTCTTTCCCCCTTCCCAGTCGGAGGTATAATATTCTGGGGGCCCCCGGCTTCCCTAGTCTCACCAAGATATCAGACACCCTGTTAAGCCCCTGAAGCTGTAGCTGCTTCCGCTGTACTGCGTGCTGTTTTGGGGTAGAAGTATCACTGAAGAAAGTTTTTTGTTTGTTTTTGAAAAACTTTTGTAATATATGAACACGAAATAACAGAAGCCAGTCTGCCTCCTGGAAAAAAACAGATGTTGCTACAAATGAAGACTTTATGACCGGCTGCATCTAACCTCAGTATTATTTATGAAGATGTCCACCGTAATGTTTATACATCGTGGAGCTCCTGCTTGACATAACTTTTTGCTATTATGAGTACTCATTTCTTAACTCCTCATCCTTCCCTCCAAACCTCTTTTATGATGTTGCTCCGACACGTTGACGGCACGCCACAGCTGGTGGAGTTCAAGATGATTTTTAACTAAAGTGGCCACGGAGGGAGTTAAGACCAAAGTATATTCCTGCTCGGAACGCATCTACCACTAACAATAAGGCGTCGAGTGATGGAACCCCTAGCTAAGTGATACTTTTAGGAATGTGCTTAGCATAAAGGAGAGACAGACAGGTGGGGCGATCACATCTTACAATTTCAGAAGAATTAGAAGAACATTTAAAGAGATTAGCCACGCCAACAAATGGCGCCCATCTAGAAAAGGATGGGATTCCATTATCTTATTTAAGCGACTATGAATGCATTCTATGCCTGGCCTATATACATCATACAACATTCACACAAAGTATTTATATATATATATATATATATATATATATATATATATATATATATATATATATACACACATATATATATTTCTTCTATGCAGAGTCCTATTTTCCAGACCCTGGCGATAATATTTACGGGACTGGAGCATATTACAGTTAGCTCGGTAACGTGTAAATGAAATATAAAAGTTTCTTGTATTATTTGCGGTGCCCACAGACAGTCTCTGGCACACAATAAAACATGATAATGTTTTGAATAAAAATAAAAGGACAAGCTTTCCAACAATAAAAAGGATTTTGCTTTAGTCAACAAAAAGTGCAGTAATATCTCATTAAGCTGATTAGTATGCTGCCTAGAAACAGTACTAGGTGCTGTAACACATGATTATAATCATAAAAATCCTTCAGTGTTTGCAAGTAAGCATTAACGAGGTATATTAAATTTTAAGGAGACTGACTAGCGGATCTGCAAAACCTTCAAGAATAGGATTTAACCCTCAAAATATTAATAAAAATATCTTAAAGGTAAGACACAGAAACAGGATAAAGATTGAGCTCTTATTTAACCTGCCCTTGGGGACAGACAATTCATTCATAAAGCTGTCCATTTAGATGGACTGAATATATATATATATAGGCATATTTTTATTTATACACACATATATATATATAAATGTATTTGTGTATATATTTATATCTATCTATCTATCCAGAGGCGTATCTAGGGTATGGCACCTATGGCTCCTGCCATAGGCGCCATTTGAAGGGGGCGCCAGTGAGCGGCATTTCATGCTGAGCGCCGTAATATGACGTCGTATTTCGGCGCTCAGCAGTGGGCACCAGCGAGCGGCTTTTAAACGCTGTCTTTTTTTTTGATGTCTTTTTTTTTTCCGAGCAACCGCTCGGCGCCCCTCGTTCTCCCCCGCATCCAAAAAAAAAAAAAGACACTGTTTAAAAGCCGCTAGCTGGTGCCCGCTGCTTCACTGCTGAGCGCCGAAATACGACATCATATTACGGCGCTCAGCAGCAGTGAAGCAGCGGGCAGTGCAGGAAGACAGAAGCCTCGTGCTCCCGTCGCTGGACCTCAAGGTGAGAGAACTACAAAGGGGGAGAGGGGTTAGACAGTGATAAGGGAGGGAGAGGGGTTAGACAGTAATAAGGGAGGGAGAGGGGTTAGAAAGTGATAAGGGAGGGAGAAGGGTTAGAAAGTGATAAGGGAGGGAGAGGGGGTAGTAAAGAGTGTGAAATAATGTGTGGATGCATTATGTGAATGAGGGAGAGCATGAGTTAATATGTGGATGAGTTGTCTGAATGAGGGAGAGCACGAGTTAATATGTGGATGAATTGTCTGAATGAGGGAGAGCATGAGTTAATGCGTGGATGAGTTATCTGAATGAGGGAGAGCATGAGTTAATATGGGGATGAGTTGTCCGAATGAGGGAGAGCATGAGTTAATATGTGGATGAGTTGTCTGTATGAGGGAGAGCATGAGTTAATGTGTGGATGAGTTATCTGAATGAGGGAGAGCATGAGTTAAAATGTGGATGAGTTGTCTGAATGAGTTAATGTGTGGATGAATTGTATGAATGAGGGAGAGCATGAGTTAATGTGTGGATGAGTTGTCTGAATGAAAGTGTGAATTAGTGAGTGACTGTAAAAGTGTTTGTGTATCATAGATGTATAATTGTGGAAGGGCAAAGATGGCACTAGCAGGACGTTTGAGCCTTGGGGACCAAGATGGCACAAGCAGGGTGTATATGGGACAAAGATGGCACAGGCCGGACTGTTTGGGGACAAAGTTGACTCGTGCTGGGCTATTTGGGGACAAACACTGCAAATCTTATGTGTGTGATTTGGGTGGTGGTCAGGTTCTATGTGGGCAGTGTGGACGCCATGGCTGGCTTTGGGGTGTGCAACCTGTGATCTATGCCTGTAATTTAGGGGGTTTTAAATATACCTTTAATGGCGAGTTTTTATGAGAATTCCAATTGATCTTTACCTGCAAAGCTGGGTTTATGTTATTCTGTAGATCCATATGTGCTATGCTATGTTTCCATACGTTATTTATGTGTACCTGCAAATACAGTGTTTGTATGCTGTTTCCATGTATGTATTTGATCTATACCTGCGATACAGGATTTGTATGTCTGATTCTGTTTATTTGATATATACCTTCAGTGCTGAGATCACAAGTGAATTTCAATTGATCTGGGTTTGTGTGTTGATCTATACCCGCTATCGGCAGCAGGGACTAATATTTATATATATATGGGCAGCAGGGGCTAGTAAATGGGTTTTAGATATTTGGACAGGGGCGCAATTTCAGTGCTTGCCATAGGTGCTATTTTCAGTAGATACGCCTCTGTATCTATCTATATATATATATATAAGGTAATTCCTGCTCTACTTGCTGCAGATGACTTCGCGCTCCATTAAGTTAGCCCGATAGCATTAGTTGGCTAAGAAAGGTAAAGCTCACATTGTTTGCATTTTTATTTTATTTTATTTTTTACAGGAAATCTGATTAAACATAAAGGCTGACATGGATCTCCTATGAAATATCCTGGTGACGGTCGCTCCTGTTGTGGAGCACAGAACCTTTTCGGGGTCATTAGACGGCTGTAAACATTATTATATAAATAAACCAGAGATTTCATGCTTCCATTTTAGCCCTGAGCTTGGTGCACTGAGCATGCGCGTTCCCCCCATTGCTTGCAGACGGTCCCGGTGACATTTGGGTACCAAGACACGTGGCATCGCTAATATCGCAGAGATGGGAGTGATTGCGGACGCTTCATATGTCTGGAGATTGATACCCGCGCAGGGCACACTTGTGACGTCTAATGATAGAAGGTGCGGGGTGGATATCAAACTTTAAAAACAAGCAAAAGAGAGCGGCAGACACAAGTATCAGCCCGACATGTGACACTTGATGAGATTATCAGTTACCTATAAATAAATCTAATTAGGGGAAATCAAATACACAAATTACATGTTGAAGTACTTTGGGTGATCAAGCGAATTAGAAAATGAGAAGCAGTTACATTTTTCTTCCTGAAATATTGCCGAGTAGAAAGTATATTTAGCATGTCCCGGGAAACAATAAACCCTCTCTGGAACCAGATTCACCCTTCCAGTGCCGGAGGGGTAACACGGCCTTCCTGCCATTATGGTGCGGCCAGCGGTCACCCAAAGTGTAATTTAAACTGTAAAACACGTCCGGGGGGACGTGGGGGTTACGAGTTAGGGAGCCCCACTCCTCCATCGCTGATCATTCTAGAACTAAGTTAATGATAGGACTGGTGGTGGCCATTGGGAGTCGGTCTACGCAAAGCTATGTTTGGCCAATTTTATTAAGAACTTTAAAGGAAAAACGTCAAGATGATAAGAGGACAGGACAAGCGCATTCACAATGTCATTATAAAGGGGATTTGGCACATATAAAAGCCCATCTAGTGATAGAAATGCTGCCATTTCATTGGCCAAGCTAGAAACTCTGTTTTGATGATGTAATTCCTGATATCCAATAAAAATTATTTTCCTGAAAATAACCAAGCCGCGGCCATGGAGGGTGCAACTAGAAAAGAGTCTATTCTGTAAATAATTCCCAAAAAACAGCTATCTTTGATTGATGACTCTCTAGTAATGGAGAAATCCTATGATGGTATTGCTACTGTAACCAGCATACACCATAGAATAGGATGTATGGATACATGTATGGACAGAGAGAAAGAAAGAAAGAGAGAAAGAAAGAAAGAGAGAAAGAAAGATATAGATAGGTAGGTAGATAATGGCAGACAGTGCAAATAAAATGTTGATGCTAAATGCTCTCATTTCATGCAAATGGAAGTCTGACCTATTTGTAAATATTGAGGCAGGATAACCCTGCATGGTTGTGTTCGCCAGGCACCTGTCATACGCATAATCTTGGATACAAATCATCAAATGAGCGCACAAAATCAATACAGAAATCCAAGCACATAATCAGATATTCTGTTGTCTGAAAACTGGACGCTTTCCAGGGAAAGGCTCAGTGAAGGCATCTGATACCTCTTTCCTGGTGGCGTCCATCTCGTCCCCAGTGCCGCTGCTTGGGTCAAACGCCTAAACCTGTTGACTTCCCTGACATTGACTTCTGGAAGGGGAGGAAAGCGAGCCCCCAAGTTACTTTTGACCTAAACAGAAAAACCACATCTGCTGGTTGACTCACGCGCTGTTCTTGGCCGCGTTTAACTGAAACAGAGTCTGTTGCGGATCAGCTCTCTCTCAGCGGTAGGTGTCACAGCAATAAATAGATGGATTTCGAGGGACACGTCGCCAAATAAAATGCATCAACACAAACATTTACAAAAAAAATGTACTCATTCAGAACTGGAAATGACTGTATTTTGCGCACCAAGGCTGCACCATATGCACCCCAATGTATAGGAGGCTTGTGGCATCTCAGGGTGGCACATTTATTGCGGATGACTGATGTTATGTAGTTGCCTTCACAGCAGTGGCTTTCCCTTCTCTTTACTTGTCATGATAGCATTAGAGCAATGCATTAGCTACAGCGACACAGGAAGTTCTGCTATGATGTCACCGTTCAGGAAGTGATGGCATCAGAGCACTTTGACATGTTCTATCTGAAGTTTGAAAGAACGAATAAGAATGCTTACAACACACACTCTAAAGTAAAGCTCACAAGTCTCCTGGAATGACCCGGAATGGTATATAAGTGCCGCTCTTTCCAATAAACCACTTACAAACTATTTTTGTTTCCTGTAAGAGAGACCTGAACAAACCTGGATAGAAAGAGCAGGGATTACAATGAAACTTAATGAGCTTAAACCAAAGGCAGCTCAAAGCATTAGAGATTCAGTCCAACTTTATTTTGACAAAATGTCTGTTTGTGTTACATTGTAAAAGGGACATTATAAGAGGCTCATTTCAAAAGGTCAGGCTGAGTTTTAAATCTGTTAAAGGCTCTATGAGAATTTTACCTTCAGCGACATAAAATGTGCTTCTTCGTGTGTGGATTGAAGGCGCTCGCCTACATTAAGGGATTCATTAAGTGGAACCTTCCAATACTGACACATCTGGCCATTTAAGTCCAGAACGCGCGTTCCGGTCGGTTTTGAGTCATGAACTCCCAGCATTAGTGAGGTTTTGGGTCTTGGGAAAGTTCTGATGATAGATAATATAGTAATAATAGTAAGTATTATATATAATAATATAATATATTATATAACCTACATATTGGAGTGACTACACTATGCCTTACTGTAGGGGCCGTGCATTCTGCACAAATCAGGAAGCAAGTGTTTGTTGTTGTTACCCTGATAACCAGTCCTACGACAAGCTACTGATGGGTTTTGTTTGGACGTGGCATTACGGACACGTGGACGGTGTGCCTAGGTTTGGTTCTCCGATCTATCTGATTTCTTGGCATGGAGCTTTGTAGAAGCATCACCATGATTTTATCGTCTTTCCAGTAAACAAAAGACAATAATCAGCTACAAAAACGGGCATCTGTCAGTTGTTTAGAGTCCCCAGCAGCTACTGGATCTCTGAATTAAAGGGGCACCATCAGGGAATTGTATTCTAGAATAGAAAGTCATTGAAATAAAATGGCGCGTGTGAATGGAGCCGATCACACTCTGTTGTAAAATATGTATAATTTTCATTTGAACTTGCCGTCTATTGTGCGACTAATGTTCGCTACTTTGGTGCTAAAAAGGCGACGGGATTGGAAAATATTTATAAGTCATATTTATTTCTGAAAGCGAACTCAGGGCACCCTTATAATTCTAATCCCCGCTAAGTGCATTGAGGTATTAAAAGTTTGGCGGCGAGAGGACCGAGAGAGTGTTAATGCACAAGAAAAGTGAGACTGATGAGTAAACCATGAGTTTGGGGAATGGGTTACAGACAGGAACCTTTTAGAAACCTAAAAAAAAATGTCATACATCAGGTGTGGCACAGAAATTGGCCTCGGTGATGATGAAGAAAGATTTGGTTACATTAAGAAGCAGAAAAAGGTGGCCTATGTAATAAAAGACGCAAACATTACGATAAGAAAATGACTCTTCTCCAATCATATAACATTGCACCGGCCTGACAACAGTAATCATCTGTACTTATTATCTGTATGAAGCTATGGGGGGCTCTCAGAGGACATCTCTGTCTGTAACGAGACCTCAGCCGAGGCCGTTCACTCGGAACCAAAGTTAGGTAAACAGCAATTTCCTTGAGATATTCCTCCACTAAATTCTAATATGTGTTTTAAAATAATTTCAGCTTTCATTTTGCGATATCGGGTAATTACAAAGACGTATTTAGTAGAAAAGAAAAATGTAATTATAATAATTGAAATTAATTTGCAGTGTTGTGAAATACTTGCCTACTCCTAAACATCCTGCGCTCATTACACAGAGCGTGGAGATAAGATACTGCATGAAATCGTTCTAAAACTGTTAGGGGATATTTATTAGGAGGTTAAATGAGAGAGAGAAAGGTCAGATTATAATCCATTTCGAGGCTGTAAACATATTTTGAGTGAATACGAATAAACAATTAAAACAAAGCACATGCAGACTTATCAAACCAAAGGTGTAATTGGAGTCGCCGTAATACCTAAACTCTTCCAAAAGCAGTCTATATTTCCATGCCGGGAAGAATTAGTGTGGGATACAGTAACGATACTAAGTATTTCTTTAACATGCGGAGCTAGTCCTAGGTGGTGTCCGCTGGACAAATGGAAGATAGTCCAAATACTTGAAATACAAAAGGAGGAACAAAGCGTTCACGGCTGAAGACAACCAGTGACATATTCTTCTGGTAGACAAACACCACAGATTATCTCCCCCTTCGTATTGTTCACATATAAACAAGTGTTACAATGTTTCCACGTATCTCTACATTCCAAAAGAAGGAAAACTCTTGTTCCTTCTGTTGTCTACAAGTTCTCTCTTCCAGTTGGTCCTTCTCACCGGTCACATCGGCACCAACCCACACTGACCCCCTTTTCCTAATATCTTAATAAAATCTGTGTCTACACCAAAAATTTACGAACAATATGTGCAAAATAAACCATTTTAAGCTGGAAAACCGAACTCTGGACACCGTGAGAAGAACAAGAACTCCTGCTGACTTCAAGATAAGCTGGCCAATACTCCAGAAACCTCCGGCATATGAAGGGGCAGATGTACAGCTGGCTCGTGGCAAGTGCCAGACGTCTGCAAGGCTGCACAATTGCCTTTTGTGCCTTCATAAATAACAATAATAATAATAATAATGAAACGCTACTGACAAGAAAGAGATAGGTGGGACTAGCTGAGGTTTACATCAAAGGGACACATGTACGTTCAACCGGTACTTTAATAACTTCATGTTATCTGACAAACATATATGTATATATATTTTTTACATTTATTATATCTTTTTTCTCAAAAACCTTAAAACAGATGTATGTTTCAAAACCTATGTATATAGAAACAACAGAAGCCAAGCGATAACGCCGTTCTTGGAAATCATCACAGAAGGCACCGTTCGTTAAGAGCTATGTCTTGTTGATAAATGGATGGAAATACATTTTTTTTTATTCTCCATGGATGCTAAGACCACCGTATAAGTATGATGTTATTACATACACATTTCACAAGGTTAACGTCATTGAACCTGACTTTGGTGGAACCCAAAATAACCCATTCAAAAGAGAAGTAAGAAATAATTGCTGTTTTCTCTCCTTTTTTTCCCTTTCAGTTATATTGCTATAATGATTCTGCATAACAGATTGAACAAAGTACTGTTGTGACAGGTGGTAGAATCCGGCTAGTAAGCACAGAGACAGGGTTCAATTTAGTTTGTGAATCCTTTAATTGTTGTGCAGCTAATTAAAGAAGGTTCTTTACACTCGCAAGTGTTTACCGTTGCTAGTATGCATACATGAAAAATTAAATTGTGCCTTCAAGGGCTGAGAACTATAGAAAAATCATAGCTGATGCGGCAACATGCTTACCAGCCCCAAATAGCTGCTTTTCACAATTGGAATTTGTAAAACTTTTTGCTAAGCAAATATAGAGCTAATTAGAAGTGTTCGTTGGACCAATTAACATTTAAATAAATAAGCCATATTGCACATTTCACAGTCTTTATTTAATGATGCTCCCTAACTTGTTGGAAAAATTCCTTTAAGTACAAAAAAAAAAAAAAACATGTCACAGAATGAAAGCCGGAAATAAGAGAGGAACAGTCTATCTTATACTTTTTTCTTTGTGCCTTGAAGTCTTTAGTAAAACGTACGGCCCGTTATTGGACTTTAAAATATAGGCATCTTTCTCTCTTCATCTTGTCGAGTTGTCTTTCCATGCCTTTGACTTGAAACAGGCAGAACGTATTTGATTACTATTTAATTTTGTCTCTGTTGTTGCGTGTGTATGCTAATGGTTTGGGTTCTTTTCAACTGGCAGATCAGAAGGGGCAGTTTTCGGAGACAGTCTGTAGCCCGGCAGGTGGTTAAACAGGACACGCGTTATAGAGAAAGCCTTGAGAACTGGTAAGGAAAGCGTTTGTCGCATATTATTAAGTTATTGTCACCTGTGTTACGGAAGAACCCAACAGACTTTGAGTATGGAAGGCAGACTGCAAGAGCCACTAGGGTAACGAGATAATGTATGGATTAGGATCTGCCCCAAAAGAGTATGTTCGGCAGACTAATGAGGTATAGGAGGACGGCCCAGGACTTATTAGACAAAGCATTATTAAATAGGCATATCATTCAAATGAATATGGGGTGAATGAAGGGATGAAGGATACGGTTACAGGTGGAAGACGACAAGAAACAAAAAGCGAGTGGCAGGAGGAAAGAGAGTAGAGGCTTAGCAAAGACTGGGGGAGCGTATGAAGGAATTGGGATGTATGATCATTCAGCGTCATGGCCATCAGAATTTACTTGCTGGCTTGAAGGGTTAGGTGGATGCAGTGATTCAGACGTAGGGTTAATGGTTGTAGTTATGAGAGAGGAATGAGGGGATCTGTTTGTAATGGAGGAGCATCGCAACACACGTTGACCCCAATGCCGGTTCTCACATTCACAGAGCTGATACTCTCCTTATAATGAACGGCATGATATTAACATTATAGACTACAGAAGCTTTGCATTAAGGTGCTAATAATTATTGGTAAATGTTTTCTTATACTTCATAACTATGGGTGTTTTGAGCTACACCCAACACAAGGCTGAGCAGATGGATTATAACACATTATGTGCTTCTTGGCTACTGTATCATATAGCCCTGCTATATGTCTGATGCTTATTATTATCACGTGTATCAGAGGGGTTAAATAGCACAAGGAAACAAGGCAGACACCATGTTGTTTCTATACGCTTGGAAGTTTGGAAAAAAATGTGTTATTTCCCGCTGTGGCAGACAAAAGAAAATAACAACAAAAATATTAAAAATAATTAATAACCAAATTCCATTAATACGGGTAGAAGTAGATGCAGAGATGATCTATAGTATGATATATGTGTGAGAGCTGTTGCAGAGAGGAATTATAGTATGATATATGTGTAATACTTAATGCAGAGGGGATCTATAGTATGATATATGTGTAATACTTAATGCAGAGGGGATCTATAGTATGATATATGTGTAATACTTAATGCAGAGGGGATCTATAGTATGATATATGTGTAATACTTAATGCAGAGGGGATCTATAGTATGATATATGTGTAATACTTAATGCAGATGGGATCTATAGTATGATATATGTGTAATACTTAATGCAGATGGGATCTATAGTATGATATATGTGTAATACTTAACGCAGAGGGGATCTATAGTATGATATATGTGTAATAATGCAGATGGGATCTATAGTATGATATATGTGTAATACTTAACGCAGAGGGGATCTATAGTATGATATATGTGTAATACTTAACGCAGAGGGGATCTATAGTATGATATATGTGTAATAATGCAGATGGGATCTATAGTATGATATATGTGTAATACTTAATGCAGAGGGGATCTATAGTATGATATATGTGTCATACCTAATGCAGAGGGGATCTATAGTATGATATATGTGTAATACTTAATGCAGAGGGGATCTATAGTATGATATATGTGTAATACGTAACGCAGAGGGGATCTATAGTATGATATATGTGTAATACTTAATGCAGAGGGGATCTATAGTATGATATATGTGTAATACTTAATGCAGAGGGGATCTATAGTATGATATATGTGTAATACTTAATGCAGAGGGGATCTATAGTATGATATATGTGTAATACTTAATGCAGAGGGGATCAATAGTATGATATATGTGTAATACTTAATGCAGAGGGGATCTATAGTATGATATATGTGTAATACTTAATGCAGAGGGGATCTATAGTATTATATATGTGTAATACTTAATGCAGAGGGGATCTATAGTATGATATATGTGTAATACTTAATGCAGAGGGGATCTATAGTATGATATATGTGTAATACTTAATGCAGAGGGGATCTATAGTATGATATGTGTGTAATACTTAATGCAGATGGGATCTATAGTATGATATGTGTGTAATAGTTATAGCATAGTGGAGCTATACTAATTATGGTATATTTCTAATGCTTATTGCAGAGGGTGTAGTTGTTACGTGTGATCTCTGGGATATACATTGTATGTTTGATACATGTTAGTATCCTGTGAGTAGCAACAAACCAAACACACGCACCCTGTTCTAGGTCCATAACGTGAGATTGAGTCCGGGTGGCCTGCGGCTAATAATGAACGTTATAAACCGGGGACTCTGTCACGGGAAGCGTTTTTAGAAGAGTATTTCTGGAAACCGATGTTCATAAGAGCTGCACATATTAAGTTTTGCGTGGAGCAGAAAAGTAATTGAGTTTAAGGAATATCTTTAAAGCCAATCAGCTTATTATCTGCACGTGGCGTCTTAGCCCTATTTATATCACAGGGGTGATTAGACGCATATATTTTGGATTTTTATATATATATATATATAATGTATACACACAAGTACACATCCTGCGCGCAGTGCATATGTACTTAAATTGAGTCATGCTGATGGAATCCATAAATTATTCTTTTGACGCGTGAATTTCACAGAGAGTTGGTAAATGGGCCTGTAAGAAGGAGGTCTGCTTTAAATAAACTGCCATTCACAGTGAAATATTCCCAAACTGCTTTTACTGGTGGAGGTTTTTTAAGCATAGCGCTCCCTGAATCTGCGGCTTTCCGCTTTGAAGAATTTGCATTTGAATGTTTATGTGTCGTGGGATTTAGTAAACAGAATAAAGTACCTTCCTGGTATTGTTTTGTATAGCGAGTTAACCGCAGAGCAGATAGCATTAATGTATATGCCTCTTACAGATGCAGCTTTATGATTTCACATAGTCCTTTTCTTTTGTTAATTAACCCCTTCAGCATGCGGCTGGCCCTGTGGGCTGCAGAGTGGCGAGGCGGCGGTTCCTACATGGCGTGATACATGATATGACCCGGTGACTGATGACTCCCAGAACCACCCGGTTTGTGTCTTCTGCCAAAACTACTCCAACAAAACCGCGGATCTCTCTACAGCCACAAAAACCACATGAGTGATGAAGCGATTCGGGGTCAAACACTGACCTTCCCCTGTCATCTACATGTGCGTATTTCTGCCATGTTGGGGCTGAGAGAATCTCAGTAACGTGGCCAAGCGTGCTAATGTAATCCTGGAGGTGGCCATGTAGACTGGGTAAGTGGTAGGTAGAATAAGGCAGTCCCCTAGCCTGAGGTGGAAAAGCATACTGTTCATGTACACGCTCCCCGTTCGTATACCACCATGTCCTCTCCTGTAATATTGCCCTGGCAGGCAGCGAGTTAAACAGATGATACTGTGGGGGTAATAACCGGCCGGGTCTGCAGTCATGGTTAGCCAATTTACTGGTGGTTAAGATCTAAACTAGGAAGGACTCCATGGCTGCCACGCCAAAAACAACACATTATGTAATAAAAATAAAGGAGCTGAAACCCTGGTCTGGGATACGAAGCAAAGCTGCATCTACGCACCAAGATAGTACAGATGAATCCACCAAGGATAGTCGGGGGAATTATGAAGGACCTCATGGAATTTTGAAGGAACTCTCTCCCGCTGACCTGCAGTTTAACTGCTATAACACTCGAAGTGTTATGTATCCTGAATAAATACTGAATTATCTTTCCCTCTACAAGGTCAGTATCATTAGTCCCTTTCTTTAACGCTGCCACATTTATGCCGGGCATCAGGGCGGTGAAAAGAACTAGTCAACTGCTCAGCTTCACTGATTAGGGAGGAGATGCTTTCGTATGGCTTTCAAGCCAGCAACTGTTCATTCTGCGCCGTCCGGACAAAGCACCAAACAGCACCCCAATGGCCCTTTGGATGGAAGAGCTCCACTCTACATTGGAAGCTTTGCCATGACGCAAAGTACATAGGATAGCTGCTGCATGGAAGGGAGAGAGAAATCTGTCATTATCATTACTACCCATTACCGAGTCTGGAGCCACGGTGGATTTTCCAGAATGGAGACCGGTGTCATTCTGTGTTGTGGCAACTCACAAGGTGCTTTGTATTAATATAATGACTATGTCAGAAGGTACGGCCTCTGAAATCAGTAACAAGACAGATGCGTCCTCACGCTGGGCAACTGTGATGCGCCAACTGTAACCCAGCCCTGCCAATTGGGGCAGTTAGCAGGGGATAAAATCAGGGGGAGTTGGGCAACACCATTAGACAGAACAGTTCCTTTTGGTATAATATCGTGGTATCCCTTACGGTACTCGTTCATAGAGCTGCTTGTGCCGGAGTCTGTCGCAGGCACTGAGCTCAATGTGGTGCCAGCAGCAATGCCACTCAATTAACCCTCTGGCACGGCATAGCGCTCGCCGTGAACGCTTGCTTCCCATCTACAAGCCGGAGTACATCATCTCTGTCATACATTTTGTCAAGCACCGCAAAGGGTTCTACTCATGTCTCCTAGACAACAATAAAGGTTATCCCAAACCCTTGGCTAAGTATTCTTCTTTTATGCCGCTCAGGAGGAAACTGTGTCCTTTCCCTCCCTACATAAAGCAGTCATTTTGACGAGGATTTGAAACAAGTTCTATGGGTTCCTTGTGTTCTCAGTGAAAAGACACGAAGCACAGAACAGTCACCGTTTCCCGCTTTTATGAGAAAATACATCCATGTAGTTATTGTGTCAATTCTGCGTAAGCCTTTATAACACTACCGTTCTCAGACCTGCTCCGGGGAGAAATAGGTCTTTTGTGCACCTGGCTGTCATTATCCAGACAGAGGTCACTCCAGAGATCCATACCGACCAAGAAGGTCTACAAGGGCTCGCGGTCTTGGCCAAGTTTTATGATGCCTCGATTAACATGTAATTAGCCAAGTTCATGATTAATGGCAAGGATAATGATGCAAGATAGCTGCCTTCACATCCCAAACCAATGGGAGGTAAAAGCGTATCAAACGAGAAAGAGAAATGATTGTACAGAACTGGACCAGACAGATGAAGCGCTTTGTTTATTACTCATCAATTTGTGTGTTTTTGTTACTTCTTTTAGAAATGAATTGGATTTTGTCAAATAAATACACAGATGAATTAAACAAGTTTTAACCCACGCAGTGGATCCTTTGGACAATCAGTGGGTTAGAAAGAGTCGGAGGTGAGAAATCTGCCTCTCTATAATTGAGACGACTGCATGCAAAACACACGAGGAGGTCATTCTCTGACCCCGTCCACAGTTTTGTCTCTTCGAATCAAGCCGTGGGACAACCGCTGAATGTCGGCATGTGACAAGAGCAGCCAGTGCTACAATGTGTTCATTTCATTTGCTTGTTTTCTTTAGTTACAATGTTAAATGTCATGGCCCAGCTCAAGTTGGATAGGAGTTTCTCCTTTGGATAGGGGGTTTCTCATGAGTAAGATCGCAGTCAGCGGCTAGACAGGTTCAGACCCTGTTCTGCGCGAGTCTGCTCTCTTTAGGCGAGGGTGTTTTAGGAGACAGACACACAATGGAGTCTGCACGAGTCTAACTTGCCACCCTCACAGCATCAAAAGCCATCAATGCCCAGCTCTCTCATCGCCGTCACGGCAGGGAATGCAAATGCCTTGCAGGACAATCCAGCCGAAAAGGGATTAATCCATGCATTGTGCAGCACTAAAGAAAAGGACATCACCAGAAACAACACAATTAACCAAATGTCGCCCAGACTAGGAAAATCTAATCACCCATTTCATTCATTGTGGAGAACAAATTAGAGCCTATTTAACGCCTCTGAAACAATGAGATATTGCAGGCGTATTAATGGAATCTGGAATCACAATCATCTTGGTACTAGGAGAAAGACGGAGCGCTGACCCAAGGACAGTACCCTGGTGGTACACCTTGTCTGCGCGCGCCTGGGCGTCCGCTCTCTGAGGACTGTGCACTTGTTTCTAGATCATCATCGTGGACTGGCACATCTTTTCCTCGGCATCTGATTAAGTTAACAATGTAGTGTTATTTGCATGTAGATTTGCCAGGCCTTTCTCCACAGCTGCTCCCAGAGACTTGGTCTTTCTCTGTAATGCGATCGCGCAGCAGTCAGTAAATGCAATCTTTGTCAAAACCAGGTGTGCTCCTGATTCCGTTCCCACTCGTTCCAAGCAATTTTTCATTCTTCTAACATTTAGAAAGCTCTATTGTAGCTACATCTGGAGCTAAACCTCACTTAATAATTATATACATTTATGAAAGCAAAAGATATATTATCAGGATCCCAATATTTTCTGTTCATATCACCTTTCTTTAATTTGCATTTGTAAAGAGTCGCTGTGCATTAGTATTAAAAATCTATAATAACGTCTAACGTTCCATTAATCAAAGCCTTTCTACAGCTGTGAATACATGAATGCATTTCAGATAAATAAAAGCCTTAAATAACGCCGCCTCATATTCGCATTTGGAATATGGAAATGCGGAGAGCCGAGCTGCCCTTATGGGCCCTGGCTAAGTGGAAATATGCCATAGTTCCCATGCTTTTAACCCCCTTGCCATTACAAAAACAAAGCGTTATAGCCCCTGATGGCTAGTAGAGTTAAAGGGAAACACATATTAGTTTATTTTCCGTGAGTGAATTGATGTGTTATTTATGCGCAAACATAGAGACTTTTTGCATTGTCTTTCTCAGACACAGTTCTGTTCTCACGCCGGGGTACCTGTTACTCCTGCGGACCTCTTCCTAAACGGAATCATGGACAGCGTGCATATCTAGGGATACGGGCCGTTCCACTAACCATCCTTTCAATCCTCACAGTATATCGGTTACTCTCACACTTTACAGCACATAGAGAACTGAAGCCTCATCCGTAAACTGCAAGCTCTTGGGGACAGGTGAGAATGATGTACAGCACTGTGCAAATGTTTCAGACAGGTGTTAAAAAAAATAGATATGTTAATAGTTTATTTTTATCACTTAACAAAAATAGAAAGTGATTGAACAGAAGAAAAAATCCAAATCAAATCAATATTTGATGTTCAGCATATGCTGATTTGATTTAGGGTTTTTCTTCCGTTCCCTCGTTTTCTATTTTGTTAAATGATAAAAATAAACACTGAAAGCAGTCTTACATTCTTACTATCTTTTGCACAGTGCTGTACATCATACTTCCCTGTCCCAAAGAGCTTGCAATTGAAGTAGCAGTACAGCGCGTTATAGAAACAGGGGAAGGTGATGCTGTTACTGCTAGAATAGTGGGACATGTTTGTTTGCTTTGAGCGAATTGAAGATGTATCCATCATTTCCCCAAAACATGAGATTATCGGGGTCCATTCATTCCCGTGTAAAGATACCGACAGAAGGAGCTATCAGGCTTAAAACCGTAATTACTTTGCACAAGAATCCCAACAAGATTTTGCCCTTTCCGGCCAGAGGCGGGATATTTTTAATACAAGGATCCATCATTTAAGAAGCAAATACCCCTCCCTGCACATAATCTGTAAGAGATGAGATTGGGTTAGCTAATCTGGCAGGCTCATAGCAGCATGCCTTTACTCTGCAGGGCTGTAGGGGACAGCAGAGAATTACAAAGCACCATCCAGACATTCCCGCAGCAATCAAAGGGTTAACATTACTTTACAGACCTTCCAAGCAATCAGGGTTAGAGTTCTATAAAAGATGAACAAAGTGCCGGGCCGAGGTTATACCGGATCCCGTGCTTCCATGTCCAGTCTGATCGGAAAACATCCCGAGATACCAGGAGATACAAGCATCACCGCGAGCCGTCCCGAGAGCCTCGTCTCACCGGTCGCTCGGGGACCCCCACTGGTATTTGCATGTCAGAGGCATTAAACAACTTTTAGTTCAACTTTTAGAGACATACAAGTTAACACCAAGTTCTTCCAAATGCCCCTAGCGGCTGCCCCCGGGCTGTAAAGAAACCCAACTGCATTACAGAAACACTAAGGTAACACTTTTACTCCTGGCGTTTCCTAACATCTGTATCAATCATTCATACCTTCCTATAACCTTATAGATCCCATATAGAATCCCGGAACTTCTCATCTCCTCTGCTATAATATATATATATATATCTGTATATTATACAGAGCAGGGGAGGAAAGTAGTTTAAGGAGGGCTCCCTGGATATAGCCAGAGAATAGCCAGGATTATCCGCGGGACGCTTCTTTCTATGGAGATCTTAAAGGTCCCTAAAATGTAACAGATAAAAACATCACAGGAGGATGAATCGCCATCCCTTCACCGACCGGATCCGGACTACGAGGGTAACGGGCTGACAAATCTCCAGCAAATACAAACCTAAAAGCGGCTCTTTTCACACGGAAATAAACCCGGTGCGGATTTACCAAGGTCAAGAGTGTTACTGAAAGCAGTGAGGATCAACACAGGTTTTTCCAATCGGAGGGCTGTGGCTTTTGGGCGACACACGTGCCACCAGCGGCTCGAGCCCACTGGGAAGAAAAAATGTGTGTTTTCAGCTGTACAGTACACCAATCCAGATTATATGTTTTCAGTGCTGCGGCCACAACAGAATGCTAATTAGCATAGCGGAATGATGAGCGCGGCTGTAAGGCCCTCATTGTTCCATTATTTCATGCAGACCAGCTGCCTTTGTTTATGTCACTTATCCTCTGGTGCCTCAGGTTTTGCTCCAAAAATACTATTCCAATAGAACGTTAATATTTTAAAGACACGGAGGTGGCGCGTTGTCGTTCTGTTTTCTGCGCGTCCTCCTCAAACTGCAGCAAATGCAAAGCCGCCCTGATTCGGGGGTTTAGAAATTATTTAGCAGCCGCGTCGAGATGCCGTTTGAATTCTAACAGAATGGCCTATGACTTGAACCTGGCAAAATGCATAACCGCCCCGACATCGCTTACGAGATGTAGATTGGTCACTTAATGGAAGTCTTTACCGAGATCAATACCATAACAGCTTCTTGCCACGGACGTGATTATTTTATCTTATCTTTTTTTATAGACCCAAGCAGACTGCCGGGGGGGGGGGGGCATGTGCCCGATTAAATGCCAGCCAATTGGGTGGTTATTTAAAGAGCTCCTATAGGTGGATTACTCTGGAAATCGGCAGTCGGATGAAACATCCTCCGTGTCCTCAAATTCCCAATTTTTTATATTTTTTTTTTGGTGTGGATTTGGCCTTTGTTGTTTCGCATGTTATTTGGATGAAATGTACTCGACGTTACTGATTGCTGCAATATAAATGTTATAATGAAAAACAAATTCATTTGTTTACGTATATTAATGCTGAACAGAGGTAATATTGACATCTGTTAGGCAGATTTTTTGTGACTTGGTACAAATGCAGGAATCCTCGTAGCTTGGCCAGATCTGTGAAGGCTTGGATGAAATTTCGCTGGTAAATATGCTACTTGTAAACTATTCAGTTCTGTTTCGCATTTCAAAGCAGATGCATTTTGCACCCTCCGAAATGGGATGATCTCACTCGCTGGGCTGCGGCCTATTGCAAAAAATCAGGAACGCGGTGCAGTCTACGTACTAATGGACCAGAACGCTGCCACCCCTATACTGTGCATAGCCATGCCCGGCCGTCCCTATACTGTGTATAACCATGCCCAGCCACACGCATACTGTATATAACCAAATTCACCAAGCAACATGTCCCACGGTGCCACATTTGCCCTAAACAGCTTATCAGTGTCATCCTAACCCTCAAACAGCATGTCTATGGCATCAGTGCCCCCAGCTTGTCAGTGCCCCCAAATAGCTTATCTGTGCCTTCTTGTCCCCAAACAGCTTGTCTGTGCCATCCTTGCTCCAAAACAACTTGTCTGTGCCTTTTTTGGCCCTTGCCAACATACACATATGTAAACACACTTACACAAATTACTCATACTCACTCATACACACAAATACACATTAATTCTAACACACTCCATCTCAACCCACTTACACATCACTGCTCACACATACACACAATTACACTTCCATGCTCTCACACACACAATTACACATCCATGCTCACACACACACAATTACACATCCATGCTCACACACACAATTACACATCCATACATACATACAACAAACTTTACATTACACGCTCAGCTGTCTTTATATTGTGTGAAGCCATGTCAAATAATAAAGTGAGCTGAGGCATCATTTACATAAATAAGAAAACATGAATAGTACAGGATATATCTTAATCCTATAAAAATTAAGATATAACAGATGACTTTGCATGTCATACTGTATGTAAACAGTCTCATTTTATATCTGTGTATAATGAGAGTGTTTAATCCAATAACGCTTTGATCAGAGTGCATGCTCCAGGTACCAGGCAAACTCATAAACCGCCGATTCCGAGCTCTCTCCATTACCCTACTGCGCACTAAATGTAGATTGTTTAATTGGATCCAGGAGCTAGCTAAATTATCCATTCTCTGCTTGTTAAAGAGCAAAGTCAACTTTATACCAATAATAATAATAATAATACACTTTCCATTAAAGCTCATCGTTCTGTGACAGCTTTATCTTATTCGGACCATTTTTCTGATTAACCTACCCCACACCTCCCGCATACCAGTTTCCAGAATCACGGCGATTCCGTCGGACACACGTCTTAGCACCTTTAAACTTGTATCAGAAAGAAACTGGTTCTCCATGCACCCCTATTCCAGGCCAAGCAAAGCCTCCACTTCCATGTACAATGACCAGAGAGTCCGGTGTTATAATCCCTCTGTATTTACCAGATGGGTGCTACCAAAAACCAGCGTTCAGAGCTGAAATCTGCTAGGTGATTATGACCTGGCAGACATTGTCCATAATTCCAAAACTGCTAAATTATTTTTTGATGGACCCCCCCCCCAAAGTAACAAGTGTCTCCTCGAAAGGGTTAATGCCTAACACAACACGTAAGATAAATGGTCACAGCTTCTCTAAGGGAATTGTTACTATGTGTCAAACAAATTAGTCATAGTTTTCTTTTTTTTTGTTTTTTTTTCTGCATTTAAACACGCTGAAATGTAAACATCAAACATACACACATGGAAAGAGACCGTGCTACGGCACTGAATGGGTTAAGACTCATAACTTGCTGATTTAAGTATTGTATTAAAGAACATAATATTCTAAAATAGAGTGTTCTGGACTAAGTAACAAATCTAGACTCTCTCCTACTACTACTAACATTCAGCCCTGATGGGGAAACCTGCTGCATTAACTCTTTCACTGCCGGATGGGTAAGCCCCCCCCCCCAACACCTGGAATGCACCCCAGCACTAACATGGTTAACAGGAATTATTTCTCCGCGGGAATCGAAACGGTTCTTTTTCCATAAATTACTTTTATTTTGCTCCAGATGTAGCGACGTGCCAGGGAAAGGGGGGTAGGGAATCTCTATGGCTTGCAGGCCATGCCGCTGTGCGAAGGGTTAAATTTGTGTTCTATTACAAGCTGCCATTTTTTTTGTTTCATCTTCTCGGTAAAACACATAACTTAAAATGAAATCAAATATTAAAAATGACAGACTATATAAGTGCTGTGAGTAACTTCAGGTCACGGAGGGAGGGATATGCAGGCAAGTTGTCAGGCACTATCTGTCAGACTGAATTAGAAACAATCAAGAGAGACTGAGAGGGAAGGTGATTGGTATTAGGCGGCCGGGCTGTGAGCTGGCTGCTCAGATGTGCTCATGCATATAAAGAACAGGAAATCGCAGTTTAATTCAGGAAGCCCTAGCAAACAAGGCAACACAAAGTAGAAAAGTCCTTTGTCGCTAATAAGCTGCAAGTTACTTTGATAACAGCGGGGTTACTATCTAAAATAAAACACATTGCTTTCACTTTTTTACACCATTAATATCACCGGCGGATTAAAGAGGTCGTCCTATACGTTGCCTTCCTCATGTCCACGTTACCGGAAGAAGAAAATGTATCAATGTAAAGAGATACGAACACATATGCAGAAATGGAGCGCAGTATTGTGGGGCTTAGCGAGCACACATCGCATCGAGCACACATCGCATCACATCGAGCACACATCGCATCACATCGAGCACACATCGCATCACATCGAGCACACATCGCATCACATCGAGCACACATCGCATCACATCGAGCACACATCGCATCACGGTAACGGGAAGCAGTATGTGCGTTGTTTCACACTGACGTGTAGAAACTGGATCAGCATGTACTAATAAGATTAGCATGAGCAGGTTTACAGCATCACATTAGCGGAAGGAGATACAGTATCCTGGTGTCAGACGTACCAAATACTACATTTAAACTGTAAGCTCTGCGAGACAGGGCCTTCATCACGCGGTGTCTTTGTAAACCAACCTAATCTATAGCGTAAACACAAACTTTCTGCATCTTCTGATTCAGCCTCCTGTATATTAGAATGTCCCTTTGAATTTTGCCTTTGCCATGAATATGTATCCAGCCATGTTCTGAGCCCCGGGCCCCTGTTTGCTTATGCAAACCAGTAATGAGTGTTACCCAAGTGCTAAGTATATAGTAATTACAGTAAACTGGCAAATACGAGATGAGAAGTCAGGGTTCCCAGGTCTCAGCCGCGAGTCAGGTCTGTTACTGCCGGGTTACGTAGTTACAAGTCCAAACATAACAAAAATCTAAAAGATAGGATTCACCCCCCCAATGAAATACGCCACTAACTCTCGATACGTGGATACATTCCCCTTCCCTTTTTAGCACTTTGCTGCATAATCCCAAGCGGCCCAAGTTTTTCTTTAATGCCCTGTAAGGCCGAACGCACCTGCTCTGCGCTGCAATGTATTTGGAAAGTTACAATAGCTTCAGACAATTTCTGCAGAAACCCCCCGCAGCATGTGTAGGAACTGGAGCGGGGTGAGGGGACTAATCCCTCAAATTAGTCTAGAGAAAAGAAGCCCTGTCTATAGAGACAGCATTGTGAGACGAGGGTCTGGCCGCCTGACATCTTGGGTTCCTACACTCAGGAATTTGATCAAAAACAAACTTTGTAACCTTAAAAAGTAGGAAGTTCCAGAATGTTTCCAAAACCTTGTTAATCCTAAATTTTTTACCGACCAAAAACTAGAAGTAAATTGCGAGCAGAGGCTCATAGCATGATACAGTGTAACCTCGGGATTGTACGTGGCTCGGCATGTGTGTCTTACAGCTGTCTCTGGCTTCTAATTTAAACTGAGTCCAGATATATTTGCGAAAGTTAAAAATTTCCCTTCATTTAGGAGAAGATGCGTTTCAGCCACCGCCTTCCCCAACACACAAGCCGAGTCTAAAAATAAGTTTGGTTAATAAGTAATAAGGGTTTTGCTGTACAGCTCATCGTCATCTGTCATCGTGAAATATCTTGATTAAATTACGTTATAATGTTAAACTCTGGTGGCTATTTATTAACAAAGCGAGCGCTCCTGCTGCAGCAGTGGGAATAGAGTGGACGTGGTGTCTAAGTTATGTTATCCGTCAGACTGAGTCGGCACTCATCTAAGTTCTGGTTTGTAGCAATAAATAGTAACGTACTGATAACAGCACCTACATCAATGTGGGAAACCGAGAACTTCAGCTTCATGCAGGAGGTTAAACGGAGGGTTAACATTTGGTCACCTGCGCAAACCTAATACAGTCTGAAGAAACCATTGAGGTTTGCATGACAAGGAGCCTCATACCTTTCCTGATAGATGCAAAATGTTTAGTGAATGAACTCTGGATTACACGCCATACGTCACCAAAATCAAGATTCTAGAACGTTTTGTTACTTTCTGTTCACTCTCTGGTCACGAATATGGAAAAGATAAACGGTACAAACATATTGGGGGCAACCAATGGAATGGACAACCCGATCACTTAAATTATGTCAAATAAAACATTCCTTATTTGCGTAAATGCTTATAAAAAGAAGTTCCAAGTAAACATGGAACGTGTTCTGGAAGGAGAGGCTGCAGATTAATCCCAGTTAATTGCGCCTAACAATTTCTGGATCATATCTCCTCATTTTCGTCTGGCGTGGTGCTGCAGGAACGCGGCTATCGCTGCTCACAAATGGAGAATGATCTCTTCTTGGGAGCCGTACACCCATTAACATTTAAAGTAAGGGGGATTGCAGAAGGACAGCATAATCCAGGCAGTATTGTTCTGCCGAGAGGGAAATATACTTCCTTTCAACAAGTGGGATTATGTATGACCACAAAGTCTATTGGATCCAGACTTTTCAGCGTTCAGACTAATGTACCGTGACAATCCATACCACGCTCCGTGGTGGATCAGAAGGCATTGTGGGTGCCAGGGCATTTAGCGCGTAACCCCCGGGTCAGACGGGGAAGATATAAAATCACAGAAGTCCGTCTTTTTAATTATCCATTCGGTAACGTGTTAACAGGCTTTATACGTTGCAGGGAGCCCTGTCACCACTCTGGAGCGGAATTCACTACAACGGACGAGTCTTTCTGATGTTAACTACACATGGCTATATCTGAAAAACAGATATTATTTCTATGTGATCTTCAATGAGTTCCAGGATCCTGGAGAATCTCATCATGTGAAATGTACATTTTTTTTAGTGGGGGCGGCATTTAATTTAAATAGCAGACATTTTTGAATGTATTTAGTAAATGCTCTGGTTCTACAGACCTAACCTTATTGCCAATGACGTATAATCTATATTAATATGATATTTCTGGTACATTTGGCCTAACGATATAATCAATATGTAAGAACCTAAACTTAAAACACTACCAATAAACCCCGTGCCAGTCTGGTGAATGTTTGAAGGGGGCTCTATATATGCTATTGAAATAAATTGACAAGATTTAAAAACGTGCTTTTGTTGTTAATAGCAAGTTGTGGAAAGGAATTACCTGGCTTACGAAGACTTTTGTTTGAAAAATGCTGAGATCTCCCCACAATAGATCATTTCTACAAATCAACCAAGCCCTCCAAGACCGGTAAGAAGCGTAAAGGAACGGAAACTCTGGGGTCAGTATAGAGTCTGCATTCTACACTTGGCTGTCGGACACAAGCAACTATCTCTAGTATTAACTGCATTGATGTATCATGGATGACTCCTTTCACTTGTTAGATCAGGCCCATGAACATAAACTCTTTTAGGAATAAACTCTTTCCTCAATCACTAATAATGAACTTGGAAGTTTTCACTGGAAAACCCATCAACGATAACTAAAAAAAAAACTAAAATAAAAAATACTTTTCTTTTGAATCATGAAAATAAAATATGCATCAGGACACTGGTATGCAGCTTAGCAGATGTGGCAGTGACTGCCAATTCCCTTTAAATAGAAATATATATAAATGAAAACTGTCTCTTATACAGTCATGTAAAAAATACATCCTTTTTGAATTATATGGTTTTACATATCAGGAGATAATAACAATCATCTGTTCCTTAGTAGGTCTAAAATTAGGTAAATACAACCTCAGATGAAAAAAAATTGGTATGCAGCCATGACATTTTACACTGTGTCAAGATTTTTTCAACCAAAAAAAAAGCCAAAATGGAGAAGCCATGTGTGAAAAACTAAGTACACCCTTATTGCTTCCATATGAATTAGGATGCTAAGTAGCAGACAAATGCTACTAATCAAATGCCCTTGATTAATCAATCATCAGCAAGTGTGACCACCTCTATAAAAGCCAAAGTTTTAGCAATTTGCTGGTCTGGAGCATTCAGGTGTGTGTTAACACAATGCCAAAGAGGAAAGACATCAATGATTTTAGAGAAGCAATTGTTGCTGCTCATCAATCTGGGAAGGGTTATAACGCCATTTCCAAACAAATTAAAGTCCATCATTCTACAGTGAGAAGGATTATTCAAAAGTGGAAAACATTCAAGATAGTTGCCAATCTTCCCAGCAGTGGATGTCCCAGCAAATTCAGCCCAAGGCCAGACTGTGCAATGCTCAGAGAAATTACAAAGACCCAAGAGTTACATCTCAGACTCTTCAGGCCTCAGTTAGCATGTTAAATGTTAAAGTTCAGGACAATACAAGTAAAAAAAGACTGAACAAGTATGGTTTGTTTGGAGTTGCCAAGAAAAAGCCTCTTCTCTCTAAAAAGAACATGGCAGCACGGTTTAGGTTTGCAAAGTTGCATCTGAACAAACCTCAAGACTTCAGGAAAACGTCCTCTAGACAGACAGGACCAAAGTGGAGATGGTTGGCCATAATGCACAGCACCACGTTTGGCAGAAACCAAACACAGCTTATCAGCACAAACACCTCATACCATCTGTCAAGTAAAGAGGCGAAGAGGTGATGACTTGGGCTTGTTTTGCAGCCACGGGACCTGGGAACCTTGCAGTCATTGAGTCCACCATGAACTCCTCTGTATACCAAAGTATTCTAGAGAGAAATGTGAGGCCGTCTGTCCGACAGCTAAAGCTTGGCCGAAATTGGGTAATTCAGCAGGACATGATCCGAAGCACACCAGCAAATCTACAACAGTATGGCCGAAAAAGGAAATAATAAAGGTGTTGCAATGACCCAGTCAAAGTCCAGACCTCAACCCGATTGAAATGCTGTGGCAGGACCTTACCAAATGCCCGAAAACCTCAATGAACTGAAGCAACGTTGTAAAGAGTGGGCCAGAATTACTCCACAACGATGTCAGAGACTGATAAAGTCATACAGAAAATGATAACTTCAACGTATTGCTGCTAAAGGTGGTTCTACATGGCTTTTCCATTTCGGCTTTATTTTTGTTGAATAAATTATGACATGGTGTAATATCTCATTTGTAGACCTGCTAAGAGACAGATGAGTCTTAATTAGGGCTGAAACAACGAATCGATAAAATCGATAATAATCGATAACGGAAATCGTTGTCGACGATTTCCGTTATCGATTAATCGAGTGATCGATTCGTTGTTGGCTCCTTTTACTTACCTCCGCGAGCGTTCCCTGCTTCCGCTACACGCTCTGCACTGCGTGACGGATGTGACGCGTTCCGGAGGTAAGTATTCTTCATGTCTGTGCGAATCGCTCTGTGCGAGTGGCTCCGTTCGCACAGAGCGGTTCGCTCTGTGCGAGTGGCTCCGTTCGCACAGAGCGATTCGCTCTGTGCGAGTGGCTCCGTTCGCACAGAGCGATTCGTGTGGGGGCAGGGCAGGAGACTGGGTGCAGGGCAGAGTGGGGGTGGGGGTGCAGGGCAGAGTGGGAGACTGGGTGCAGGGCAGAGTGGGGGTGTGGATGCAGGGCAGGGTGTGAGTGTGGGTGCAGGGCAGAGTGGGTGCAGGGTGTGAGTGTGGGGGCAGGGTGTGAGTGTGGGGGCAGGGCTGGGTGCAGGGCAGAGTTGGAGACTGGGTGCAGGGGCACAGTGCAAAGTGCTGGGTGCAAAGTGCCAGGGCTGGGTGCAAAGTGCCAGGGCTGGGTGCAAAGTGCTGAGTGCAAAGTGCTGGGTGCAAAGTGCCAGGGCTGGGGCAAAGTGCTGAGTGCTGGGTGCAAAGTGCCAGGGCTGGGTGCAAAGTGCCGGGTGCAAAGTGCCAGGGGTGGGGCAAAGTGCTGGGTGCAAAGTGCCAGGGCTGGGTGCAAAGTGCTGGGTGCAAAGTGCAAAGTGCTGGGTGCAAAGTACCAGGGCTGGGGCAAAGTTTCTTGAACAGTAATAGTCCACCTCTTTTCAGAATGTTTGGGGTTATTTTGTTTCATAAATATTGTGTTTGGGTTTTTGTACTTTGAAAATATTGTTTTTTATTACATCATAACAAAATAAGAATGTTAATGTAAATTTTAAGTTGTTTTTTAACATCCAGTTCATTAAATTATTTTAAATAAACTAAAAATTTGCATATTGGTTTTTTTATCCGATTAATCGATTAATCGAAAAAATAATCGGCCAACTAATCGATTATTAAAATAATCGTTAGTTGCAGCCCTAGTCTTAATATGTCCTCATATGTAAAACAGAATTCAAGAAGGGCGTAATTTATTTTTCACATGACTGATTATATATATATGTGTGTGTGTGTGTGTGCTGTGCACTTTTTAAATTACATTATAAAAGCTAGGAATTATTTTTAAGATGAAGCAGACTTTTAAGTATGATCCTTTATTTAGATAGTGATCTGTAAATATTATTATTTACTTTTATATTTATAAACAGACACAGACACATGCTATTCTCTTTAATGCTATGGGTTTTCCTGTTAAAGGTTTGGGTCACAAATTGTTTTTGTGAATATTTTGGGGTATTTAGTGATGTAGCCCTCCTCGTTTACCCATATAGACCTGGAGAATACATCTTCATCTGGAAGGTTAGATTACATTAGTTTTTTGTTCAAACTTGATTGGCATCAATTATCAGTGACCATGAAAGGATCCTCATTATCCCTTAGTCTGAATACTTAAATAAATTACATTATGGGATTTTCAGCCAAAACATGAAATTAGTTTTAACCCCGTCACTGCTGCGGCAGGGGAGAGAGACGAGCAGTTGCTTGCACCCTGTTGGGTTGGGTTACTGTTCACATGCGTGTCAGCCTTCTTACCTTCACAGCTTCACTGCATACTTGGTGTAAGGGCTGTCAGTCTGATAAGGTGACGCTCGGTATTTGGACAGATCTGTTTGCAGGGCACCTCTTTCTCCTGCCACATAAAAAAAAAAAAAGAAATGATAAAAGTAAAGACATGGGAAATCGTGTAAAGTGAAATATATGAAACGTCTTAAATACCAGGAATATGCAGAGGTCAAGGAAATTCAGCAAAAAAGGTTAAAGATGAAATAAAATCCGGTGTCTGAGAATGAAAATCTATCCGAGCGCAAGGCCACTGGTGACGTGTAGTAGACAAGAAGTTAAATACTGCAATGCACTGGGATCCTTCATTTTCATCAGATCAATAAAAGCTTATATTTATCAGGATTCCAAGCAGCTGCCACATCTGACAACCTCCACTTTATTTCCTCACTACTTGTGCTAGATCGGAGCACGGAGTGAAGAAGAAACTGCTTTTAATGCTATTTACACCTGAAGTCACAATTCCATTAAGAGGTCCTGTTTGTTAAAAGGACAGGGGGTTGATATTATGATAAAGGCTCTTTGTTCTTTGCCGTTCGGACCCAAATCGGAGTGTTCTGCATATTATTAAACAAATCTAAATATTTTACCGTTTTTGCTCAAACTTACCGTTTACAAAAGGGAGGAAAGGCTTGCTGCTAAAACAGTTACCACTCTAATCATCTGTACAACAATATTTGCTATCAGGCATTTTAAATAGATTATCACCAGTCCATCTGTGTCATTATTGATTTATAAGGCTTTAAGCTGCTTTAGGATAGAAGCTTTCCCACTAAGGGGTTCCTTGTATAAATCACAACCCTTTGCAAACAGACATCACTCAACATATTGCTTTTTTCCCCCCCTTTTTTTTTTTACATCATAGCAAGAAGCAGAAGATGATAAATTGTTTCTAATATACTGATCCAAACTGATATGCAAATCATGGGTGTATTTTTTAATATATTACTTGAGAAAAAAAGAGCCGTCATTAACATATGAATGCTATATGCAAATGCCAGTTACAGAGCAGATGTTGGTGAATGTAATTGACCTATATGTGAATTGCATCAGAACCCTTAACGCTATTAATTCGCTACTCAGAAACTAGATATTGTCCAAAAAACTAGGTTCTGCGAAACCATACCCTGGAAGTGATTTTGACAGAGTTCCAAAGGCAGAGTAACAAGGTCACTGCCACCACCAATCTGCTGTCATCTGCATTCTGTCTTTATGGATGACATCATCATGTGGCTGCGTAATCGATCACTTAATAGCATTTGCGAAAATACTACACGGGGGTGGGGGAGTTATATAAAAATGCCCCACATTCTGTCTTTTTTTTAATTATTATTATTTGGCAGAAATGTCATACCTCTTAAGCGGAGTGCGTCTGCATCACCCAGATGCTATTTCATCCCTGTCTTTATTTTTCCACTTTTTTTTTTCTCGGAATGACATTAAATTGTATTAAATAGCCTTTTGTCGGGGGGGGGGGGGAGTGGAGAGCCCACCCTCTTTTATGACAATGTATTAATGCCCCGACGTTCCAACCACTGAGCTGTAACATTCCGGAGTCTTGGAGGAGAGGCAAGAAGCACCATTGTGTGTATAGATCTGCTAACAACAGTGACACATACTAATAGAAACATACCTAATGAATTACTGCTTTCAGGTCTAGCAAGCTGACATTTCTCTGCAAGGGACAATTTTATATTTGTGGCACAGAGTAAAATTGCTTCATACGAAGCCACTGTGGATTAGCATAAAAATTAACACTTAAATTTCAGCTTATTTTCCACCCTCTCCTCCTGCCACAACAATCAATTCCTCTTATAAATCTGATTAGATTTTACGATGCTTGTTATTCAGAGCATGTCTCAACACAGCATTCACGGGCTTCAAGACTATTTGTTTAAATAGAGAGAGAGAGATGAAGAAAAAAAATCTAGAAGCAGATATAAATGTATAGGTATTCTTTATTGCCCATTCCCCACCGCTTCCTTTCTCATATTGTAGCATCGGTAATTGATTGCACACATTAATTAACATGTAAGGTAGAAATTCGGCATTATGCATGATTTATTTTGCTTGTTGGTCGGGCTGTCGGTTGCCCTTGTGATGCTAGGACATTGGACTAGATTCTGGTCCAGACATAAATGCCAATGTTCATTCCCCCTGAAAGTTATTAATGTCAGATACCAAATGAGATTTTTGATTTCACCTACTTACTAATCCACGAAAGCTGTTTTGAGTGATGCGGGCTTAAATGCAGAAAACTGAAATGATCTAGGAAGAGCCTGATAACATGCAAATAAGTTCATTAGATGTCATTTAAAAACAGAGGGTAGCAACTCTTAACAAAAAGAATAAAACCGGTCCTGGTCAGAAAACGACGATAATTAAACAAGTCAAAGGAATAGCAATAAAGGGGAATGTCCATCAGGCTCCCAAATTGCCAATATACCAAGACGGCATTTTGATTGCAAATTTCTTCTTGTTTAGCAAGAAAAATAAACACTGAGTATTTTAATAGAGAGCCATTAGAATGCAAAGTCTATCAGTATGGAAATACCCGCGACCTCTTGATTTTTTTATATGGAATAAAAGGCAGCCATGCAGATCCACATCAACCACCGTGGCATTTTTCTGTGGATATGGGAAGGGATTGGCTCAGGTTCCTGGGCTACTGTAAATTTCTGCGGACCATTAATGTCAAGTTATTTGCCAGCCCACAAAAGCCAGGGCAATGTTTTTTTTTTTACTGTGTTCTGGAGGGATTGTGTTGCTGAATGCTGTGTACAGTGACCAGCTGCCCGCTGTACCCCGATACACGCCTTAGCCTGGTACCTTCTATGCTGATATTAAGGGCTTGGACCTTATGGCAGTGACGGTAACAACATAGTCAACCATCATCATTAACATAATGGTAACTGGCCATCTCCACCAGTCCTCTTCATATCCTCAATACTGCACAGACCCCGTATCCTACTGGGTAAAAGACAACGGTGATAATGTTCCAGAACAAACAAGGAAGAACAACCATGTTAACCTGGTTATAAGCACAGCGTTTAGCCTGTATTTACCGTAGCTTAGCAAATCTGCATTTCATCCTGTTTTAATCCTTTGGGTGCAGGTTTTATAGTAAGATGTTATTTGGGACTTACTGTCTTACTTTTCTTCCCACATCATAACTACATCAGGCATCATCCATCATTCTATCTATGGAGCTATGGAGCTATCTGCCAACCCAGGTATAGGTGCACATATACTATATATATATATATATATGAGAGAGAGAGAGCAACAGATGTATCCATACAACCTCTAGGAACGTGATGTCCCCCATCAGCAGCGAGGTACTTGCCATATTTCTGTGCAGTTACACAAGGCTGAATGTAATTTTGGTGCCTATGATTCATCTAGGTCTCGGAAACAAGGACAGAACTTGTAATCGTATTTGTAGAACAGATCTGATTCAAACCGAAGGGATGGAAATCAGTGTGTGCTGGATTAGAGAACAGGTGTGAGCTAAAGGCGCAGTTCATCTAATTTACTATGCCAAGTGCAGCGGTACCCTATTTAATTATCCAGCGCATTGTCACATTATACAATGCTTAGATTTTGTAATCTTTGAAGTATACCTGGAGGACTTCCTGCGCGCAAACGCCTATAGAATGAAACCCTACAAACCGCGTGCATATGAGGTGTGTTCTCTGTATGAATTGTGGGCACCAATATTGTATCAAGAGTGATGTTAGGAGACGCTCAATAACACGCTTCTGGGGACTATATCACATATTATATATATATATATATATATATATATATATATATATAATGCAGTTCTGTTCCTTTATGGTAACTTTGTTACTGCCAGGGTGTTTCTATTTTCTGTTTTTTGTTTGGGCCGGGCTTACACGTGTAACGTCATATCTAATTCTATACATAATGTCAATAAAGTATTTGGAAACACAAAGAATGTTTTGTATATAATGGCCAGGGCAGAAAGTTATGCCGAAGAAGGGGATAGTTGGAAAGATACAAAAAAAAAAAAAAAAAAAAAAAAAGGGAACTCGGGTTCATGAAGGCAAAACAAGTGAAACGTCTGCAGGAAAATGAAGCGGCGACCCGCTTCAGAAGCAGAGGAGATGTCCAGACTAATTAGCGGGAATTACGGGCCCTTTGGCTTGGATCTGATCAGGTGGCGGACACTTGAAGTGAATGTCTCCGGTTCACAATGTGTGCAGCTCTTAGCATGTTACAAAGCAGAGGTTTCTGTATCTCTGTGTCGATATTGTTTGTCGGGAGTTGTGGATCCCTGGGCCTTGCACCCATCACCCACCCTTCATGGTTATCTGCTGCTGAAGATGCGGTTACCCTGACCATCGCCATACCGCGTACATTGTAGGCAGAGACCGGGTAACCTACCTCCTGCTGTCCCAGCAGCAAATCCTATCAAGTTCAGAGATCTAGAATCTATTCCGGAGGGCCGAATCTCCCCCATGTGCCGAAGTAACGTCCCGCTACGCACACAATCCTCAGATGACTCCAATTAGCTGGAAAGTTCTAATATCTAGCAACTCATGTTTCTAATATCTTATTATTATAAACTTTCCATCAACGTGAATTTGTATGTAAACAACTTTATTTTACAGTCCACTAGATGCACAAGCATGAAACTCATAAAAAAGCTAACATTTTCCGCAGCGATTGAATGGCTTTTTAGTTTTTAGACAGTGTTTGTGATGGGGAGCCGTTCATACAAATATCCCAAACTGGATAAGAATAAGCAGAATGTCCCCCCAGCCTTTTGGGGGTCATTTTGGGGGAACGCCTGTGTTTTTGGGGATCACTAAAAAGACCCCACTGTTTACTTGCATAAACATTTTGTAAGCGGGGGCTGGAATGTCTCCATGCATTTGATAAAGCAAAGAAAAAAAAGAAACAAATAAATATAATCTTTACAAAAATCTCGGATACATATGCGGTGAAAACTCTCATTAGCTGTAAAAACAAGTCGAATTTTTGGAAGACAGAACAACAGATGTGTGGAAAGGACAAAAATCCATAGGATAAATCTGCGCTTAAGAACTATTTTTAAAAGGCTAGTGTTAGTTTCGCCCTCCTTGGCCCAGCTCGCTAGCTGAAAGTTTACACGTAAACGTGAACCCCATCTATCATCACATCTGATCCCAATGTGAGTAACGATTTTTATTGTTCGCCGCTTGAAAGTGCAGTTTATTTTCCTGAGTGTGCATTAATTAACCCAGCATGTACTATCTCCCGGCTCATCAAGCCAAGGACATTTATTTAAACATGTTTATTATGAAATGTTTGCATTCTGCACATTTGCGGCCCACACACACGCACAGATTATTTCACTCGGGTTTGGTGGAACATTCGGAGAAGTCAAAGGAATGTATTGTTTTTGATTACTAAACTCTTTTGGCACTTCCATAAATGCCTTAACTCTAGCCCCCCCCCCCCCCCCCCGTTCCAAATCAAGTCCTCTGCGTTCAAATATCTAGATGTATCCGAGATAAGCCAGGAATATTTAACAAGATCTGCGATGCCCATATCACATACGGCGCTGGTCCCCAGCAGCCAACTTTATTGACTTCCATGTAAACTATTCTGATTTATGCAGGCCAAACTTAAATGGAATATCAATGTGAGAAAGCAGTGTAACCGTATCAATCACAGCCGAGAAGGCAGTATGCGCAGATCCCTGGTATGGTACATTACAGATGGGAGTTCTAAGGCTGTGGCTGTCATCTTTTGATTAAGAAAAGGAAATGATTTCACTAAAAAGCTATTCCCTCTTGTGTTGTTTTGTTTTAACAGTGATTGTTCTTTCCACCGATCTGGACGTATTTATTGAGACGTGTAAGTAACTTCATGGTTACCAACATCGCTGTAATCTTAACAAACTATCTTTTTTTCTTGCCAATTATCTAAATATCATAACTATAAAATATCTTAAAACATTCCCCACTCTGTAAACATCTCAGCTACAAAGCTCCAAGAGTAAACACTAGGATGCATCAGAATGATTTTAAACGATGTTATAAAAACTGCTCTTAAAAACTAAACAAAAAATGTAAAGCTTCCATCTGTTTTATGATTTTTCCATTCGTTGAACGGCTGCTGTGTGCCAGTTTACTGAACCATAGCTTGCTAAAGAGATTGCTGGGGTCACAGACTGAAAAACAAAGAACAGAGTTCTCCTCTCTAGTCACCGGGCAGCGGAAGGCGAACCTCACCAACCCACGCAGCTCCGTATCGAGTCCCCATGGCTTCCCAATCATGGACAGTCGTATCCTTCTTCCCGCTAGGCAACGGCTATGGGGTGAAGCCGGCTGGGCGCACCTTTCACTAATAGCACATAGCTATCATTTAATGGGAGACTGCAGGAGAGCGTACAGATTGTCTCTCCAATCTAGACATTTGGTAAAAAGTCCATAAGATCTCATACTTTTGCTACAAAGCCATATAATGGCGACACTCAAACCCCGATAATCCTCAGCACTCGTGGGCTTCATCCCGTATCCCTAGAAAGGCATTTCTGGTCACTTCCACTCAACTCTTTCCAGTCTAATTAAACGCAATTCTGTCTCCCGACTCATAAGCCGGCAACGTAAGAGACAGCCACGAGGAGACTTGCTGAAATGTGAATACCGCAAACCTCTCATGCATAATTGATTTGTTTTTCGGCAGAGAAAGTTTGGCAAGTGTTTTTTTGTTTTTTTTACAGGAATTTGAAGAAATTGCTCAAATAAAAATACATTTCATGAAAACTTGTTTTATACAGTAAGATTAGTAAGAGCAGATAGATAGATCCACTTGCTGTGGTATGACCACCCATCTCCTTCAGTTTAATAAGGCACTGATAATTTCTGTTAATTTTTTCCGTAGTTGGGCTACAAATGATAAAAAAAAATCTGTATATAGTATATTTGGATACTATATAAATTTGATGTACGGAACACATCATTCACCGACAGATCAGTCGGGAGGTTTGTTCATGTTTAGAGCTCCTCGCAAAGCATATATCTGGCGAGGATCATGAAACACCTTGTAACATATGTGACGATTAGGGAGGTTACTATGTTACTTTCTCATCAGAGAATGCCACTTACCGGCCATATAAATAAAGGTTCAGACCCTTCGGTTTGTTGACAGTTTGTATAGAAATTCCTCGGCATCCATAAAACGGCTAATCTACATATTACCCAATAATAGTAACCACATAGAGACGCATTAGGAAGGGGTACAGCCCAATATGATAAGGAATCATAATGAAACCAGGAACCAGAACAGACATATAAGAGTAACAATAAAATATATGGTGTACAATATTTTCTAGCCAAAGATATAAGAGGAAATTTGATATTTTTTCAAATAAAATTTGGCAGCTGATTCACGGCAGGGAATAATATTTTTCATGAGATTATTATTGTTGGTCAAGTAATCCCCAAAGAGCAGAAAAATGCAGAGAAATCAGAGAGTAAATGGAACTATAGTGTGTGAATGGAGATAAGAGGAAGGGGCATATTGAACTTACAGGGTTAATAATAAAAAATTTAAATCAGAGCAGAAAAACTGAGCATTTTACAAGAAACAGAAAGTTAAAAATAAGTAGAATTTTAAGTTTAAGTAAGACATAACGACCGTGTTTTGTTTATATGACTGCACGTAATATTATTAGGACGTTAGCGGACTGTTCAGTCCAGACCGGTCCCGGGGCAGACGATCCAAATCCAGGATGATACATTTCAGGAACAACGAGAAAGGTTGTAAGGGCTTTAGGGCAGAGAAAGAGATTGATTATGGACTGAAATCTGTCCCTACAGACCCTTGCATTGCTTTCCTTGGTAAGTGCAGACTGTGATAATACGCAGACAGAGGACTCCAACCTGCCTTTCCCGCGGGTCCCATTAAGAATAAGGACTTCCCAGGCATGGCTTAGGGAACGGTATAATGACTCTGTGACGCTGCGCTCGCGGCCTTGCCGTACCTTGACACTTTTGCCGGCGGTTAACTCGGAGATCCCTTCTTCTGTGTCATTATCTGTAAAATACAGGGAAACCCCGAGCGGCCATCAAGGCTTCTCCCGCCGTACGAGATAAAGTGGATATTCCACTCTCAGACTCGATGGGTATGTTTGTATTAACACCCCGCTCAGCTCTCAGCATTTGTATGCCATTAACCCTCTGTGCTTTGATGTTCCCACACAAAAGTGCGGCTTGTACAGAGAATGTAGGAAGTACGCGGGATTGTATGATACATCGCTCAGATCCATACTGAAGTTGAGGAGGTTAATCAGCTAGGGATTTATCGGTGGCAGAGCAGAAACATATTTAAAGGGACAAACAGCAGCATTCCCTGTATTATTAAACGGCTCAAAGTAACACAAAACTTCCCGGGTGAACAGTACAAAGTATTTCCTACACTCACACCAGGGGCAGAGGGTCACGCCATGGGGGCAAACGAAGCGTCTTATTTTATATAAATGGCCAAGCAACAGATATATCGGAAAAAAAACATTCTGAGCAGACGTAGCTGGAAGATCGGGCCTGAAAATGTTGAATTCGTTTAGATGGGAAAAAACATTTGTTTGCCGTGTGCGCAGTTTCTGTTCTGGGAAAATTATAAAACGTATTGCAAGCGTAAATAACGCTTTAAAGAAATAAACTGAACAATTAACATTTTGCATGAAGAGGGAATTAAAATCCAGTTGTAGACAAACTGCTTAATGTTACTGGATATTACTTAATCTTTACCGAACTTCCTTTGGTGGCAGAAAAACTCAATTTCATCGATGAAAATTTCAAAAGAATGTTTTATCAAATCTGAAAGGAACGAGCAAATGCCAAGGAGCGCTGGCGACTAAGTGTGTATATATATATATATATATATACACATTGGGTATTGTAACAAAGGATTGCAGCGCTGCGTGTAGTTATTTAGTAACTGAGATTATCACTGTATTAAATATATATAGTAAACCTGTTGGGTAATCCCTAGCTAGAAACAAGTGGCGCACAATCATATTTAGGACATATTTTCTAAATAATTGTGTTTTGTTTATGGAGAAGAAATAAGCAAACGGCAAGTATTCTACTCAACATGCAACCGATGACAATAAATAAATAGTTTGCATATTGTAATTCCCGTTGCCCCAACACGAACCACCAAGTCAAGAACCAACGGTCTAAAGAAGAAAGTAACAGAGAACCTCTGATCTTCATGGGGGGAAGATTCTGATTAAAACCAAGCAGACTATTATGAAACCTGCAGCTGGATATGTATGCTGGCGAGGCAAGACTATGCATACTGGCGAGGAAAGACTCTATGCATGGTGGTGAGGAAAGACTCTATGCATGCTGGCGAGGAAAGACTCTATGCATGCTGGCGAGGAATGACCCTATGCATGGTGGCGAGGAAAGACTCTATGCATGGTGGCGAGGAAAGACTCTATGCATGCTGGCGAGGAAAGACTCTATGCATGGTGGCGAGGAAAGACTATGCATGCTGGCGAGGAAAGAATCAATGCATGCTGGCGAGGAAAGACTCTGCATGCTGGCGAGGAAAGACTATATGCATGCTGGCGAGGAAAGACTATGCATGCTGGCGAGGAAAGAATCAATGCATGCTGGTGAGGAAAGACTCTATGCATGGTGGCGAGGAAAGACTCTATGCATGCTGGCGAGGAATGACCCTATGCATGGTGGCGAGGAAAGACTCTATGCATGCTGGCGAGGAAAGACTCTATGCATGGTGGCGAGGAAAAACTCTATGCATGCTGGCGAGGAAAGACTATGCATGCTGGCGAGGAAAGAATCAATGCATGCTGGCGAGGAAAGACTATGCATGCTGGCGAGGAAAGACTCTATGCATGCTGGCGAGGAAAGACTATATGCATGCTGGCGAGGAAAGACTATGCATGCTGGCGAGGAAAGAATCAATGCATGCTGGCGAGGAAAGACTCTATGCATGGTGGCGAGGAAAGACTATGCATGCTGGCGAGGAACGACCCTATGCATGCTGACGAGGAAAGACTCTATGCATGCTGGCGAGGAAAGACTATGCATGCTGGCGAGGAAAGACTCTATGCATGCTGGCGAGGAAAGACTATGCATGCTGGCGAGGAAAGAATCAATGCATGCTGGCGAGGAAAGACTCTATGCATGCTGGCGAGGAAAGACTCTATGCATGCTGGCGAGGAAAGACGCTATGCATGCTGGCGAGGAAAGACGCTATGCATGCTGGCGAGGAATGACTCTATGTATGCTGGCGAGGAAAGACTATGCATGGTGGCGAGGAAAGACTCTATGCATGCTGGCGAGGAAAGACTCTATGCATGCCGGCGAGGAAAGACTATATGCATAATGCTGAGGAAAGAATCTATGCATGCTGGCGAGGAAAGAATCTATGCATGCTGGCGAGGAAAGAATCTATGCATGCTGGCGAGGAATGACTGTATGCATGCTGCTGAGGAAAGAATCTATGCATGCTGGCGAGGAAAGACTGTATGCATGCTGCTGAGGAAAGAATCTATGCATGCTGGCGAGGAAAGAATCTATGCATGCTGGCGAGGAAAGACTGTATGCATGCTGCTGAGGAAAGAATCTATGCATGCTGGCGAGGAAAGAATCTATGCATGCTGGCGAGGAAAGACTGTATGCATGCTGCTGAGGAAAGAATCTATGCATGCTGGCGAGGCAAGATTATTTGTTAAGTTAACACTGCCCATGTTGGGATTTACGGCAGCACAAAAATACACTATATATAAAATACATGGAGCTCTTGTTCCAGACATTGTCCAGTTCCCATCATGAGACACACAATTTACCTCTGAAATGCATCACAGAGACCATGGAGGTCTTAAAAGAACAGAACATATGGTATGGAAGAGACATGCACAATCTGTAGACATTTATTGGACATGTGGGGTTCATCCGTTATAAAGTAATATCCAAACTAATAAATAATGCACCACACATAAATCTGTGACGGCAAAAACTGAATGATTTCAATATCTGGTGATAAAATGCTATCCACACCAACGGGATTGGTGAAACCATATGGAAAAACGTAAAAATAAAAAGTAAAGCACCAAAGGCTGAATCATCCGTGCGATACGCTAACAATGGTGAAATTTCATAACAAGCTTGTGTCTGATTCTAAAGTCAATCAGGTTCATAGAAAACATCAGTCTTTTATGTATTCAGAGATACAAAAAAAACCATTAAATTTCATGCTATTACAGTATTTTTCAGGTAGACGAGATATATAATTTATAACAAGCAAACAAATGTTTGGAAAAAGACACAATCACAGACGTTAAACAATCAATTCCAAAAAAGAAAAAAACAAAAAACAATCAGTTCCAAAAAAAAGAGATTGTGTCGTTAAAATAGTGTCTTAAATTAAAAAGAAAGATCTTCTGCCGTTGCGTATTGAGCATGATTTGCAGTTGGCATGTTTGGGATTGAATAAAACACGTGTGATGCATTTCTATTTTTTGATAAGCAATATATTTAGCCTAGTTTGAAATGTTAACATGATTAAGATTTGCAGAAGATAGCTAATTTTCCTAAAAGAAACTACGGCGGCTTTTAGAACACAGATTCGGTGGCAAATTACTTCTGGCGTTTAATCAATGTTATTTTTTTATCATTCAGACCCCCCCACACTATGTCAGCATATACCACTAAAATACATTTCATCAAGGTTGGTAAAATGTTTAGAAAGGAACAGATGTCAGAATATGGGGATTGCCAATAACACTGATGGAAGTCAGTAATTTCGTTCCTGTCCAAAGGCAAAATGAAGGAGTGATGATGTAGACTGTACACAATAACACAAGATTTACGACAACATTAATGGCCATAAAAAGTTAAAGTATACAAAAGCGATCTCCATTTTTTTTCTCCAAACATGACTAAGGGAAGCATTTTTCAATCTAAGGGGAGATTTGAGGAAACACTGCAAGGTGATTTGTGTAAAACTTTAAATATTCCTCTGCAGAATGCGCTCTATTTGACAAACGGATTTGCGTTTTAGTTACAAACAGCGGCGTATCCCTGCCCGCGGCGTCGAGGGCGGCGGGTGCAGGAGTGGCGGCAGTTCCCTTGTTACAAAACTGGGGGTTAGATAAACCTCTCGGACAAAAAAGCCCCCCGAGTGTCCCACTGAACAATGGGCCGGTTACCAGTGAGATCTCCCCAACCGGCCTATTTACGCTATGGAGGCTCAGCATAACTTCTTTAAAAGCCGCTGTGCACCTTTAAGATACCGCGCACTGGGATATGACATCATAACATATCGCTGTGTTCCTTAAAGGTGCAGAGCGGCTTTTAGTGTATCAGAGATCCGACCACAGAGGTCAGGCCAGGGGGGTCTGTACTTTACACAACGTTAGGACGGGGGCCGGCGCCGGTCCCTAAAACCTTAGCTCATAACCAGTGGTATATTTATCTTTGGGGCAGAGGGGTAAATATAACACTGGTTATAAGCGAAGGTCCCCTTTCTAGCCTCCTGTAATGTACAGACCCCCCTGGCCTGACCTCACAAGCAGAGGGGGACGAGCATCACCAGTCCACAGCCATTTATTCAGCGCTACTACAACTGGTCTTTAGCGCTTTTCTGGCACTTTCCAACCTGAAACAAGTTCAGTTCACTCTGGAAAGAATTCAATAACTGGCCATTTTCTAAAGGAGTAGTCTAGACCGCCGCTGCCTTTCCAATAACGTGCTTTATGACACATTTCAGCAACAATTCTCCAAAAAACAATAACGACCACAGAATAAACGTGGGGGGGGGTAATGGAAATTTTTTACATATAGATTATTTAATCAGTTCTAGCGGGCCAGAGGCTGTGATTAATCTGTTGTCATTCATATGACTCTCTGAATGGACAATGAATCTTTTGTTTGCATTGTGTTGATGTTGCAAAGGTCAAGTTTCCCGGCTTAAACATTCCACGAGTTGCTTAGACGGCATTTCGGTATTTTGTGTGCCTTCCTTAAAAAAAAAACAAAAAAAACCTCCCCCTTGAATATCAGTAAATACACCGCATACCCAAAGTTATTTAGTCAGGCAAGTTTTTAGAATAGAAAACAGCAAGCTCTAGAAATTAAAACTGTTTTCTCTTGTACATCCAATGGAGAAAATAACATGGATTAGTTCATTGTACAAAAAAACCTGCAAATTCGGCTTCTACGACCTGTCTTTAAATTCCAGCGTTCCAATCAGTGTATCAAGTCATTGTTATGTGACGTTAATTACAAAACAGCCATCCTACCGGACTTAACAAAATACCTTAACGGATTAGGGGAAATATGTACACAAGTGAAAATATCCTTCTGTGCTTTCATAGCCCAAAGAAAAATGGGTCACCCCATTGTGACGAGAGAAAAAAAAACACACAACAGATTACGCGAGTTTTTGTGATATATGTAATTGATAAGATTATGCCTTATTGCTGACATTATATCGGCGAGCTCCGCGGATACGCTGCCGTATATTCCTCCCAAGATTATGTTCCACAAAACGAAAAAACAATGAACCGTGGAAAAAAAAAAGAATTTAGGATTCACCCCACAGATTTTGCCCCAGATTTGTGTAAAGACTCAAAGCGTCTACCGTAGAGAGACCGCAAGAAAATATGTAAAAGGGACATTTTTGTTCATTTTGTTTTGGGGGAGTTTGGGGTTTCCGAGGTCCCTGCGCCATGAAAGCATCATTCATCCTGCGAGACACGCATGAGATAATGAGCAACGGATTTTACCAGGCAGACCCTGCCGTCGAGGGCCGGTGATCGGACAGTATTCTTCTGCTCTATTATCTGAGCACTTGAACCCTCGCAAACAATGTGTTCATAGAGGATGAAAGTAGCGGGCTTTAATTGTGTGCTCTTAGTCACGCAAACACAAGCGATGGCCCGAGAAAGCAGCATTACCGCTGAACGCATTGAGTTTCACTTTGTTATATTTCGGGCTGTAAAAAGGAAATTCTCCACTTCAAGTCAACAGCTACAATGTGTCAATTTAACGCGTTCCATGGAGGCATGGCTCTCGTGTAACTGGAAATAAAATCATCGAAGGGTTAAAGTATGGTGCAAGCCGCTGTATGGACAGCACCATTGCTCGATCCATGCCGCCAACGGGAGTGGGGAGGGGGGGGCGAACGAGACACTGGAAGAATGTGGGGTTTATGCTAAATTTTGCTGTCAATCAATTCTGCATGTCTGCATGAAAATGATGATCGCATCATCACGTTAGTCTGCCTGACTGGTTCGGCACAAAGAAGGTGGGAACGTTTTCTCAAGCAGGGATGTCAGCACTTGAAAAATCAATCACCATCTGTGCTCGCTTTCTGAGAGGAAGAAAAACAAGCCCTGTTTAAGGATACACCAGAACAAAATAAGTTCAATGTTTGGAAATAAAACACCGGGGTCACAATAAACTTCAGAATATCAAAATACTGGTTGCGGCGTACGGGAGCCGAGCCGGCAGAAAAACAGGATCTGACGGTGCCATCTTTCTTTAAATCCTGAGTGAGCGACACAATGGTTACAGATTCTATATCCCGACCCGAACGAGACAGATACTCATGTCTGCTTCATGCCGTGTCTCTGGGATCAAGGTGCAAGCAGCTACGTAGCATACAAATGGTTTTAAACATATGTACTGGATGCGTGGATTATTGACCGATCCAATGGTCTATCTAATGGCACCGCGGCACGCGGCCAGGCTTACTCGCGCGGCATTGAGTTTCCGCTCTCAAGTTCGGAGGGCGCTGTTAAGCTCTGGCGATAACGGCACAATATTATATATATATATATATATTATATATATATTATATTAAATATTATGGCCATTTCACAGAAAATTGGTGAGATATATAGAAGGAACCTGGGCCGACAGTGATCACAGTGGTATCGCTCACAGACTGCATGTTAATATATCCCTATAAATCCTACGGCGAGGGCCAATGGGATGCATTCGCGTTCCCTGTATGATATATGAAATAATCTAGGGCTTGATAAAATATGCATATGTATTTATTTATAACCATAAATATATAATTACTCTGCTTGTAATTGTGCATTCAGCACTTAGTTACAAGTATATTTGCAACGCATAAATTCTGTATTTAAAAACTCTTGTTGGAGTGCTACAATTTTGCGCAGCTCCTCACACAAAGCCAATCAATTAATCACATTGTAAAACCCCGTAAAATCTCCTAAAACACAAATGGCAGCCAAAGATAAATTGATTTTTGCTGCAGTGTTGCTCCTTTTCAGTAGCGCAACTGTATGAAAAATACCAGTTAGGAAAAGAAAAGGGTGCTGACACAGCAAAACCATTTCATTCTCCACAAACCCCTGTCCGATAACTAAACAGCGCGGCGGTGTGACCCAAATACTAATAAAATCATTTTCTAAGACATGGGATGAGACGGGGCTTTTATCCCTTTCACAAGGCTCAGCCCAGCTCTATCTTCTTCTCTGACGACCGTTAGACCCCTTCTCATCCTACAGCTGAGATGCTTTACTAAACGGTGGCCGCGTAGTTAAAGTTAATGCTAGCGATGGGCTGCCAGCCACCGATCCACCGACTCTCCCAATAAGCGTTATCCCACCGACTCTGGGACAGCAGGCTGTCTTCATCAGGGTTCCGGAAGATACGGAGGAAAGAGGACGCCAACAATATACTTCTATCCTAGATTCCAGGTAATCACGACTCTTCAGATGGGGATGGGACCCACACATATGTGAAATGGGCTACCTAGTGAAATGTTTCCACGCCGCTTGATACAAAGAAGTAAGGAGGGACATTACCGAATGCTGGAACCATCACGCCTGCTTCATGCCGTATACTGTGTCGAGGCTCTGTACATTATACAATTTCACGTGAATTACTCATTTTATCCCCCTAAACGTATCCCAATGTTAAGTGGTGGAAGCTGGTGACCTGCCTCCGGTCTGAGCCTTGCCAAGCACATGTTCACGTAGGAATAATGACTGTAACATTGGCGATAAGTGGAGGGACGCAATGCATTTATCATTATTACACTTATTAGGGTAATATTTATTGTAATATTATTCTCCACTGCTGCATATTTAGCCGTTTTAGCGATGGAGCCGAGGCGCTGCCTTAACCCTTGAGCCATAAGAATGTTATTTACTCCAAGCCTATTTGTGTTACACATTCACATATTTTATTCAAATGGAGTTTTGATTGTTTTATGTGATGCACGCGAGATGATGAAGTGTCATTCCAGCCCCGGCTCCAACATGGCAGTGACTGAGACAGGATCAGAAATCCTCCTTCACCCGCAACATCTGCCAGTGAGGCCAGAATCAATCGTTTAAGGACTGGCAGCGAAAATTGGGTCCATAATCTGCCAGCTGCCCGTGTAATTCAACAGATCTCCATCACATCACCCGGCGGAGAAGACCTTTTCTCTCTCTTCTCCTGGAACCGTCAATACCGGGGAGGACAGAAAATGTTACTGTGTTTCAGGCAAGAAAACAGTTTGAAAGGTTAATGGGAGACGTTGGTCTAAAGGGGCTCACTCGTCATGGGTGATCAGCGCCAGACACTTTGTTGCATAAAGAAGTGCAGCCCTCATTCTGAAAATCAGCACCCAAAAGGAGCATCGGCGAGAGTCTGCTTGGGGTTGGTTATATTGTAGAATTCTTCCATCTGTTGCATTGCACACGGAGAAGACACAAGGCAGATTCTCGCAATGTGTAGCCAACAGAATACGAGCATATGAGACCCGTGACCTGTTCACTTGCTTCGCATGGTCTTCTGTATCGTGCACACACACGCAGAACACACGCACATACATACATACTGTGCACACGCAGCTGCTGTATTTACGTCGCTCAGAAACACATTTCAGCTGCCATCTGCTTTGTGTCAGGTAGAGTTTGGCAGGATTCTGAAAAATGATGGACACGTATATTTTCTATGCCAAGTAGAAGTAAACGGCTCAAGTGCCTCATTTCTGAATAACAGCACAAATCTTAAAATACACGAGCGAAACACGCCAGGATGGGAATTTAACACCCGCTCGCTCCGAGGCACACAGCGATATTCCCCGGTAACTGACGTGACTTGCGGAGAGGTGTAAACCGGGTCTACAAAACCTCTAAATGACTTCATTAGTTATGTACCATTTATAAAATAACTGGTAAAAGTAACAATGTGTCTAGTTGTAGGAAATCCACGGTCGGTGGGATGTTATTAGTGTTAAACCCCCCATTACTGAATGTCCGGATGCCGTATACACGGCCGTGATGATGGGACGCGTCTTAAACATATGAAACGAAATAAGGTGGAACATCTTTGGATAGGAATTTTGGTGTAAAGTGCGATTTCCTCCCTGCTAATCCATCCCTTCCCCTCCTTCTCTTCTTCTCGGCATTATAAGAAAGCAGATGTCTTATTGAAAAGTGATAAAGATATTATTCTGCCATGCTGCCAATTTTAGCACAAAGTGAAACATTCTTACCTTTTGCATTTGGATTTTGTAACTTTTTTACCTGAATATTCCGAGCCAAGGCAGATGATTGAGGCGATGCAGATCCCCCGGCACAGCAAACGGCTCACATACCGAGCTGATAAGTTAAGATGAAAGGCGCGCAGAACAAAGGCGTTTCTGTATTGTGAAGATATGTTTAGATTCCCAAATATTTTATCACTCAACAAATAGAGATACCCATACTAATAATGACAACTAACAGATGGACATCCACATTGTCTGCTCTGCAGTAATGAAAAGGGCTGATTTCAGCATAAAGCATGGGATTTCAGCTCCTTCTCCGGAAAAGTTGGCCAGAGAAGAATGAGATAAAGCAATCGGATCCTGCGTTCTACCAAAGCAAAGCAGACAGGGTTCACTCTTTAAAGCCCTGACGTCTGTGCTTCGAATACATCCAATCGTGATTATAGCAGCGGTCACGTTCCTGATCCAAGGATACACACTCAGCGCAGTGAGTGAACCTGCACCCTACTCCAAGTGTTAAGAAAGCTTTCGGACAGCGAGCGACGCATACAGCTTCTCTCACCTTCTCCGATATAATCGATGCCCGCAAGAGACAAGCACTTTGGCCGTTTAAAGAGAGGAATCTCCCTGACCTAATCTGTGTTCATTGATATCCACCTTTCCTGCCTACCCTGACCTGTTTATTCTTATTTATTGCTTTATATAGCACCATCATATTCTGTAGTGCTGTACAACGGTTAATTCACTTCATGAGTATATACTTTCCCCGCGCCTGGCTGCCTATGGCCCCGTTCCTGTGTTTTCTCTGTAATCTGGTGGCCGCATGAACCTAGATGCTCAGCCGCCGGGGTAAATGAGAGGAAAGAGACAGAGATCTCCATCCACTGACAGCCGCTAGGGCTCCATGCACCTTGCTGCAATGCACAGGTATACCTCAAGCATACATTGACAAGCAGGACACCAATCAGCAGTCAGAAAAACTAAAGCAGCCAATCAAAATGCCTGACTGATTCAAGCACGAATCTTATGGAGTAAATCTCCTGGAAATACATATATCTAAGATATAAGATATCTGTGGAGCTTCACATTACAGCCATACAGACCCGCGAACACACAATAATAAACAAACATTACGTCTTTAACAAAGATGGGGCTGACTAGTCAAAGAATTAACACAACAGACAACGTCCTATGTAAATCCGACGAAGAAGAATAATCCGTGTGAATAAATGAGTAATTATACCCCACAGGACGGCAAACGCAAGAGCAGGTGACCCCATTTACCAACAAGAACACCCCAATTCCATCACCTGGGTAAAAGTAACAATACGTTCTATGGTCCGTACCATACACACATATATGAACCAGGAGACAGACGTGTCATTTGCGTGCAGGTAAGTATTACTTAAGGAATAGTTTAAACAGAATCTCCCGGCAGGGCGACGATGGAATTAGGCGGCTGCTGGTTAATAACTTGCTTTACTGATATTGAACGCTTGCTTACAGAAACTCAATTATCCCCATGCCTGGTGAACTTTTGTTCATATTTAGCGAGACAAAATTGAGGCAAATAGATGATATGGTAAACACAAACCTAATACCTTTTCTCTTGTTGATACACATAAAAATAACTACAGAACTGTGCAGAAACGCACCTGCTCGTTTATCTTATAATATTCCGCCATATATTATGCAGGCAAATCAACGGGAAACGGCTAACAAGCGCTAAGAGCCGTGCCCGGCAGATTTGCTTCCGTCTACCCAGAATCCTCGTGGGTAGTCAAATTACTGAATGGGATTGGACGGATTGAATTCATGCCAAGCGTACAAGCTTTAATATATATATATATATATATTCACTAGTGCGGTCCGCGTGCCTCTTACTAGGAGTGGAGTATCACCTACTATTACAATGTGCGGGGGGGGGGAGGCGTGAAATGGTGAAAATATTAATAATATAAAATACAATGTTCTTAATGGATTTTAGCCAATTTATTACAGACCAGTATTAAGGATAAGCCTGTCTGCGGTAACAGAACAAAGTGTTCAGAGACTCGGAAATGTTGTTTAATTATTTATGAAGTGCCAACATATGCTGCGGAGCTGTACAAACACCGTAACTCTTTGTCTGCGATGGTTTATACTAATAGATTTTGCAGTTGTTGTTTAGTGACCAGTTTTGGTGGAACAAGAGAAAGTTTGTGATGTGGCCACACAAGCCAAGTGTTAAGGTCGGGAAGCATTGTGTATGTGGGTAATGGGACACAAAAGTGTTACGTAACCAAACCAACCAATGGTAATCCCAAGAAGACAAGCATTAAGACTCAGTCACTCATATGACATCACAAGGCATAAGGTGGAGTCTGAACGTTGATGTATTTTGGGTTCTGTATTAAGACTCTGAAGCCCATGGGCCACAGGAAGAATGGTAAGGTTCCTCTGTTGAAATACCGTGTACAATGGGTCATTATGGTGGATGTAATGAGACAAGCGCTAATGAAAGCATCTGGTATACCCATCGTCTAGACGTCTACTCGATCCGTCCATGAAGATGGCAGCTGGCTCGGACCTTTGATGAGACTCATCTATTCCTCTTGCTCAGAGACGACGACGCGCCTTCCAACAGGGCCTGACTTCAAACCGAACAGCCGTGCCATAGCGGGACAAACAGAGCCTTCTAGTGTATTCAGGCGAATCAAAGAGATGGCATTTATTTGTTGTTGATTTTAGAAGACGTTTTTGAGTGAATGCAAAACAGATAATTAATTATGTTGATTGCTGAATTCGGAATCACGTTCTAACATTACCTGAGAGATCAAAACAACTTCTAGCGTCTAATATGTTTTCACCCTCAAGTACGAATTATAAGAAAAACCAAATTCTTACCTAAGCTGATTTCATAACAGAAATTAGCAAAACAAAAAGCCCACACTTTTCCTACGGTGGAAATCATTTAATGACGGCTTCAATTAAATTTGGGTTAACAAAGTGGAAGACATTGGTTTTTCATTATCAATGTTCCTAACACTTGACAAAAGCCTTTTTTAATCCCCTAACCGCGCCGGATAATATTTATATTTCTGTCTCATTCCCATCAGAAAGTATGACCTATATATGTCATTTGAAGGAGAGCCGCCGCTTTGTGAAAGCTATAATCAGCGCGTGGTTTAAGACAACAGCAACACGGTCGTAAAAACACAATGGCTTTGCTTTCCATTTTTATGGATGTATATTAGGGTTTATTACCCAGTGTAGGGGAAATGAAGGAAGCCATTTTGTTGGCTCTGTGATGTCATCAGTAGACGGCTCAGACTCGGAGGGAGACAGAGCAATGGTGCGGGGTAAATCGGAGAGAATGGGGCAAAATCCTACTATAATTGCCCTGCTCTTCACTTAACAGCTGATAACTTTCTCAAAGGGTGTAAGATCTTAGAGGTAAGCGAACGGCAAAATTACACATTATCAGGCTCGTGTGGGGTAAACAGAAAGGACAAAATGGCTGCTCCCAGAGGCTTTCCCTTTCAATGTTGATAAGAAATCAAATAACGCAATATTTACGTCATCCAAACTAGGTGGAACGAGCGGTTTCAAACAAGGCATTTCTAAAGAGCGCGTCCAGCTGGAGATATGGCTATGATACAATATCATATCCCGAACACTGGAATATTCCTATCTTTTGACTCTTTGAGCACTTATATTTCACTAAAATGGCAAGCGTGTCAGTCTGACACAGAGGAGGTTATTCAAAAACGGTGACAGTCATTAGCAATCCGACTGACATTCATTTAAATGTCCATTAACGATCACTAACATCTATCTCTGTTTAGTGGGTATCCCCCAGAGTCGCATGGCAGTCTCCCAAAGAGATGATAAATTCTCATCGGACATCAATAAATCCCATCCTTTATTTGGCAAGGGTTTTGGATGGAGATCTTCAGGGAATTTAGCGTGAATATTGCTGTTCTCTGGTCCCTTTACGTGGGCTGCCAGCTTTCTGCCATCGCTTCTCCATGGAGCGCGAGGACCCCCCCGGTAACATATACCCTACACTTAAAGATGGTCCCAATTCCTTTTCTTCTCCTCCTTCGAGAACGGTCACCTTGAAGTGGATCACGTCTGGGTTATTGTCAATATTTGCTCATATGCTCAAGCTATGCGAGTTCTATTTGTAGTCTAAACATAAATAAAAATACATCTGCATTTAATAGATGGATTGATATGCACAGAGGAGCCTAGACAAAGGGAATTAATATATAGCAGAAGGCTCAATAAGAACTCAATCCTGACAGAAATATGGCATCTAAGATAACAAATGGATTCTGGGAAAGGTAACTAATCATTTCAGAAACCCTTTTATACGAAACACAGAAAGGGAAATCAAAAACACACACCAAAAAAAAATATATGGAAAGGGACAATAGTTATTTTTAAATCATTTTAAATAGGCGCAAACACAAAAAAACAACCTTCTGTATTCAGGCTCGGCTCTTTAAGCCATGCCCGTGGGTTGCGGGGGCTTAATTACATTTATCAGTAAAATGTTAAACATTATGTTTAAAGAAATGATTATTTATTAAGAGAAGGTGACCCTGATCAGGAGGGGTAATAGAGGGGAAGCCTCCATAGCGGGGCATCAAGGTCAAAGCAGGTGTTGAATCTCACTTTTTACTGAATTGAATTCTAGACCCCATTGCTTTTGCTCCATACTTCTAGCAGAATCTTAGAATGTCTCTAATTAACATGCCGCTTATTAATTAGCGGCGAAGAACACAGACAAACGAGCTGGTGTTATCTTGAAAACCTGGTCTACAGCCTCCAAGGATTGGAGTTCTAGGCTACCGTTCTAGAGGGCAGCAGACGCGCCGCCGCCGACAGGTCGCAGGTAACGTGTCCTGATATGTGTATTGATACATGGCCCCTCGTATACCTGTAACCCCCCCCCCCACACACACACACACACACACACACACACACACACACATTACAAGACTAAGGAGAGGGAATTTCATTACACTTGTTAAAGGGGGAAAAAGGCTCGGAAAAATACTAATCCTGTCTTTCAACAAAAATGTTATAGGAAGCTATGAATTTGGTCGATCTGAATAGGATGTTGGTACATGTTTTACTAAGGTAATATAATGGCAGACTATTATTAGATCACATTAATCATTACTGTGCCAAAGGCACTGACAGGCTTGCTGAATAGGATTGAAAGGGTTGGTAATGGATATAAATTACCCATTGTGTGATAAAAGGATTTTTACTAAGAAGGTAAGAATAAAACAGCGAATTTCAAATCTGACTGCTGCATAAAAGTGAAAATAAAAGTAGCCCAGACGTTGGGAAATCCACATCCTCGGGAGGTAAGCACTTTTTGAACAAGGTGGTCATCAGGCATTTAAATAGTACACCGTGCAAAATTAATTTCTTGATGCATAATGCTATCAGTTAGTAGCAGCGGTTACTTCTATCCAGGAAGGCCAGGTCTCTTTAGTCCAGTGACCGCGTGCGGAGCGTCAGAGCTCTAACTTCTACCTGTACCTGCCACCTTCCCCGGGAATAATTCCCGTGCCGCTAATCAGATATTCTCAGCGTGGGTTGATCTAGGAAAAGCTTTTACTGATGCAGACACTGAATGGGGCAAATCCATGCTTCGTGGGGCAGAAAAGCCGCGGGGGGGAAAGACGGGGCCTCTCGGAGAGCTGCAAGGAAACCAGGGCCAGGAATATAAAGCGGTTTGCTCTTAAAACCTTTCAGAACCATCAGATTGGAAATATTTATGGTAACATTGAAACAAAATTAAAATAAAAAACTTACCCCAATTAAAAAATTCTAATCTGTGGGATAAAACTCTCAGATGTCATTTGCATCTCTGTCACCGAATGTTCGGAAATTATGGAGATTCATTCTAGAAGAAAAATAACAAAAGCCCTTTATTGTGTGTTACGTGGAATCTCTGTGTATTTACGCAATGTGCCGTGTTACATTCACACGTTAGGGTACACGGGAGGGGAACGCGTATAGCAGTCACATGGGATATAATAATTACAACTAGTGCAAAGTATTGTCCAAACTGGCCCCTAGAAAAATAAAAAACAAGGTAATAAACCTTTCCCATGGAATAATCCTCCAGCGTCTGCAGATGGATTCTAAAACTAATCGCTGGACGCATTTAAGGTTTCTGAGGTCAGGTGGGGTATCGTTTTTGGATTATCCAGAGACGGGGTAAACAGGCTAGTGGGTCTTGTCTACTCGTAAATGAAGACAGATGAGACAGATATGGATGACAGTCATGGAAACACCGTCCATGCGATCTCTGAAATGGGTTGGTTCTATTCAGCAGCCTAAATAAAGGGCATCCATTGATGGGCAAGGGCAGGCCGCTGATGGGCGAGGGCAGGTCCCTGGTGGGCGAGGGCAGGCCGCTGGTGGGCGAGGGCAGGTCCCTGGTGGGCGAGGGCAGGTCGCTGATGGGCGAGGGCAGGCCGCTGGTGGGCGAGGGCAGGTCCCTGGTGGGCGAGGGCAGGTCGCTGATGGGCGAGGGCAGGCCGCTGGTGGGCGAGGGCAGGTTGCTGGTGGGCGAGGGCAGGTCGCTGATGGGCGAGGGCAGGCCGCTGGTGGGCGAGGGCAGGCCGCTGGTGGGCGAGGGCAGGCTCCAAATATCATATACTCACCCAACACTCGACTGCTGACAAATGTTTAGCAGGTTATTAGTGTTATGGAGCCAACACGCCCTGCCACGTGCAAACACCACAGTCATACAAAATTCTAAGTGTTAGGAACTGAACCCGTCAGCCTGACAACTGATTGACCTATTATACCCAAAAGGTTCCGCTGGACACGGACATCAGCTGCCAAGTGCAATCATTGCACAGAGCTTACGAGTAAACCAGAATGAAAAATCCATTGCCCAGTGTCTCTCCATACTAATAACAGTCTTACCTGGAGATCCAGAAGTCCTTTTGGCTTCGAGGCGCTAAAGAAGTCATTCAGTGGAAATATATACAGAACCAGCTGCACAAACACTGCGAAAAAAGAGAGAATAACATTATTATATTAGAAAACGTTATGAAATGCAGTGATATGTTACTACTGTGCTCATCAACATGCCAAGTATAAAAGAGACAGATCCGTGGCCTTAAAGTGCCCAAAACACACAGATCCGAGGCGAGAGCTCACGGGAGGCGCAGACCACGGGTTGTAGAAGCCATTCTAATTACACGTAGCAGCGACGCCATGTCTGAAGATTCATTTAGAGGCTTTTCGAACCCAAAAACCAGGAGCAAAGTCCCGAGCAATCACAGGCGACAAAGACTGCGAAGTCTCCTCTGCTGCCTGATTATGCAAAACTAAATAGACCTAAATAGACCCCAGCCTTCTGCAAATTATGTACACTGTTCTCTAAATTATGATGAAGCCTGTAATTTCACAGCAATGAGGAGGTTATTAATCCTCATACACGTGGACAACGATGTGAGGAATTCGCTGGATTTCACGATTGGACCCGTTTAAAATTAAACGCAGCTCCAATTTTCAACAAAGGCCTGCGGGTTGTGTGTGTGGAGCGGCTGACACGCTAATAGCGACCTCACGCAAAACACGACAACAACATTCTTCTTCAAAGCCGCCCGTCGCAGCCCGGTAAAGGGTTTGGCGGAGGGCACCGCAGAATGATGGCTTCTCTGGGTGACAGCAGCTGTCTGCGTGTTATTTCTCAGCCGGTAACTTGCTTGGAAATACCCAAACGTGCCGTTCGTGGCCGGTCATGCTAATTTGTGGTTTCCTAAAGCACCATGTTAAATACCTCAAGCCCCTAATTATGGCGGCACGCCGCTCTGGTTATGGGTCTCAGATCACTTCCACTTCAACGTGGCCTCCGGGTAAATAGTCTTATAAGCACCACGTCTGAAGACCACAGTCATTAATCTCCCCCAGAGAAGTTTGGCGCCACCTCTTCGCAACGTTTCCTATACTTTTCTTTATAAAAAATAACACTTTCCAGGAATGTGTCGGAGCAAGTAAAGTACGCGAGCGAAATATTCCGGCAGAAAAAAAGCATGTGCCCCCCCACCCCACAAGGCTTCAAACGGGCAGCTCTCATTAGTTCCACTGAATTACTAGGTACTATGGTTCCGTATCCACGACTATAGCAAAATGTTCTATGTTTTGTCAATGCTAATTGCAGCATTAAACCTCGTCATATCCGGCTTTGCGTACGGGACATGCGGTGGCCGCTCGGATCGTCAGGTAAGGGGGATCGCCTTGGTGCGCGGCGCGGCTCCTTTAATAAACTAATCCTGGCGAGCGCAGTAACAGTGTTGAAATTTCAATTGAAACTCTTTGTCTGTTGCCTGCTTACTCTAAAGATGGTCTTTCTTAAACAACAGAGCACCAAGGAGTCGTTAGGGCTCTCTTCATTACTTCAAAAAACCAATCATTAGACACCAGAGTATATACGTAATTAGAAAATCACTTCCTTTGCAATCCAAGCTAAGTAGTTTACATACTGTAATTACAGGGACAAAATCAATTTTTAATCATTTCACTGATTGGACTCATCAGCACTGTGGGAACATTGTAACCTGCTTGTTGTGCAAAAGCAACATCTGGGCTCAAACAATTACCCTTTGTTTGTTACAATATTCCTTAAATCTTTTCTTCTGCTTTTATTATTATTTTTTTTTTATTGCAAAAAAAAAAAAAAAAGGAAAAAGGGGCAAAAGCGCTGTATCCGCCCGTCCTCGCTCGTCAGAACCCACTAAGTATAACTTGCGACGAGGCCGACGTTCCTTCCGATGTGCCGTTTAATATCACACTTGCTAGGAATGGTATTTCTTTTTTTTTCTCCAGTAAAATAAAAGTATCTGATTGTTTTAAAGATGCACTCAGCTGGCTAATTGTTCCATAGCTAACACATGGTATTCAAACAGCCCACACACTACAAAAGCTCATCTGGAATATAATGGACAACTATTACTCTGCTGGTTTATACTTTTCTAATATAAATGAATGGATTTTATCGAAATTAAAAGGGAAATTCAGAGAGGCTGAGGATGTGTGAAAAATAGATGGTATGAATTGGCAAGGCGAGCCCAAGCATTTTGTTCTCTTAATAGGAAATGACCTCATTTACACTGGGGTAATAATTAGTACTGCTTCAGTGACAGTTAAGAAAAAAAAAACTTTTCCGCATAATAAGGCAGAATCGCATTGTTACGAGCTCGGCACTGACTGTTAACTCTTGCCGATCTGCGGGGCTAATAACGAAAGCAATGGCACACACGTATACATGTGCAGCCCCCCCCCCCCCCCCCCCCCGCGAGGCATGTTCTCACACAACGATATACATTTTATCTTATGAAAGGAGAAAAACACAAACGAGATTATTCACTAATAATCCATGAGACTGTTACACTGTAACCCTTTTATGTACCGGCTTTTTTATTGTCGGGATTTGTCTTTGCAGGTTTGCTTTAGTTCATTTGTCATTGATTCAATCACAACTTGCAATTAATATTTTCATTTTGGTGTACTGTGTTTCTACAGAGTGATATATACATAATATATATATAATTTATATAACATTGTTTAATGGCAATTTGTTACTGATTAACAATAACTTGAGCGATTCTCAAGGAAGGTTTTGGAATTCCTCTTAATGATATCAGATTCTCTTGACGATTGAACCGAGTTTACATAGTTTTGAAGTTTCTGATATTAGCGATGGCGGTTTTATTAAGTAGCTTCCATTCCTCTCGCTGCCGGGCTGTGCGAGAGGAGACCATTGCGTTATAAACCCAGTTTGGCAATGGGTCACCCGACCCCACGGCGCCGGCTGGGTTAAAAAACTAGCTGAAACCCCGTGGCTTTTCTGTACAAGCTGCCAAATCTTGCATGGACCTTTCGATCATTTTCGTTGTTTATTACTTCTGCATCAATTCTTCCATGTAAAATGTGCTCACAGAAGGAAACATTTCTATCGTTGGGAATAATAGATCTTTTGGAAACTGCTTTGTGGGCCAAGTTCTTTAATCAATGCTATTGTTTAGAATAGGCCCCTACAGCTTGTGTGATGGAGACTGGTCAATTGTGCAGGCTCTGTATTGATATTTACCAAATGCCATGTATTCCCTGCCACTCCAGCACTGCAGAGGTTAATGGATAAAACACATCACGGGAATATGCCGTTCTGCGACATACTTCTAATCGCTGGATGCCGTTTGTAATCGTGCCCACCCCAAACATCTGCTGCAGCCAGCTAGAAGGCGACATGAACGTGCCCCGTGACAGGCGGCCATCTTTAAAAAGCACGTCCATAGCCTTAAAGTAGAAGGTACAACGATGCATTAACCATCTTTTGGGTTCTTTTACTAATCGTCAACGTTCCAGGGGCCGTAATAAGCCTCGGTATCAGGAAAATAACTTTATGCTATGAATGACCTCACATGAAAGGTTGTGAGCTGGCGTGATGTCACAGTGAACCAACGCTCGCTTTGTCACGCATCATGTGTACCCGGTAAATAAGCACGCAGGATCTATGTAAGCTTACACTGTAACGGCAGGTAACGGATTCCATTATTTGCAGATATACGTGTTATTAGCATTAGTCTTGCGATGATATTAGCACTAACCGGAAACGAAATGATACAATAGTGTTTAGAATAGAGCTCTATAAATATATCCATTGTGGACGAGGGTTACAGAGTCTCGGAGCAAAATGAAACATCAGTATCCATAATCCATTTGTATTTTTGCCCACAGATGAAGAAGCTTTAGATAATATTGGCAGAATTCCCACGGCGGCAACAAAATGGTACTTACAAAAAGGCACAAAGAAGGATTCATAAAAGCATTCACAATACATCTGTCTCAGAATTCACCAATCATTCATTATTCAGATTTTTATCATTACCTGTCCGCGCGTCTCTTAAACAAAACTTTATTCAATGAATACATTGTGCAAATGACAAAATCAACCCGTTTCGCCGAGTGCCAGAAAGATTTTTTTTTTCCCCGTTTTTTTTTTTGTTTGCAAAAAGAAGAGGAAATATTTGGCCCGCTGGAAATTTCTGCTCGTTTGCTTTTTTTTTTTTTTTTTTGTACAGGAAAAACAATGGGATAAAACATCCGAGTTACACGTTTTTAGAGGTTTCTTTGCTCTTTCGTACCGTCCGTCTTCGATATTATGACTAAATTAGAAAAATATGTTATAAAAAGAGCCGCTTGCATCATGTATAATATAACATGTTTCTATGCCTAATAACTTTTGACTGTTACAATGTAATCCATACAGTTATAAAGGGAATGAGCAGATTCTGTAAAATGCTGTAAAATGCTTTAAAATGAAGGGTAATTACATTTGGCTAAACTGAGGAATTAACCATTTTGGTAACGAAAAATGTAACCTACGTATCCCTCTGCGCTCCCGAAACGCAACGGATCCCAAAGTAAATCCGGTAGAACTCTGGGCGCGTTTAGGAGAACAGGCCCGGAGTATTTCCTTTTGTTACACGAAGAGCGAAGCTTTGGGAAATTATTAGTTAAGACCGTCAGATATGGCTTCAAAAAGCAAGAGCAACGCTCTAGACGAGAGCTCGGAAAGTGTGGAATTTCCTAAAACCCTCACACAACGCCAGGAAAATATAATTAGTCAGTCAAAGTCTGTTGCTGTATTAACGCTTTTCTGACAATCTGCTCCGTCACATACCCCTCTGCCTCGCTTTGCAGCCCCGCGTGGGAGCCAAAGAGTTAATCGACGGCGACCCAGGTGCTGTTTCCAAACCTACGGAGTGCTGTGCAAGTGGCCTGCTTCACATTTCTATGCCACGCAGAGCGTTCCCTCCAGCAGCGAGACAGCTAAAAACAACGGGAACAATAATTGACTAATCAGAGTCACTATTAGAAGCACCTGGCATGTTTCACAACTGCACGTTCAGAACAAAAAAGAACGGATTAAAGAGAGACGAGTGAGAGACAAGCTGGAGTTATTAACCGGCAGATAGAGAGCCGGACCGGACTCGCTGACCACCGGGTATCAACCAGGTCTACGTGGGGGTCAGCTGGACCATTCGGGCTATCAAATAACCAGAATGGCCACCATGTGTCCCAATCTGTATCAGAACAGGCGGTCGAGGTGGCTGTTTGACAAGCGAAGCTGTCACCGTGTTATTACAGTATATGACAGCAATGCCGGGCTGAGTGATGACGGACACGGCATGAAGCCGGAGGCAGATGGGGCTTTACAGGGAGGGTCTTGTCTGCGTCTCTCTATCGCTGCCCGGTGGGGATCTCAGCTCCTGGTGCCTCGGTGACCTCCGGGGCTCCGTCTAAGAGCCCGGCTTTTCTTATGGTATTAGCCTGGAATTTATGGAAAACATTTAGATCTGATTGGTCCATGTAATATTTTGGGATCACTGCCTCGCTCTCTTGCTCACACACTTAGGTTATTATGATTTTAGTCCATAGGGCGCTGCATGGCGCTACCTATTCCTTGCTGAAGCTGGAGGCATTAAATAACATTTTTCGGGACAGTTTGGGAAAATCTCACATGTGTTTTGTATTGTGGAATAGACTTTTCTTCTTTTTCCCAAAAGCAATCCAAAAAATTAACTTTCATCCCAAGTATAGCCAGATTATAGTGAAATTTCTGGAAATTCTCTTCATTAAAAAGTTTGTTCCGCCTTGTGATTAATTGTCTCTTACTCTCCATGAATATAGTCATTAAAAAAATGATGCCACATAACGTTACTCTTGGCTATGTTGGGCATCATACGAAAAATGGGGGAGTTTTAGGCGTCTTCAGAGCCCCCGAATCACCAGACATGAAAGCTTTCTGGATTCCGTAAGCGTGTTAATTTATGGGGCGCCAGAGCGGGATACGGCTCCCGAAACGAACACGCGCATGGAGCCCAACCGGATGCACGGCGGGCTGCCTTTACATAAAAGTGAATTTCAAACGTATATCAAAAAAACAATCCCGGGATGGCCATTAAGCCTTTTTTTTTAGTATTCACGAAGAAAACATCACTATACGCGATAGCTACAGAGCTCCAAGTTGCCAAAAATAATGGGAGAGGCTGCGTTAATACGGCGCGGCTGATAAACAGGTCCTTAAATGATCAGGTAAGTTTATATTCGCTCTCTTCCCACATGTAAATGATGAGATTTGCGGCTGACTTCATTTACTCATCTTAATTTCAATCACATTTCGCAAGATTCAAATCAGCTGTAATTATTTAGCATTTTACAGTGCACCCTATATTCATGCCGTGCATACGTACCGAGGCAATTATGGCAACGGCAGCAACGCTATAGATCCGTTTAAAGCCGCCGCCGATTGGATTAACCGTGAACACGCTTCACCTAGAAGTCGCAGACAATGGGGCCGCTTTGCTTTCGGCCTGCGATGCTTCCATGACGGAAGAAACACGAGCGGCCGTACGGATTGATACACAATATGCAGACAACATGGGAGTTGGGTTGGCTGTCAGCTGTTGTGGCTTAAATTTAATAAGAAAAAGTTGTTTTAAGGAGTTTATAGATAAACAGTATTCGGAGGATAAAAGAATAGAATGTTGTATTCTTTTTCATTTTCTCTCACTTCTTACCAGTCTTTGATTGGGTTTTCACATTAGGTATAGGGACTGTACGATGTAACTCGAGCTAAGAGGATGCATTAATGTTACTTAATAAATATGTAAAATGCGTCACAATTTGTCATGGATTACTCATAAAGCAACAAATTCATAACAAAAATATGCAAAAATATGTTATTATGTAACCAGACTGAGTGCCCGTTTATCTCAGGGGCTGTGGAGCGGGGTCAGCATGTACCCAGTAGGGCTGAAACAACGAATCGATAAAATCGATAATAATCGATAACGGAAATCGTTGTCGACGATTTCCGTTATCGATTAATCGAGTGATCGATTCGTTGTTGGAGCACTCGGCTCCTTTTACTTACCTCCGCGAGCGTTCCCCGCTTCCGCTACACGCGCTGCACTCTCCGCCTTCTTCTAGTTGCGAGTGGCTCCGTTCGCACAGAGCGGTTCGCTCTGTGCGAGTGGCTCCGTTCGCACAGAGCGGTTCGCTCTGTGCGAGTGGCTCCGTTCGCACAGAGCGGTTCGCTCTGTGCGAGTGGCTCCATTCGCACAGAGCGAACCGCTCTGTGCGAACGGAGCCACTCGCACAGAGCGAACCGCTCTGTGCGAACGGATCCACTGGCACAGAGCGATTCGCGGGGGTGGGGGTGGGGTTTCAGGGGATGCAGGGCAGAGTGGGGGTGGGGGGGCAGGCCAGGGTAGGAGACTGAGTGCAGGGCAGAGTGGGGGTGGGGATGCAGGGCAGGAGACTGGGTGCAGGGCAGAGTGGGGGTGGGGGTGCAGGGCAGAGTTGGAGACTGGGTGCAGGGGCACAGTGCCAGGGCTGGGTGCAAAGTGCCAGGGCTGGGTGCAAAGTGCCAGGGCTGGGTGCAAAGTGCCAGGGCTGGGTGCAAAGTGCTGGGTGCAAAGTGCCAGGGCTGGGGCAAAGTGCTGAGTGCTGGGTGCAAAGTGCCAGGGCTGGGTGCAAAGTGCCGGGTGCAAAGTGCCGGGTGCAAAGTGCCGGGTGCAAAGTGCCGGGTGCAAAGTGCCAGGGCTGGGTGCAAAGTGCCAGGGCTGGGTGCAAAGTGCTGGGTGCAAAGTGCCAGGGCTGGGGCAAAGTGCTGGGTGCAAAGTGCCAGGGCTGGGTGCAAAGTGCCGGGTGCAAAGTGCTGGGTGCAAAGTGCCAGGGGTGGGGCAAAGTGCTGGGTGCAAAGTGCCAGGGCTGGGTGCAAAGTGCCGGGTGCAAAGTGCCGGGTGCAAAGTTTCTTGAACAGTAATAGTCCACCTCTTTTCAGAATGTTTGGGGTTATTTTGTTTCATAAATATTGTGTTTGGGGTTTTGTACTTTGAAAATATTGTTTTTTTATTACATCATAACAAAATAAGAATGTTAATGTAAATTTTAAGTTGTTTTTTAACATCCAGTTCATTAAATTATTTTAAATAAACAAAAAATTTGCATATTGTTTTTTTTATCCGATTAATCGATTAATCGAAAAAATAATCGGCCAACTAATCGATTATTAAAATAATCGTTAGTTGCAGCCCTAGTACCCAGCACTGTACCCAGCACTGTACCCACAGCACGTATAACCTGTAGGTAAAGCTACGTATATGAGCCGCATTGTAAAGCAGGATTAAGGGAAATATTCACAATATCCCAAACTGTGCAATATTACACAATAAAGCCGGCGGTACAGCGGACGCGGGGGGTGATAATTCTTACATGTCAACAATCTCTTTTTAAACAACATTTGGGGTATAAACTGTTTACTTGAGCGACCCTGAGTGAGAGTATGAAGATACGTCATCGTGACTGTCTTCTCAGCTGCGGCTCTAGAAAAACTGGCATATAATCGTCTCAAATTTATTCCACCCTCACTTAAAGTCTGACCCTGACTTTTGACTTAAATAGACTGGACGTAGTCTTTGTGTAAAAATGAGGGGCCGTTTATGAGCTTGTTGAACACAATGCGGGAATATACTGCGTTGCTCACTCAGTGAGTACCCAAGTCTATCTTATTATAGCGATGAATTGATAACCCCAGATGCTCACCCATACTGTAGTCTTAAGTATATAGATGCGGTGCTAAGGCGAGTTCTTTGGGAGATTTCCGGCCACTGCACCCACGTTCAGCTTTAAGTTCATGCAGATCCTCAAGGTTCAGGTAAACCTGACAGGGGTTTTCAGGGTTAAATCTCAATGTGTTGGGGCAGATAGCGAATGTCAACCGACACCAAAACATAGACGAGGGACGGGACGGCGGAGAGCGCGTGAACTGTCACCGCCTTAACAGCCCTACTTAACAGCGTATTCAAACGGTCTACAGCACTTTACGGAATCTGTAGACGGCGCGGGCGAAGCGTCGTTCTTCCCGAAAAAGAAAAAAAAAATCTGCATTTTAACAGCTACCATATAATTTGTGAGATGCATTTGGAAACGATCTCAAGCCGCAGTCGGAGCTCCATCAGTCAGATGCTGAGGATAGATAATTCACCAAACTGTCACATGGTCCGCCATCAGCCTAAACATGTGAATATATTGCCACGAGCTTTGGGAATAATGGGTGCACCTGTTAAGAGTGTCACCTCTGTTTGCTAATTGTCTCCTTGAGCTACATTTTACTTCTAACGCATTTATTTTTTGACAGGCGCTGTCTATTTAGAAATCACATTACTTCAAGTGCAATTGTTCTTTTGTCTATCAAATAAATGAAGTGTTGTTATACAGATTTCAGGATCTGATTAGGAAAGTAATGCGCCCACGAAGGTCAACAATCAGTTATTACCTGACGGGAGGATGACAGGCAGCTCGCATCTAAGGCGGCTCTCCGTATGGGGGTCGTTTACCGGAGTGCCATGCGCTCCCCCCGGGTGCCGCAGGGATACGATTAGCCCCGTCTGGTGCACGTGAAGGGGAGGCAAACTCGTGTGATGCGGAACGGCTTCCTGCTCCAACCGAGGAGCGTGCGCGGAGAATACGCTCCCCCGGGAGAGGCAGGCGGGCCCTCTAATCCTTCACTCCTATATATTGGAAAGTGCAGAAGACGCCCCAAACACCCAAAGGCTACTATTTAAGGAAAATATTACTTCACAGCTATTTGGTTGTATAAAATATAATTGTAACCCAGGGCCACCCCCCGCCCCCCAAAATAAAAACTCCATAATTATAAACCAGGGCCACTGCCCACACCTCCCCCCAAAATAAAAACTGCATAAAAACTAATTTTTTACCTAGTTATACCGGTGGTTATTTTGAACTTGATGGTGATAGTTATTGATTGAGTGGATTTGATGAACATTTAGTGACACAGCCAGGTGAACCCATGGGCCCCCAGAGCCCGTGTATGGGACGGGGGGCTGGAATTCTTTAGGACCCTCTTTGGGAAAGGGGAAGACTTGGCAGTGGCCCCTCTCACTTTGCCCTTACCTGTTTTGACCCCGTTTCTCAGAACGTGCCGCCTATCTCCAAGGCTAGAGCCCCCAAAATAAACTGCTTATTGGAACTTTTTATATTTTTTATTGACAATGTGAGCCCATGTGACTAACGAAGCCCAAAACCCGCTGCGTTAGTGAAATGATTCCATGATTATATGATTATACCCGGGAGAAAAGACATACCGTGTGTCTCGGGCTAGTAGCTAATCCAACAATCCGACGCATACTGATTTGTATCCAACAAGAAGTGAATTCAATGAAGGTTTTGCCACTAAGATCAAGAAAAAACACCAAAATCTATGTTCCCAAAGACATTTTTTCAGTGATTACAGCAGTAAGGTTGATCAGATAGTGTGAAATGATTAAAGTTCATTCTCAATAACTGTCGCACGTGGCCAGAGGAACGGAGCAGATTTTGGAGGCAAACAATGAGATAAAAGCCGCACTTCAGGACGGAGATTTGTTGTCGACCGAGCGCCTCTCCCTCAATCGCAGCGGTGCACGGATCGCAGGAATTGGGTGTATTTCTACATTTAACTTAACCAACAGGACTTGTTCGCGGCGTCGCGGATTTATATACCTTAAGATTACAAACAATTACATTGAGGTTGTGAAGCATGCATTTTCCCAACGCCCCTGAAGGGTTAACACGTGAATATTGAATAATATAGGAAAAAAAGGGCCTCTTCTGAAAATTAAACAAACTTGGAATTCCTGGGGAAAAAAAAACCCCAAAGCAGTAAAATAATCACTCGGCTTCCTAAGGCCGCCTATCCAACCAAACAGCCCCAGTGCAAGCGGGACTGCCGGGAATCCATACACCTCCACGCATTCAACAGCTCGGGAGAAAGTGCTGTCCCAACGGCCCCTTCATGATGTCATAATCCACATTTATATTTTACTACTAATAAAATAAAAATTAATTGACAAAATGACCCCCGTAAAGACTCCGACACAAATAGAAGCCAAAACCAAACTAAGTTCGGGAGACGCCGTTATCATGGGGCATTATATCACGGGGCGTTATATCTCGGGGCGTTATATCTCGGGGCGGTGTATCACGGGGCGGTATATCTCGGGGCGGTATATCTCGGGGCGTTATATCACGGGGCGGTATATCACGGGGCGGTATATCACGGGGCGGTATATCACGGGGACGGTATATCACGGGGACGGTATATCACGGGGCGTTATATCACGGGGCGTTATATCACGGGGCGGTATATCACGGGGCGGTATATCACGGGGCGGTATATCACGGGGCGGTATATCACGGGGCGTTATATCACGGGGCGGTATATCACGGGGCGGTACATCACGGGGCGGTACATCACGGGGCGGTACATCACGGGGCGGTATATCACGGGGCGGTATATCACGGGGCGTTATATCTCGGGGCGTTACATCACGGGGCGTTACATCACGGGGCGTTACATCACGGGGCGGTACATCACGGGGCGTTACATCTCGGGGCGTCACATCACGGGGCGGTACATCACGGGGCGGTACATCACGGGGCGGTATATCACGGGGCGTTATATCTCGGGGCGTTATATCTCGGGGCGTTACACCACGGGGCGGTATATCACGGGGCGGTACATCATGGGGCTTTATATCTCGGGGCGTTACATCACGGGGCGTTACATCACGGGGCGGTATATCACGGGGCGGTATATCACGGGGCGTTACACCACGGGGCGGTATATCACGGGGCGGTATATCACGGGGCGGTATATCACGGGGCGTTATATCTCGGGGCGTTATATCTCGGGGCGTTACACCACGGGGCGGTATATCACGGGGCGGTACATCATGGGGCTTTATATCTCGGGGCGTTACATCACGGGGCGTTACATCACGGGGCGGTATATCACGGGGCGGTATATCACGGGGCGTTACACCACGGGGCGGTATATCACGGGGCGGTATATCACGGGGCGGTATATCACGGGGCGTTATATCTCGGGGCGTTACATCACGGGGCGGTACATCACGGGGCGTTATATCACGGGGCAGTACAACCATGGGACGTTATATCATGGGGCGTTATATCTCGGGGCGTTATATCTCGGGGCGTTACATCTCGGGGCGTTACACCACGGGGCGGTATATCACGGGGCGGTACATCATGGGGCGTTATATCTCGGGGCGTTACATCACGGGGCGGTACATCACGGGGCGTTACATCACGGGGCGGTACATCACGGGGCGGTACATCACGGGGCGTTACATCACGGGGCGTTACATCACCGGGCGGTACATCACGGGGCGGTATATCACGGGGCGGTATATCACGGAGCGTTATATCTCGGGGCGTTATATCTCGGGGCGGTATATCACGGGGCGGTACATCATGGGGCGTTATATCTCGGGGCGTTACATCACGGGGCGGTACATCACGGGGCGTTACATCACGGGGCGGTACATCACGGGGCGTTACATCACGGGGCGTTACATCACCGGGCGGTACATCACGGGGCGGTACATCACGGGGCGTTATATCACGGAGCGTTATATCTCGGGGCGTTATATCTCGGGGCGGTATATCACGGGGCGGTACATCACGGGGCGTTATATCTCGGGGCGTTACATCACGGGGCGGTACATCACGGGGCGGTATATCACGGGGCGGTATATCACGGGGCGTTATATAATCGCTCTGTGGACGTTAAAAGAAAAAAATTTATAGCGTTCTGGCTCAAGACGCATCCCAGACATCCACGCCAACGAAAGAGCAGTGAAACGCGTGACTGCCAGAGACGAATCTGATAAAAGATGTCGTGCATACAGATTACTCAGCAAATGCGAAATGTCTCGCTGCAATTCCAGTAGTCATTATAAACGGCGTGCGCCACAAAACCTGCGCTGGATTCCCCTTTCTTACGGGGGATAAGAATCATTACGCATAAGTCTTATACCCCCCCACCACCACCATCTGCATTCTCATCTCACGTCCGACATCCGGCTTTAACCGCTAAAAACCAGTCAAACCTTTTGGGTTATGCTGACAGAACTGCTAGAGATAAAAGACATTTTCATTAAATGAACTCATTAATCGAGAAGTACGGCTTTCCCGAGTCCTGCACCAGTTACTGAACGTGATGCATGCAAGGTGATAGAAGGCCCCACAATAAACGCGGATACAGAGTATCTAATCCCTCCGGAATTCCGGCTCACGGCCGTTTCTTCGGTCACTCGCTCTTTTTTCCATACTCTCCTTGTTATTTTATAGCTTAATATTCATAATGTTATTTTTTCTTAACTGAAGCTAAAGAGACAGAGAATTCTCAACTAAGTTCATTTCCATCCAGATAAATGGAAGGTCAAAGTGTGATCGTGAAGAATGGAGTCGCGCTGATCGCGGGAAAGAAAGAAAACGCGTTCTTTTTCCTACAATCAATGATTTTTTACACATTAATGCAATACATCTTCGAATAAAGTCAATATCTCATTTTAATGGGAAGGCATTGATTTGGATTAAAGCCGCTCAAATGAAGCAGAGGAAAGCAGCAAAGGAAAAGTTACTTTCACCCAACGTTACCGTAGAGGCCGTTTCAACGAAGGTGATCTCTTACTATAAAGGGACAGGACCCCCCCAGCCTTCGCTAACCGGCTCCAGATGACGTGAAACCCTCAACTACCGTGTGGGGTTACGCGGCCAGACGCGGAATCGCTGCGAGCCGGCGGCTGGATCCGTTACGCCGGCGTCGTAGTATAGCGCAGACAGAGGCAGTAGAGAAGCGTGATGTGTGCCGGCTGATGATCGTGGGTATAATGTAATGTAACTAATACGGGAATGCGCTTTAACGTACGGGCGCAAGTAACTGGCGTGTAATAATGATAAACAAGAAGCATTGGGAATGCTCCTCCGCGCGGCTCGTTTGTATATTAAGTGTGAAATACTGAATGAGCATCTTGTCTTCTGGTTGTCCTTGAAGACTGACCTTGAGGGTTTATATTTCAGAGATAATTGCCCTTAAACGGAAACGAACAGCGTTTGCACCCCGTGTGGATTCCTTTTGCAGCAGAATCTGCTCCTGATGCACATCATGCGAACAAGTAATTGCACGAAGTAATGCCGTCACCGCGTCTGGCGATATTTACAGTGATCCCGTCTAAATATAGTTCTGATTTCTGACACGGGTCCTGATGGCGCTCTGCACCCACATTCGGTTTTCTAAGCGGGCCGAGAGCCATTTGTAAACCCGATCTTTCATTCTAACCCCCTTTAGAAATAACATGCTCCGGCTTGTGGAATAGCGAGCGTGGATAAGGTAAAGGATCTTAGGGCTCTCTGGTGATCCTGATGCTTAATGCGGCAATATCTCCCTGCTGGAAACGGGGAATAACGGGAATTCTCGGGACATGTATGTTAGCGTAGATCGCTCCCTACACACGGTCGCTTGGATTTCGTGCTCCGCGTTCAGGATATCTCTGCGTTTTGAAATTATGTTCCTTTAATAACCTAAAAAATACTTGAGAGGGGGAGAAAGTGAAATAACGGCAAAGGCAGCGAGCTGTTGACAACATATAGAATCCCGGGAAATAATTTACACGGCGCGGCGCGGCGCGGCAGACGAGTCGGAATTTTCACAAAAATATTTCTTGCCTCCGATAGTCCGATGTAATTCATTTTCTATCTCTGTTCATTAATCATTGTTAAAATTAGTGATCCATTTCTTCCACTCTGCCATCTGCACTCAGCTTCGTAACAAACATGACACCTTCCTGCATAATAAAACCTGACAACTACCACGATGCATTTCCAAATAGCTTTCTGCATATTTGCACCTCTAAAACTGATTCCGTTGTCAGACAAAAGTTGATTATTTAACCAGAAATCAGTTTTTTTTCTTCTCCTTTTCCAATTCAGCTGAAAGATGAACGGCTGCGCACACACATATGTATTTTATAAACACCGCGAGCCGCATGGATATTTTTATCCACATACGTGACTATGTTTAGATGACTGTTTATTTAGAGACATACCTTTATAATTGTTGGTCATACAGACGGTGATTTTTGCAACATTCTATCCACAGAAAAAAATATATACACAAATATATTGGAATATATAAATATACATAAAAAGAAATAGATACAAATTGAAATATATATAAATATATATATATATATATATAAATATAATATACATAAATATAAATAAATATAAATCTATAAATATTTATACACACACACACCTAGTTATATGGGCGTGTATGGATATATATATATATACTGTTTATTAAAATTGTACGCCGATGTGTATTTTAGCAGCCGCGAGGATTTGCCGTCCGCGATTACATCTATCTTAAGCCCCGTCTAGCACTTCCAAGGATGATGTTAAGAAGGGACTGTCGCTCGTCTGAAACGAACGATTAACCAGATGCCCCGGTGCACGGGTGAAACGCGCCAGACAGCCAGATCGCTGATATCGGATAAGGAGTCACCCCGGCCTAACTTTAAGAGAAACAAAAATAACTTAAGCTGGCGTTTCAAAGCCGAAAAGAAGAGTTGTGGAAAATGCAGATTTTTAGCTCGCAGGTTATTGTAGTTTTGGTTACCACGTGAAAGGCTTTCCCGGTACGATCCGAGATGTGTTTTTTATAATCAAACAAACAGAAACGTTTCTCTCTTCTATTCAGTCTGATGCGGCGGCCGCCCACCCGGCCCTTTCCACGTCTGCACGCTGACATATTCAATTTCAGGTTATCAGCACATGTGAATTACTGAATAGTGATTGGGACAGAGGGCAAGCCTCTCCGGGCTGATTAGCATCATTTAAGAAAGCGTTCACTCGCCCGTTTGGACGGCTGAGCGGATACCGTGATGGGTGGCCCTTTACCACAGCGAGTCAATCAGTAACAAACGCGCCCGAACGAAGCAAGGGCCAAGAAAGAAGGATCACGACGTGCACGGCGCCGAGCAAATTCATCAACGTTAAGACACAGCCGCGGACGCATTTATATAGGGAAAGAAATCTAATCAGTTTACAGAGAAATAAATCACGAATGTATTAACAACCACTTTCTAAATGACTGGAAATCATTTCCAATCATCAATATGTGAGCTTAGAAAAAATGAGCAGAAATAAATAAATCGGCTTCCCCTTAAACAAAAAAAAAAAGAAGAAGTTTCCCGGTTAATATGAATGTGTAAGAGAGACGAGATTCACATTCAAATGGCAGGAATATCACAAAACATAATAAAGTCAATCTTCGGGGGAGGCTGGGAGATGTCTCAGAAGGTCAGAAATTGTGACATTAGGTGTCATCCATCAGATCGGTCGGCAGACAAATCTTCCAAACAGCGGCTTCGGGTATCTCCGCTCTCTAACAAAGTGCCGGGACAATCGCAGCGAAGGGCAAATTCAGATAAAATGAGTTTTGGCCGCCGCCTGCTAATAGATGCCGAAGAGCAAAAATCTAAATATGTCTGAAAACGGAAGCCCGGCGCAGACAGCGCGACAACGCAACCATTTCTTCATTCTACGACAATGGCGCCTATACGGCAAAACACACCCAAAACAAATACAATATGGATTTGTAACATAGCTGACGGCTATTGTAAAGCATGCAAAACACACACATATATGTAACGACGTAACAGACGCCGCCGCTAAACCTCAACGACTTCCTACGGAGGCTGTGCTTTCATCTTCATGGGGGGTCTCGTGGTACCTGCCGTCCCATGCTTTGAAACACTGAATGAACAGAACGTCATAGAGATAATTAACGAAACCCCCCCCCCCATCACCCGTTCAACAAGCAGTTGTAATGGAGTAACCGACGACTTACATTTAAAGCCCGGCTCGTGCCGGACCGATGCTTCATTTTGTGGATAAGGCACGAGGTGGAAGAGCTGTTTGGGTTAAAACCACTTTACTTAATCGTACGCCACAGCTTGGTTTTGCCGCGTAAATAAAAACAGCTTAGCAGTCAGCCGCTAGCCACATGGTCAGAGAAGAAGAAACGAGAGCGCTAATCTCCGTTATTCCAGATTTGTTGGTTTTTTTTACTGATCTCGTGTGCCACGGCCGGCCTGTCCGAGGGGCAGAAAGAAAAAGCCCAAGACCAAGGCAGCCGCCGTCCCAGTGCCCGGCCGATCGCCCGCGGCTCCGTCGTCACCTTGGGGAGATAAATGTGGTGTCTGACGGCAGGCAGCGGCAGTGAAGGATTAAAATAGCCCTCTCGCAGCGCTCAACATTAAAGTCTTGTGCATTTACAAAATTGCAAACAGATGCCGCTCAAGTACCTGCAAATAATCTGCCAAGACCAATTGCAAAAGGGAGATTTCAGAGTCTGTGGAAGTCATTAGGACATGTATTATTTTTGCAATGAATAGGCGCCAGGAGTGTCTGACAAAGCAGATGGGTGCTAGCTTGTTTATGAAAGATCAAGCGAGTATCGGGGATGTAAATGAAGAAGCACGAAGCGCCGTGAAACAATTACGTTATAATGGTGAATGTCTCAAAACTAATCGTAATGCTCTTTCCACATCGGAATCCTCTCCACCTCCAGAAACGAGATGTGAAAAGTTAACTTTGCTCCGTGGCGCGCGTGTCTGCGTGTAACGACACATACATACGTGCTTTACCCATAGATCGCGCTGTGAATATAGGAAGGCACGGCCATGTTTACGCTGCACTCCGCGGCCCGTACGGCGGGGCTGAAAGGGAAACTAGCGCCCTAAGAAGAAGAATCGGTCATTTGGCCTCAAACGCATTACTCTCATGTCTGACACGTGTAACGCATTAGCCTCGGTTGCCGGCTGTGTGTAGTGTGGGCAGAAAGTTACGGCAGCCATGCTTCGGCTGACAATTAAGTCCGGGCCTCAGACGCATTCATTTCACTTTAACGTAGTGCTGAGAGAGTGGATGAGAGATCGGACCGCGTGAACGCGGGTTTTTAACATTAACGTGATGGGGAAACGATGACTGCAGGTCAAGCGGAGACCGAGAAGGCGACAAAAACAAGCAAAAACCATGAGAAACACAACTTACCGATACCTGACACGCTTTACACCGATCCTGCCGGTTACTGCCGGTGTACGGACGCATCTCACGGACACTTTCTTACCCCGCGTCACTTACTGGGGTCTGCCTTCAAACAGGGGCAAGAAAGCAACAGCCGCTGTGATCCCCAACGATTTACCAAGCGAAAAAACTGCCGGAAAGTTACGGTCCGGGAAAAGAGAACGGGTTTTTTTAGTAAATTCGAGAGAATAATAAAAGCTGGATTTCCTGGGGTATTGTCATTTCACAATCCCGACTATGTGTGTTATTTGGAAACAGATACCATGTAGCGGTGAGCCCGTGGCATGGAGACCACGTAAGAGAATATACTCCTAACGCAAAGAAACACTTGGAAACCCGGGAATCGGGAGACGTTACATGCGACAACTCTATCAACATTGTGTATATATTCACCAAAACAGCAGTAAATGGGAGAAAAAGCGTCTTCTCTTTCTCCAGCACTTAACCTTTGCCCTAAGAACATTAACCTCTAAATAGCGTTACATCTGGGACACGTTCAGATCCATCACTTTCAGGGATCTTTAGTGATCCAGATAACAGCCATGTCAGCTTACTTGGCCACAACTAAGTATATACTTGGCAGGATCCCGGAAAACGATGACGGATGTGTTGGCCGTTCTCAGCCACCAAACATAACATTTCTATACAATGCTGAACAAATGAGCACAAAGACCGAGCAAAGTTAAGTACTCTCACGGCTCTAAATGCAGGCTGAGCGCAATCTCACTGCTGCGTTCTTAGCCCATAATTCCTTACTTTCAGCTAAGCCATCCACTTTAACACCTGCAAAATAATGGAAACAAACAGTGAGAACGTGCGCGAGCGAGGGCTCGCAAATCAAACGGAAACGATGAGGCGGAGGCTACCAGAAATGGGCTCTTTTTATGAATAATTCACTTGTCCAAAATCATCAATGGCGGATTATATATTTCCATCAACTCAGCGAACGTTAATAAACTACGCTTACAAATGTATCCATTTTGGCTAAACAAAGAAAAAAAAGGTGCTGAGAATGTAAACGAAAGCGATAATATTTGATGAAAAACATTAAAAGTTACTGTAGCTGCCGGGGTTTTGTAAAGACGTTTTGGTCATTAAAGGAACAGGGGCAGGACAGACGGAGTCCAACCCCGCTGGGTCTCGCTGAATGACATTTACGGTTGGGTCCGGATCAGCTAAGCCGGAGCCGCCGGGGATAAGACGCAGTCGGAGATTTGGTTACCGATAATAAAATGCTTAGCATTATTTCTCAGGATGTACCAAACTTTGATAAAATGTACTTTACTTGTGGGGGGGGGGGGGAGGCAGCAGATAGCGAGAAGAGAAAAAAGGAGAACGGATTTCTAGTGGTGTTGCGCAATAGCCCACGCTCACACTTTCAGTATTTAGTGCATCTGACAGTTTCTCTCGAGCTCTCCTGACGCTCCTTCCCATTCCATTGTAACCGGCAAAAGAGAATTCTGTAATTGAGTGGTACGGAACACGTGCCCTCCTTGCTAGAAGATGACAGATGGATTATAAAAACTTCAAAGCAGAGCGTTTGGAGCACCAGGGGAGAGATAGTGGGTATTTGAACTCTCCGTCTATACCCAGGAGACAATGGCGCTCTGACATGGCGCATATATCAAGGAATGGTGTAACGAGATAGACATAATCTCCCTTTTCAGAACATATTTAACATTCTGCTAGGAACAAGTTTCAGCCGAGCTAAAGTGCAACTCATCTTAATACTTCGCATTGTTTCCCTGGAAGGCTACCTGCCCTGTTTCTCAATTGCGGTGAGAGAAGGGCTCCGCCGTACGCATTCAAATTCCTTTTCATTCCTTTTTAAGCTCGCTCTATGTCCACGTGGCGCATTCCTCGTTTCCTGAACAATTCCTTGTTTCACCAGAATTAAAATATGGCAGATGAACTTTCCGGCTGTCGTCGAGACGGGCAGCAAAACGGAGGAAGTCCTCAAAGTCCAGTCCGTCCCGGCAGAGCACTCCAGAAAACCCACGAAAAGACACAAAAGCCGCAGCAATCGCAGTCAGTTCGCCTCATGCACCCCTATGAACCGTAACGGACACATGGATGGAGTAATACCCCAGCACAGGAGTTAAAGGGTGTCTTCAGCTCAACCTAGGAGGCTAATTTCAGAATAAGGTTTATGAATAGTTCGATTTCGCATTTAGTTGCCTTGTTTGACATTAACCCTTTCTCTTCTAACTCGGGTTGATTGTAAACGTTTGAAAGTCCGAAGGATTTGCAGCTTCATGACACCGGTCGCAGGTGAGGATTCTGGGTAGTGATATGCAAATTAGAGGAACGCTGCTTCTCAAAAACAAAAATGACCAAACGTGGACCCTCTGAAGGTAAAGCATGCCGCGTGTGACTATCGGCACCGGTATGTAGGCTGCTGACCGGCACGGGCTGGAGAAATGCAGGATTTGGTCAGAATCGGAGAAATCCATTGCTTGGTCCTTTTGCCGTAACGTGGAAAGGATTAGGCGTTATTTTTCTTGTAGCTTCCGGCATGGAAAGAGATTATCGTGATGGAAATTTCACCTGGATCCTAAAAAAAGGCAAAACTTTGGAAGTTCTATATTAAAAAGATGATATTTGGGAATAATGCTTAATGGCCACCGTTACTGCCACGTAACTCGCTGAGCTTCTATCAACACTGAGATCATTTCCAATGAGATCGTGTCTGAAAATATTTTATTTAGGAACAATCATATATGGACAACATCAAAGTGTTGTAAACTTTCGGGAAGCCTGATTAATTGGAACGATGCAAACCGAAGCGGCCAATTCCATAAAAAGTCAAATAAAAATTTTCTATAAATATTGCCTCAAATTATTTATACATTCTTCATTCTTCTTCTTTTTTTCCGCCTAATCTCTCGTCTAATCTGCTGGATCATGGAGGGGAGGGTGGTCGGGGACAGCACGTTTGCTACTGAACTCGCATAGTAATAAAAATGGACCGTTCCCAGTGAGATACTTTTTGAATCTGAATTCCTAATTAAGGTCAATAGGGGTTTTTTTTTCTTTTAAGGGCGAGTTTGTTCCAAATGAAATGTAAAACAGAAGAATTTCTAATACCTTGTTCAGGTTACATGAAAGCTACATGTGCTCGGGGAAGGGTTTTATGTGCGTCCCCCATATGACCCACTGAACCCCTTGAGGTCGCACAGGGATCTGAGGGATGGATCATGAAACCTGTTATCAGACATGGCCCAACCTCACCCGGCTCAGCCCACGGAAGATTTCGGCACCGGGGCCAAAGATCTGTTTCCGTGAAATCCTCTTAAGGACCACAAACGTGCAATGGCAGCTACCTCCGGCGCGTGGATCCCTTTCTTCTTGGGTGACGGATCCACGGGTGCATTTCTAAGTGTGTCTGCGATTACTTATCCACTGGTGTTTTAGCGTGGACGGGTTTTCCAGACCCTGCCCCAAACGTCTCCATACACTGGCTCATATATATATATATATATATATATATATATATATATATATATATATATATATATATATATATATATATAAAATAAAAGAGATAAAGCAGCCCTTCTGTGATGTTCTGTTTCATTTCTCTTTAAAAGGATGGGATATTTCTGCACGAGGCCTGCAACATAATCTATTTGTATTATTTACTTAACAGGGAAAACGATATATTTCACAGAGCTTGTATAACGGGCTCGGATACAAAGTAACAAGCATCGGCCTCACAATCTATATATAAATAAGCAAAAAGAAAACAGATCTTTCATCAGCAAATCACATCAGCTTCTTCTAATTTCTCTCCCCGAACCGCTGGATATAATAAATATACGCAGAAAACAACAAATCGCGGGTTATTTTTAGCAATGGGATTGGTCACCGGCAAACGCTCTTTTCAAAGCCCCGGTTTCCTTCGTAACCTTGGAAATCAATCATAAACGAGGAGGAGCGGCACGTTGTTAAAAGTGTCCTGCGAATTATCGAGAGATACATTATATATCACTTCTCCTTTAAGATGGATCCACCGGGGAGGAAAAAAAAGAGAGAGAGAGAGAGTATCACACGCAATTTTAAATAGCTATCTAAAAACATGTCTTTATGGAAAACGGCAGGTCAGAAATTGTTCATAGAGCCTGTGTACATCTGCTAGCGGAAAACAATGCTCCGTTTTAATGAAACCATCATTAGTCTTTCAAAGCAAAAGAGTCATACTCACGGCTGCTCTGCATAAATTACAATTTAGTCGATAATGATATAGGGTAATAGCATGAAAATTGGATTAATACATTATCAAAGATGCTTCTGGACATCTGGACTTTTGGAGAAAATGCCGAAATTATAGGATATTTGATGGACAAAACGGCTTCATTTTCAAACACTTTTCATAATTAGTGCTTTAGTTATGGAAACACAAACAATTCCGTTTAATGCGGCGACTTTTGACGGAGACTCTGGCTTTTCATTTTAAGACATTTCACTATAGCGATGATATGAGTGGGGGGGGGGGCAAGAAACAAACGGATCGTTTCCTCTCGCTGGTGTTTATTTGGCGAAGTGGGCAAAGCACAACGCCGACAAACCGCCCCGGAAACCGACAGCCCCCGTCCCGACACCAAGATCGACGGGCGCATATTGGTATTATTATCACCCCAAAGTACCGAGCTCCCCTTTTATATAAAAGGGTAAGATCCACCCCGAGACCCCGGTCCCCTCTTGAATGCGATCGTGGCAGCTGATACGTAATGGAGTTTATGTAGCGAGGTGAATTTTGCTTCTTTGTGCTCTTTTTATGGCTCTGCTGGTTAAAACGTTTAAGGGAATACAGCATCCCAGCCTTTGGGGACCCGTACCATGGATAAAGTTATATGTGAAGACAACGAGGGTCATCGTTATCACGGGAATGGCCAGAGAAGACACATTGATGAGTTTATTAATTACCGATACAATATAAAGCAGATCATTGCTGCCTATTTCCAATCACGGAGATTCATCTCATACTTTATGACATCATTATATATTAAAGTAAACCTCGAAAGATCGAAACTGCAAACGAATTCAAATATAACGACACAAAATAAACTCCCTTTATTCTCCACATATTTGGCAATGGCATATAAATCGATATAAATATATATATATATATATAATTGTATGCATGCATAGATATAAAGCCAACCATCACATCCATTTCTAGCACTTTTTCTCAGCAGCTGTAACAGCAAAGTGCGGTATATAAGACACACGTTCACGGACACAAATCTCATTTACCCGACCGAGATATTAACTTAAACATTCTGCGAGATCATGGCTATTGAACGGTATTAAATCTTTGCAGCTATAGAGGTTGAATTATATCACCAATAGGTCAAAGATGACACGTATTTAATCTTAATATTGACAAAAATCAAACTGCACAAATTATTGGTTTTCTATGGAAAATGAACTGCCAATTAATCAGAGCGGAAGATTAATATATTCTGGAAAACGCTGTAAAATATGCTGCGTTGAAATAAGTAACTAATTTGATTTAAGAAATGCATATTTCTACTTTAATTACACAAACCTATACTGGAGAACAAACTCAATTATTTTATAGGTTGCATTACTGGTTTTCCTTGCTTTAACCTCATAAGAAAATGTATTATTTGTGTGTATATATATATATATATATACACAACCCTTATAAGAAAATACTTTGGATTTATATATTTATATATATACATACATCCCCATAAGAAAATAAATTATTTGTATGTGTATATCTATATATACACACACACACACACACACACACACACACACACATCCCCATCTAATGACTCCAATATCTAGGGTTTGGCCGTGAAGTTTATAAAGCGGAGGATACCGAGGACACTGTCTGGTATAACAAACTGTTTGTGTTAAAGCCCGAGTCTATAGAATAACTATTCCGCGCCCTGATTTTGGGGACGCCGTCGTATTACTAAAGATTATGTAGGTAGGGGGATCCAAAGATGGCTGAAACAGACTATGTTCCGCTGGTGCTGCTGTAGACGAAGCGAGCCGCCGTCCCCTCTCCCGGAGGAAACTTATAGCGACGATCCAAGCGAGCCGCCAGTCACTCGCGCCTCCGCACTCCTAACGGATCAGCAGCTGAGTGCGCTTGGCTCTCCTTTTCGGATTTAGTGATGTTAGAAGAGCAAACGGCTTTCCCCCCTCTCAGAAATCTATACAGTAAAATGAAATAAATGACCGAACGCGGCCCTTTCTGACGTTCACATTTGGGTCTGACACGGGGGGTCAGAATCTATAAAGACAATAATGTCATATAATAGAGTCCAGCGAGCTAAAAGGCAAATGGAAGCCTCTTGGGACTCGGGTTTGACAATAATGAACCCTGAGAGCCTAATTTTGAGTCTAATTTACCCATTCCCAGGGACGCAGCCAGAAATTGAGATCCATAGGTGAGGTAACAATAACCTGCACCAAGAACGCCAAATTAATAATAATAATAATATCATAATAATATAACATGTCTAATTTAAAAAGGCGCTGCCGCTTATATTTTATTTAAACCAACCCAAACCTCACGATGAATGCAGTTAGGAAGCGGTCCGTGTCACTGTCACTCCGCGGTACTTTTGCGCAGGAGATGGTGCCCAATTCACCACGGTAACCATTTTAATTAGCCGGAAAATAAGCGCGCGTTAATATTTCTTGCAAGTAAAATAAAACCCCACTTTTACAATTAAGTCTTTAATCATGAAAAATTGACGACCTAATAAAAACCGAAAACAATGGGATTTTTTTTTTTCTCTTAAGCCAGCCTTACATATCCACATGGAAAAAAAACCCAACAACCCGTATTATTTATTTACTAACAATAGATGGAAATTACGTTTGATTAATGTTCTCGTTTCCCTAAAGGCACAGCAATAAGTCCAGTGCTTGGCACGCCAAGTTACAAATGGCCACTACTTATTTAAGATTATCTAGTGCGCAATTCGGCTATTTAATTGTCATTTTAAAATCATGCATATTGATAGTGAACTGTTGTTAAAGCGTCTCCTTTCCGTGGGAAATATATAACCCTCCCCTCTTGAAATATAAAAGCCGTCCTGATAGTACATAATGAGCACTGCGGGAGACAGACCCTTAAAAGAAGTACATTAAGGAGAGTAAATTCTCTAAGCGGCAAGGAAATATTTAGACCAAGACATTACATTAATACACCGAGGGCCGGGAGGAAGCCCATGAACTCGATGTGGCGCTGCTAACCATTTGGTTAACATCATGGGGCACCGATTTCCACGGGATAAAAAGCCAGCCTCTAAATGCTTGAATTTATTTAAGAAAATAAAATCTGTAATTAAAATGATTACGTGAGCAATGTATGGAAAACGAAAAAAAAACTCTCTTCCGTGGGCTTTACGGGAGGAATGCAATAAAGCATGTTCTATATCTGTATGATCATCTGTAATTGGGTTACTATCCCTGGTTCGTAGGCAAAAAAACTGGGGGAAGGGCTGTGAGAAAGCGGAAGATGGCTGTGATATACGTACTGTACATATTCCAGGTCGGATTTATTCAGTATCGCTCCATGAAACGATGCTGGTAGCCGCCCCAGCGGAATAACCCCGAACTGCCTTGTCTTGGAGGGTTTCTGGAGTAACTCTCTCCTTTTCTTGCCCTTCTCCCCATTATCATGTCTCCCATACCCCCCATGCACTCTCCCCTATCTATTTTGCTTTATAATGTTACCCCTGCGTTACTCTCACCCCTTCCATTGCGGTCTCTTGTCCCCTCCATGGCTTCTCTCGTTTTCCTCTATGAAAGATTCCCCATCCCCTTGTACTGCATCGCTCTCCCTCACTATTCTGCATTCTTTCCTCCGTTCCTCCTCCTTCCACCCCACGCGCCATCCATCCCCCTGCCCTTCCCTACTATATAACCCTTGGGCCCATTTCCATTGCCTTCTCCCCTTCTCAAGTCTTGACTCCCGCTTCTTACCCACCTTTTTATCTTTTTTTCCAGCCATCTTTCTGCTCAAACATCTCAAAAGTGAGATAATTATGGTAGCTTTCCTGCGTAAATCTCGCCATCACTTCACATCTCTGAAAAATGATCAATTTTAGCAGGAAAAATCTAAACAATCAAAGTTCAACTAAATATTTTAAAAAATAATAAACGGTCGCACAAATGATGTATTTAGATTATAAACGATATCAAATAACGCTTCCCGCGACATAGTATGGATAAAATGCTAATAATGTATAGTAATATAATATAAGAAATAATCCGCTGCACAACATACAGACAGCCCTTCTTTTTAGGAGTACATAAACGGAACATGTTTTCCTCTTTTTCGGCCGGGGATAGCGATCGGACTGACAATGGCCACATTAACGTAAATTGTTCTGTGGTAGGAATGGGCGGCCTTTTAAACAAATCTTAGCTCTGAAGGCATATTTGTCTAAAGTGGATAAAAGACCACGAGGTATAACTGATATCCGGAAGCAGCGAAGGCAGCGTCCAGCCGAGATAAAGTTCATCCCATAAAACAAGCCACGATACAACATTTCAAAGGATGGTTTGAAACCTTTGCGGCTGTAACATTTAACACAACGGGAAAGAGACAGGCGGGGGAGAGGAGACAACGTGTAGGAAGGATGGCAGAAAGTTGGAGTAGATCGGAAGTGATCCATTGGATTTCTCTGATAAAGCGATCAAGCGGGAGGGCCGGGCTGTACCCTGTATTTGTGTTTCTTATCCCCCCGTCCCGGGGACTCGGCTGTTTGTTTTTCTATTTGCGATGATATAAGGAAACTTAACGTCTGCCTTCGTATGACTCCAAAAGGAGAATCGCCTCGATATAGAGATTGGGCAGCAATCTGGCAGCATTAGGAGCCCCCGATTCCCGCGGCTTTAAAACTCACGCACAAATCTATTATTTCAACAGAAAAAGAAATGCCTCCTCTTCTATTTTTTATTTTTTTTTTAATAAGAATTGTTGTTTTGTTTTGTTTTTTATGCTGCAGCTAAGTTTGGGAAGCATGAAATCATTTTTTATTGGGAAGTTAAAAATGGCGGCTGATATTTCTGGAAAAAAAAAAAAAAACCCAATGAATTTCTCTTAAAAAAAATATCAGTATTAATAAATATACAGCAGTAAAATGCCACGGACCGCCGCTTAATATATTTAGTATAAAAAAGGCAATTCTTGAAACAAACTCCGGGATAATTCTATCTCTATATACGTGGATCTGATTGAATTGTTTCTTTGTGAATAAGGACGTTATAAATGTAAACTCCTGAGCTGAATTGGACAGCGAAAGCTCGCTCCAAAGACATGAACTTCCATCGCCCGGCGTCGGTTTGGGGCTATTTCATCCCCTTTTGAGTTCACTAAGGTCAGCAGGAAATTGGTAGGGACCCCGAGGTTCGTTTCTTTGTAATCGTACCTTCTCTGGGGGTTAAAGAAGGAACGGTTTTTTAGCGTTCTAAAACAATGCTGTGAGCGGCGTTTTCACTTGGCTTTTATATCGCTTTAATCGGGTTGAAGCCTCATTAGCCGCGTCTTAAAACCATGTGGCCCTTAACTTGCACAGCATCCAGGACTAGCATCATCATTTCTTCGCTCACCGGACCCTAGGTTTATTTTTTATTATACATTTTTAGTAATTCTCCTGTCGGCGACACGTGGCTACGGCTCAGCTGCCTCGGTTTTAGAATATATTACGTTTATTATATCAATAACCATCATTTGGAGGAAAGAAAGTTTGCTTTGTTTTAGAATTTGCTAAATCAAAACCTCCAATCAGAAAGCAGAGATTAGTCACGTGACGATTAAAAGTTTTTTTTTTTATGCGTTCCGCACACAAACATTTAGTAGAACTAGCGAGTTTTGGGGCATTTCACGGAAATGTTTTGCTCTCGTACAGATTGGGAGAGTTTTGGTCATCTGGAATCACAAGAGACCGAGGCTAAGTATACAACTTGTCAGACTGATTGCAATGTTTTATATATTTTCTATGGCAGAAAATGCCTCTAAATCCCTTCAGCGGGACTTTATTTTTAGAGTGGTAAAAAAATGCACAATTTGGATCTCGTTTCTGACACTTACGAGAGAAGCTCTAAAAATGACTTTATTTAACATAAAAATATCCAATTAAGGCTTTATTCACTGAAAATCTTCTATCTTTTTTTTTTTCCAGGAAAACAAAGTGTTATGAGCAACGTGAGCTTTATGTGTTTACTTTAAGTCTTTGTTAATTACAAGTATTATTGTCTGCGTGTAAAAGCCGAGTCTTAAAGCGACAGTTCTTAATAGTCTGTGAAAAGTTGATTATCTCCAATTAACAAGGTTAAGAGCCCGTCTCCTTATTTTATGAGTCCCTATTTTTGCTTGGTTAACCAACCATTTACAGAAAGAATGGGAGATGTTTCAGAGGGGTGAGCCGCTTGGAACGGAAAGGGTTAAACCGGCAGTTACTAACACTTAGTGCGAGGCTCCGGCAGCCAACCTTACAGCACTGACCTGCGTGTGTCTATTCCCCGACGACACCGCGCGTATCATAACACATACAATATGTGTACAAACAACACATAATATTATGATTATTTCTAGATTCCATTCTGCTATACGCTACATGCCCACAATGTAACAAATGGTGTGGCGGGCCCTGGTCCAAAGAGCTTACAGTCTACTGGATCTTTACTGTGTGCATAAAAGCGGAATCTAAGCCAAGGACGGCTCATGGAAATAAAAAAGTCTAAAACGTGATATTTTTCATGGCTGAATCTAATACACAGTACAAAAACAAACTTACATCCCGACTGAAATGCCTAAATTCAAACAATGTTTGGGCTGATCCTTTAGGATTACGGCACCATCGGTGGCCACGCTTGTTGGTGGTGTTTGTAATTTGTTTTCGGCTGACACGCTGGCTAGCCACTGCCAATGCATAAATATTACACATCAGAAAAGTCATCGAGTCCATAGCTTAGGTATTCTAATGCCACGGAAAGCCACGTGAGCCGGTCTGAATGCCATCAGTGGCAACACGGCATGAACCTCCTGTACAGATCCTTAGAAGGCATGGGCCAAAAGTAATGAAAGGGGATGGGGGGGTGGCGGTTCCGCTTTATGGAAAAGTTTGTCAGATAATCTGCCATCTGATGGGGGAAGCAATTAGTAAAATCATATGTGCTTTGCACCAAAAAATCAAGAAGTGCTGCTCACTCTATCAACCTCTGTAATACAGCATAAAAAATATAAAAAATATCATAAAAAGTCAGAAAAATGGTTAGAAATACAGAGATACGTTAGCCCCATACATAGTTTGCGAAATATATATATATATACATATATATATATATATATATATATATATATATATATATATATATAGACACAAACACACAAGGCATCGACATTTAACATCTGCATCCAGCCGAGACACATTGAAGCAGAATGTCAGCTCTTCTAGTTTTGGACCTAAAAATACATTTATATATAAACATATATATATACAAACAACACGCAGAGCGCTGCAGTGTATATATTTAAAGGTGCACGTATGTTTATACAGACTTCAGTAGATACTCATTTAGAAATGTGACAAAATTCAGGGGGGAAAAAACCCAAAGCTGCCAAAAATCCATGATGTGTGAATCTGAGCTGCCTACAAAAGCCAGTCAGTCCGACTGGTGCAGCTATTATGAGGCTCGGGCCACTAAAATATTCTAATTCCTGCATCAGAATCACAAATGTTACTGTATGCAATAGTGTGATTGTCATGGAAACCTTTGATAGGTGAGATATGTATTGCACCAGAGTGGAATAATAATTTCCCCCACGTTGCACACACTCCAGATAATGCCTGGCACATCACGCCCAAGAAAGTCCAATCAGAAATGGGAATTCCGCCGTTTATTCGGATTTGTTTTAATGCAGGTGCGATATTATTATTATTATTATACGTGGGGTTCAAAAGGATCAAATGTGCAGATGTTGCCTTTGTATTGTATGACAAAGCCCCCAATAACGCATGCATTCATTCATTTCCCTTTTAATGCACCTACAGAACAATTAGCCGAAAACACTTTGATTAATATGCTGTTGCTCGGGCAAACACTTAAACGCAGAGAACATGTTAGTTAAAGAAAAGGAAAATATATTGACTAGCGTGATAATGAACTTTTCCCTAGAAAGGAGTGCTGGTTAAATTCACATCCATAACACATTAAGGTAAATGCTCAGAAAGTGCCGGTTATTTTCGCGCCGTTTCCTGGTGCTTTAACCCCTTCCGCCCCCTCCTATGGATCTCCCGCAGAATCGTACGGCGCAGCGGGGTCTCTGATTGATGTCTTGCAACATGGTTGTTTAACACATTTTTTCTCAATCTGGAAAATTAGGTACTACGGGCGCGGAGCGATAGGGCGCAGAGCGATAGGGCGCAAGCTGCACGAGGACAGACTTGCCTCCGTCAATTAGCCCTGTTGCTCGATTTCGGATTCTTTCGTGTCTACAAATGACACGGGGGTTTGGATTTAAAATTACTTTCGCTCTCTTCGGTCTGCGCATTATGTTCAAAGAAAACACAGAACTTGCATTAGTGCAAATATATGAAACCCCCGATACTATTAGCAACGGAGCAAATTATAGCTCCAAGCAATCAACATTGATTTTATATATACCACATCATAAATGATGCACGGCGGAGGAAATATCTTCCTTAAAGCTTCACCTAGACATGCCGGAGAACAAAAGAACACGATGACATAGGGCCGGGGAGAGATCATCGGGGGGCCAATCCCACATACAGCCACGCTCAGGGGATCGCAGCCGGGCAAAAAAAGTTTTGCCTCTTACCGGTTAACTCTTTGGCATCCAAGCCTGGATAAGCTAACGATAGTTAACGCGAATTGCCCGACGCTCTCCTGACGGCGGGACAGGTGCAGCAAACTAACAAGGTGTTTGAAAGTATTCCAAAGAAAACATGAAACGATTACATTAATAAATAAAATATGTTCAATCATTTTAGTTGAATTAGGATGGAATCCGTACTTAATCACTGGGCATTTTCTGGTGTGCGAAACACATAGAAAACCACCGATTATTTTTCCGCTTTTAAATAAGAAATGATCTTTTGGGTTTATACGCGATTACAAAGCGTTGGCTGGCAGTAAACTTTGGGCTTTGTCGTGGATGTGAAGGAGGGATCGTCACAGAGGATAACGAGACAAATACATGAGAGTTAAGATAACGATATCGTTAACATTCAGACGACAATTCACTGGTCGCAAAGCAGCAAAAATATTTGGGAAATGCTGATAAAATGTATCGGCGCGCTCTCCGCTGAACCAAATCCAGTCTCAGGGACTCGGTTCCTTGGTAAAAGTTTGGGAACTTTTCTGCTGGAGTGTAAATGTGCATTTATATTATGTACAGGGAGGCAGGGGTCATGTTTTAACCCTTTGCATTGTAAGGCATCGTGTAATAAACGATTTGCAGTCGAGCGCACGTACATTCACAGGGTTAAGCGGCAGATCTGTCCTATGATAAACGCATGGCGAGGAGGGAAGATAAAGCCCTGTTCCTTGATATACGGAACCATGACTTATGTTACTACCATTCAGTCAGAGAGATGATCGCTGATAGCTAAACTTTATCCGGATTATCACAGAAGGAAAGCAGCGCCCTGCCCAGGCATGAATGGGCAAGAAGAAGGGCAAATAGTGCCTGTATCCACTCACCCCGGGTGTTAAAGCTCCATTACCAAGCCTGTGTGCACCCTTTGTCCTTCGACGATCAACCTCTCAGAAGAGGAGGGCTACTAACACCTAAAGCGTAAGAGAATGCGCACAGCCTTATGTGCAAGAAGCCTCTGTTTGGCATCTAAGTGGTTAAACAGAAGGCTCCTAAGGGGAGATCAATGAATTGGAAACTAAAGCTGGACTCAACAATTACCCAAACGATTCCGCAAACTCTGGAACAACAAGGATCAAGCGGTGCGAAAGCCATAAAAGCCAAAAATCGCAATAAAAGGGGCATTTTTTGTCCGGCTGAACACATTTGGGTTTCTCGGCACAGTTTTCTGGAAGTTTACGGCTATTCCAACTTTCTCGTGTGTAAGTGGGATGCTGCGGCCGGAGGACAGGAAGATTGTCGTCTGTACGACCTGAACATGTAATGGCTGCAGATCTACAGATTGCCGAGCAGTCCTTCCGCCCCTCCATGTACAGCCTGTTAGTATATGTCAGAGCGTCATAAAGCCCAATAATGTAACCGTGTAAAGACAAAACAAACGGAATTACCGGGTGTCTCCGGATCAGACCTCCCTCTGCAAATCCATCAGGAAAGTACCATTTATTGTCTCTTTAAATAAAACCACCAGCAATGCATACGTCATTCACCGGGAAAATGCCAGCCATTTGGGTTTAAAAAATGTAAAAAATAATAATTCCAAATTCTACAAAAAATGATGTAAACTGTTAATAAAAGCAAATAAAGAACAAAGTGAAAATGCATGAAACCTCATACAATCAGTGATGTGTGATCGGAATGAAATATTGTGATTAAGCGGAAGGTGTTTGCAAATACTGGGAATATTAAGGTTCGTGATCGCCTTTCCAACTTAAACGAACATTTACTGGTAAAACGACTGGAAATCATAATGAAAGCGGTTTACTTGGTGTCCCTGAAAGTAAATATGTAAAAGAGTATAATCGCCTGTCCCTGTACTGCCTGCTATTATCCATTCCAGCTTTCACATTATTAATGCTCACCCAATCATGAAATATTTGACTGGGCGTTTCAAGTTACATCGTGTTAAGAAGATGGTTTTCAAATTTTAATAAAGATATTTAGAGAAATGAATTTTCTGTGTACACAAAGCTAATGGATACTTCCCAAGATACACACATATATTTATATATTTATATTTATATATGTGTGTGTGTGTGTGTGTGTGAAGAAAGATATATATATGTAATGATTATTATTATATATACATTTATTATTTTGATATTTATCCATTCTTCTATCCCATCACAACAAGATGGATGTTAATGGCTCGTTTGCAGGCCTGGACATCATACGTTAGATTGGGTTATAGGTCTGGAGTAACGCATGTGCATCAGACCTATTTACCAATGTCACTCTCAGCGACAGCTCAAACATGCATGAAAATGGTTAAAATTTGGGGATTATAGAAAAAATGCAGCACACAATATCTTAATAGGTCAGCGTTATGACAACATTAAAGATATTAGGATATTTCACTGCGACTTCATAAAACAAATCAACAGATGAGCTTAGAATTCCTTTTTTCACCAATTTATCTAAGAAATTAGGAAGAAATAGGAAATATAAACAAGAATTTCTCAGCGTCTTAATATATATAATTTGCTGCGTAACATATCACATTGTTTATCTGCAGAATTGGGGTTTTGAGCTAAAATGAAAATCCGCTAAATGTTTTTTCTGTACAGCAGAAATGATTTAAGGAATATCTAGTTTTCAGCGGCTGGCCAATGCAGACTATTTAGTTGACCGCGGCTACTCGGTGTGGCCCGCTGATCACAGTAGGATTGTCTGCGACAGGTAAAGGTGGTGGAAAGTAGGTAGGTAACCATACTCCAGATCCCTGTTGGCTTTCAACTAAACGGCATTGAAGCGGGAAAGGCAGAGGTGAGATCTGGGACCCCAGCCCAGACAGACAGAGCCTCCTACTCTCCCCCCACTGTCCCCTTTTTGTTCCCAGACTGAGACCCCCCTCCTTGTTTACACACCCCTCCTGTCACCAGACCTTATTCCCTCTGGGGTACAATCAGCCTCAGCTGCCTCCCAGCCAAAAGCGACCCCCCCCCCCCCCGCAGCAGAGAAGAGCACATCCAAAAGCAGAAGCCTACAAATGTTCGAAGCAGGTAAATAAAATCACAGCTATCAATCAGTCAATCAGTTCGTGGAGCTGCCGGCAGGTAAAAGGTTAACAGAGTTTGTATGGAATTGATCTCAGTGTCAGAGTTCTGGTTCCTGCAGCCCAACACATATTACAGATAATATAATCTTTGTATCATTGTATTAAGTAGCAGATATCCTGAGTGCGAGGGGTTAAACTGTGGCAACAATAGAAATGCAATTTACAGTTCCTGCCAGTGCACCAAGTGTTAACTCCCCCTAGAATCCTGAATCTCCCAATTTAGAGTAATTTTCACTCTTACTGAGTCTGCCCCGAAGTGGGGAGAGTTCAGTAAATACCCCGGCAGTGGGGTGTCGGTGCCCGGCATGCGGTGTGGCAGAAAGTTCATATATATTTACACACAATCTATCTGCACTGGGCACTGCAAGGAGGGCAAGGCCGGGTGCCCCCTCCCTGCCAGGACTAATTGGGGCTCATAGCAGATCAGCCAGTGCCCCCCGCCCCGAGAAATACACCCACACCCCGGAGGAGGACGTTACACAGCCCCTGGTCTAAGCCGAGCACTAAAGGGTTACTGCTCTAATGAATGCCCCCTGCCCTGTGAAGATGCCCCGTTTGCATGAGACGTGCCCGGGGCAGTTTATTAGCCCCCCGTGTAGCCGACGTTCTCTGATGCCCCTGGCGATACGAATATCCGACATGCTTCCAGATCCTGACAGGTGGGTCGGGGGGCAGGTGCAGGGAGCTCGCCATGTCTCCTAAGCGGTGTCTGAGGACCGAGGCAGCTGCAGAACCTCTTGGGCGGCCGCCATTCCAACCTCCGCTCAGCTTTGAGAAGCCCGGCTGCCCTCTGCGGACCCCAAGAGGCTCTGCAGCAGCTCGGATCTCTCCGCTTCCAGGGACCGTCCCGGACCGGTGCGCATTAACGCGTCTCTTTACAATGGAAGCTCCGCCAGGCTGGCCCAGCGAGCCCCGCTTGCTCCGGTCTCAGGACCAGTAGTCAGCCCCTGGTCCGGCTCCCCTCGGCGGGGATGGCTGTCCTCCAGTCCCCCCTGAATGTCACTTCCCTGCCCGCAGCACTGTGCAGGGAGGTCGCTGAGAGCACAAAATGGCAGGTCTCCGAGGCACCGAATCGCCCAAGTTGGGCACAGGAGCAGCAGCCGCCGCGAGCCCCCCTACTCCGCACCCCCCTCCTGGGGCTGGGGCAGCCACTTCAACAAAACTTTCCCCCAAATAACCCAACTTCGGAGGCAGCGAGCGAGCCCTGCGCCCGCAGCACCGGGGGCTGCCACAAAGTAACATTCCTGCGGACCGGGACCCCCGGGGGACACCAAAGCCCCGGCTCCTGCCCGCTCCGCACCAAAGTGTAAGAGCCGCTCAGTGCGTGACAGCCCTCCAGCCCACGTCACTGCCAGGGGCATTTAATCGCCATGCAGACCCAGGCCCTCTGCCCATCACCGGGGCACCAACACACAACCGGCTGCCACAGCGGACTCTCCAAACAACTGGGACCCAAAGTAGGGATCACGAAACCGGACACCCGAAAAGCCGAGCCCCCCGCACCTGCCCCCCGCTGCTTCTCACCTGCTCGGGCAGCGCAGATCCCCGGAGAAAGTGCAGCCAAAGCCTGGAGCTCAGTGAATAATGAGGCATGTCAGGGAGATTGACTTCATCAGGGTCTGTTTCGCTTTTGGGAGGAGGATAGAGAGAGAGGAGGGAGAGTGGGGAAGAGACAGAGAGAGGGGAAAGTGCAGCCCCGGGGAGGAGGGCCGGGGGCGGCAGGGGCTCCCACTTGTCCTAAGTGCCCCCAGCAGCTCCCGGGCACGGGCTCCGAGCTGTGTCCTTCTCGCAGACTGAGCCCGGCTCATTGATAGAGATCACACGCCATTCCCATCCCTCGGACTCCCCCTATCTGTTAGGTGAAATGCATTGTACCATTACAAAAAACCTTCTCCATTGTCGTCTTGGCATAATTCTCAGTAACTAGACGGCTCTTGCGGCATTTATCTTACAGGCAGCCGAGCCCCGGCCCCCAGGAGCCCGTGACCGGAGCCGATGTTGTGGTCTGGCTCCGCGCGGCGCGCTCTGCCATCCTCCCGCTGACCTTGGCGCACACCGATTAAACCCGTTCGGATCTCTATTAGCGGAGCGCGGCCGGGGAGGGGGGCTGCGGGGCTGCGGGTCACTTCTGGAGGGCTGCGAAGAGCAAAAAGGAGGGGGCAAGACCCACAGGGGCCCCTTACCTGCCTCTGCAAACTATTGCCAAGGTGTTGGGAAACTCCAGTGGGGTCCCTGCGAGGTCCCTCCGTGGGCTGATGACACGGAATCAGAGCTCCTGCCTCCGACTGAGGCTGATGGGGACTGTAACCTTGTGGCGGATTTAATGTAAATAAGATTGTTATGGTGCCAATCGCAGGCACACACACACACACACTTAACCCGTGGGCTGCCGGCGGGAGGGGGGGGGCTGCAGGCTCCCCCTGTGGCAGCAGTGGGGTTCAGCAGGCACCCGAGGGGTTAATCCCCTGCCATGCCTCCCTGCATTCCTCTCCATTAAATGTGACTTTATTTCCATGCACTGTTTGGGAGATTCTTGAAAACAATACCCGGTGCCAAAGCATTGTGAAAATATGATTTTAATTAATCACGTAGTAGGCACTGAAATTAGCATACAGTAATTAAACTTACAGCAAGAACGCAACATCATGGAGGGTCTGTGCCTTAAAGCCCTCCGAATAATCATGACAATGAAATCCAATAAGTTGGGGGGGGGGGGGGGTCCCTTTAAACTTTAGCTGCGGTTTGGGCTGAGATCTCGCCTTTTTTGTAAATAATAAATTGCGTGTAACTGGTGCATTGGGGTATATTGCTGGATAAAGCCAGGGGAGATGGGGGGGGTGGAGTGAAAATGCAATTATGGAGTCCGCGTCCCATACTTTCCAAAAGCTGGCCTCCTCAATAGAGCCTTTGTTACGGGATTATATAATGATTGTGCCGTAATTATGGGAAAAGGAGATTTAGTCATAATAAAAAGTATCCACATACCCCAATGAGATGGCCGTCTCGGGGAAGGGGGGGCTGCGTGATAATAACAGGAATCCTGCATAGAAATGGTTGACAAACAAAGAGTGGAGGGGGGGGAGCGGGATGTGCATGATTAAGGAGAGATGGAGACAGATTGATCATTCAAAATGCCAAACTGCGGGGACTCTTAAAACATTGATTCAGGTAACACTGGTTTCTGCTTAACTCCAACGAGTTCCCCTAAAACGCCCGGGATACGCTTCCAATCCGTTTACCCCGACCGCCAATAACGCCGCTCCACAAACAGGTAGTGAGGATGCGGGGGGGCATGAAGGACTTTGTAGGGGCTTTTCATTCATTAACTTATTTATCCCCAGCGAGTTTGTGTCACTTCCTTGTATTTAATTCCTAACGGAATATGTTAAGGATGTAAGTGAATGAAACGGCTTTAAGTGCATCAGGGGTGAAAGAAGAATTCCCACAGAGAATGAAGTTTGGGAATTTTCCAGTCTCATGTGTATGAAATTCCCTCTGAATACATCTCCAAATCCACGTTTTCTTCTTAGTAAATTAGCATAGCAATCGCATCAATAATATCAGTATCTCTATGGGAAGATAACGGGCACTCCGGGCTCCCTTTTCTTCCAATTCTTTTAGGATCGCCGATTATATTCCGTGTCCTTTGGAGTTGGTTATTGTAAGTCAAGCGATTCTTTAACAGTGACAGCAGCGACAAAGAGACAGGGATGGGAAAACAGGTCAAAGGAAGTCGCCATATGGCTTTTAAAAAGGCACTTTTTATGGCATATAATAGGCGAGCCCCGCCGCCAGCGCTCTAAACGTGCCCCCGGAGCAACCTCATCGCATCGCTCTCTCAATCCTCATTCTATAGATAACCGACGGCAACATAAACACCCGAAAAACACACGGCAGCTATTTCCCAACGTGCCGGGAACTTATACAGAATCACGAGAATCTCCTTATACCAGACACGTTACCGCAACTTCACTATCTCTCCGTCTATAATCTATCTATTATCTATCCATATTTAATCTATATATCTATTCTCTATCCGTCTATAATCTGTCCGTCTATCTATTATCTATATTCGTCTATAATCTATCCGTCTATAATCTATCTATCCGTCTATAATCTATAATCTATCTATTATCTATCCATATTTAATCTATATATCTATTCTCTATCCGTCTATAATCTGTCCGTCTATCTATTATCTATATATTCGTCTATAATCTATCCGTCTATAATCTATAATCTATCTCTCCGTCTATAATCTATCTATTATCTATCCATATTTAATCTATATATCTATTCTCTATCTGTCTATAATCTGTCCGTCTATCTATTATCTATATATTCGTCTATAATCTATCTGTCTATAATCTATCTATCCGTCTATAATCTATAAGCTATCTATTATCTATCCATATTTAATCTATATATCTATTCTCTATCTGTCTATAATCTGTCTGTCTATCTATTATCTATATATTTGTCTATAATCTATCTGTCTATAATCTATAATCTATCTATCCGTCTATAATCTATCTATTATCTATCCGTCTGTAATCTATATATAATCTATTTATCTATTATCTATCATCTATATCGATCTATCTATTATCTATCCATCCATCTGCCCATTTATTATTATTATAATTTATTGTTTTATATAGCGCCATCAAATTCCGGAGCGCTGTGTTATCTATCTATCTATCCATCTATAATCTATATATCTATTATCTATATTGATCTATCTATATCTATCCATCCGTCTATCTATCTATCTATCTATCTATCCATCCCCTTTTTCGTTCTTCCGTTCTTATTGCTCTCCAGTTGTTTGTTATGTTTTTCTAGGTTTTGGTGGTGAGTGTGATATGCTCTGGAAATTGTAATTCTCAAATATCTGTATAACTAAAATAACCCACATTGGCCCATTTGCTATTTTTCAATGAGAAAAACTTGACACCCAAAAACGTGCAGCAAAGAGAGAAACGGTCAGTTGTGGCTTTTAGGAGTGTTGTGGGGGTGCGTTACGTGTCCGGAGGGGCCGCCTGTCAACTGGAAATGTCTTTATTCCGTATATATGATGAACTCACGTATTTACACCCCAAGGTCAGAGCGTTTACAAACAATGTGAATATGTATCCAGTGCAGGAAGTATTGAAACAAAATACAGCGCGCATATCCTCCCCTCACATTCTGAGGTCACTTCTATGCTTTTATATATCGAGGAGATACTCCGGCTGCATGGACGCCACAAACCTGAATTTAACAACATTCCACCATGATAAAAACACACCGAGCCAGGGAAGGGACAACACAGTTCGGTCTCTTAGTATGTGGCTTACTGCCCTAATGCTGTAATAGTGAAAGGCGGAGGTTTGTACGCAGAATTAGTGTGTTTCATATGGATTCTGATGAAATATATCGCAGGATATAGTATCAGAACGGAAGCATCTTATTGCCTCCAGCACTGAGCTGGCACAAAAGGGGTTAACCAGGAAAGCTGATATTAGACATGTTTTGATGAAGGGAAGACCCCGGAATGTACCCCGTAACAACAGGAATTCTACCCGGACGTCTGTTATGGGAATATGTAAGGTCTCACCTCTCTGAAATCATTCTAGGCAGGTTTCCTCATAAAACCCTTTGTCTCTTAACCCCTTAATGACAAAGCCTGTATGGGCTCAAATGGCTTTGTTTTCAATGGGTTTAGGGACTGCACATTGTCCTTAAGGGGTTAAAATGTGTAAGCAGTCACATATTCTATACAGAGTAACTTGCATGAGGCACTAATGGCCAGCAGGGAAGTTTGAGGAGCCAAGGCCACCTGGATGCTGGGACTGGCATCTCCCATACTGTGATAATCACATAAACCGGCCCCTTCTACGCACGGCTGGACGCGGAGAGACCTCTGTGTTATACGAGGTAAAGCTGGAGAGGATGTTATATGGGAACCAGTTTGTTGTTTGTTTTTCTCTTGTCTTCACATAGATCTCTGTTTTTTTATTATTACCCATTCATTCCTTCTATTTATGCAGCTTTATAACCTCGTACTAGTAAAGGGTGCAAACACGGCAGCCGACACGGCAACAAGTCCCAGACCGGGATTTAAAGGTGCTGGGGCCACACGCAATGCCACGCTGCAAAGTGGGATTTATCCACTGGATTTTATCCACTGGATTTATTCACTGGATTTATTCACTGGATTTATTCACTGGATTTATTCACTGGATTTTATTCACTGGATTTATCCACTGGATTTATTCACGGCGTAAATGAATTTGAAGTCTACGCAGCAAAACGGCGCAGAAACCAGCTACCCCAAGGTGCAAACGGGTGAGCGGCATGGAATGGTAAATATTTCAGTGGAACAGGCTTTAAATTGTGAGAAAACTGTTTGTGAATCCTCGCATTCCCATTTAAGTAAGAATGAAGTATTCCTTAAGGAGAAGTATGGCGGGGTTTTAATGTCCAGGAGAGTCTGCCATATGGCAATGCCCTCTGGAGTCGCAGTGTTCTTGGCACAGAGCCACGCAGCCTGGCGTGATAAAGATTTTTCCCATATACTTGGGGTCTGCTCTGCAAACGAGCATCAATCACGGGCCGCACAATCGCCCCCAGCCGCCAAATCTCACCCGTGTTATTTAACGACGACAACAATCCGTATAGAAAGTACATATACAGCATGCGCCTGCGTGTGTATCCGCACACAGCTAGAAACTAACCCCGCTTAACTCACGGTTTAGTGAATGCACCCAATATTGTCAGCGAAGCCCGTGTATATTACCATAGAATAAAAGATGGAGCAAGAGTGAATATGATATATTAGAATATAATAGCAGTGACTATAATCAGGTATTAAAGTCCTAAAGTGAAGGGGCTGACGCGGAGCATGCAGACACGTCTTCGTTTTTACATTAAATGTAGTTATTAAGCTGCGTCCCAAATTGTGTTTGTTTTTTGGGAGCATCGTGTATGTTTTTTGCTCCATATTCCAAAGGAAATCCGCTCGTTTTAAGCGAGCCACCAGCTGCAGAAAAATGATTTTAAAAAGTCTTTTAATTAAACTTGAAATGATTGTGGTATTTCTTTCCAGGATAATGATTTATTTCTTGTTGGATTTTATATCTGTGAGTAAATGTAATTGAGCGCTGCAGATGAGTGATGACTTTATGATCGCCGGCTAAGTCGTAGGCTTATTCCAAACTTGTGAAACTTTACTTATGGATTGGGGAGACTGGTTTTGGATAAGAACCAAAGTTATTGGAAACTATTGGCTAAAGAGGGCAATAAATCACAGAGAGGTAGAAGGAGGCGAGGTATTAAGGTGTCTTTGTGCCAACGTGAACAATGAAGATGTGAATGATATCCCTACTGCGTGAAAAAGAGCTGTTCAGAGAATATCCCAAAAGGTGCCCAAAAAGAACGGGTGACGTAGACATAGATTTAGAACCCCTGACGTGGGCGATTGCCTCTGCGACATACGCTTCTCTGTGCAAAGGCCGGCACATTAGCTCTAATTGCACCGGGCTGATGGGCGATCTGGAGAGACAGAAATCTATTTATTGGACTGGAAGTTTTAGACAATTCAAAGCCCGGGTGTTGGATGGTGTACTATTTCAACAGAAGTGCCATTATCCGGGGCAGCTGCGACTCTCCTCCGTGCCCTCAACACACTTTTGTCGTCTTTGGTGAGACAGTCCAAGAGAAACGTTTATAATACATCATTGCCGGCAAAATCTAGAAATAAGAAGCTTGACCTTTTGCGCAGGTCTTTCTGTACAACCGATCAGCTTGCTGTTTTCATAGGTTTATAACTTTGGCTCTATTAACTTAAAAATATCTCATCTACGCCTCCTATATATTATTAGCCTTAAGGAACCTTAAAGGCTCTTTCTTGGCCGCCATGGCTGCAGCTACAATTATTGGGTGCATTTATGTGCTAGGCTGGTGGTGCTTAATCCAGTCGTCGAGGGCCACAAACAGGCCAGGAATCCTCCGTACATCTGCTAAAAACAAGTAGTTCAATTCAGATTTTACCAAAAATGCCTGGGATTTCCAAAAAAGTGTGTCCTGTTTGTGGACCAAGAGTAAACTCCTCCAGTTGGAACCATTGTAGTCTTTTTTTTTTATATATATAAAGGAACGCGTGTTCATTTTCTCCATGAAACCAGCAAACATTTATGTAAATCCAACATGTTGAGTTATTTCCTGGAGGTGATAATATTATTACTGAGTTTTCCATCCTTTTCTCAGCTTCTTATTGAATTAGGACTTACAAAGAATTTTACGCAAGTTATGGCTACAGAGGCTCGATAGTTTTAAATCTGTGTTTATTACAGCAATAACATATCTTCCTAGAGCCGTATTGTGTACACGCTACCTCTGTGCTTGCAACAGGAATACAAATACACCCACTGTTTTAGCACTCTCTCATATGCCTTATTGCTTAAGTTAATATTGTTCGGTGACATACTACGTTGCGCTAAGAATAAAAGCCTGTTCCTACTCACATGAAAGATGGAATGGAGGGCTGATGGTGAAAATTCTTCATCTCAGTGAGCGAGGCAGGAAAAGTCAGATGCCGGGAGTTTGTTCAGGGCGAAAGTCTAGAAGGAAAGGGAGAAATGAGTCTATTTTTATTAAACAAGGACAGTGATTTGAATTGGGTTCCTTAATGGAATGTTAATAATATCGGTGTCTCGGTGCGCGACATTTACGAGCCGACCTGCCTAACACTTTAAATCCAAAGGCTTCTAAGACAGAAATCACATAATTCATCTGGGATTAGAACTTTTTGGACACTTTTTGAGTGGCGAAGAGTCGTGGAGGTGGGCGACCTTTCCCGAGCTTCAGACATGGTTGTAGAATTCATTCCGAAGCGCTGTGATATTATCGTTACCTGGTCGGAGGAAAGTTTGACTTAGGACCCCCACATTACTCATTCGCTAGGGTAAGAGAATTACTTTAAAGCAACGCCACTGATGGTTCTCTCTGACATCAGATCAGCCACCAGGCGCCGGTGACTTCTGAAGTAGATACATAGTAACATACATACATACATGTTTTACTGCGCTGGAACTATGTAGTGGGTGGCGGTCACGCTTTGGAAAGATCGATGACAATTTAACCCAAGCTGTTTACATTTCCCAAGGAGTTAAACATCACCCAGCTGTAGAGGACACACAAAGACGAGAGTATCCTTGACCCGATGAGTTTTTAATCCCAAAGGAGAGCTGGGTGAATGCAGGTAGAATGTGCTGTCAGTTTCTATACTTCTTTTGTTTCTCGACAGGATCGACTGATTGTGCCTTTATTATATTATTCCATGCATAGCTCTTTCAATCCTTCTTTCAAAGGATGCCTATCCAAAGAGCTCTTCAGATCTCTGCATTATTTCCCAGCTTTCTCTCTTATTAACAACAATAACAAGCATTTATTTATTTATTTATTTATTTTACACAATGAAATAAAGGAGAGTGATGAACCGTGACAAAGGGAGGAATTAATTGCAATAAATGCTATGCTTCTAAAATTGATAAGCAAAGCTAAAGTATCTTCAAAATAACAATCCACTAAAAACAGAAATGTCCACCATTTTAAGTCATTTTGCATTTGTTTTTATCGATTGCATTCTGTGGTTGGCAGGTAATATGTTTTATACCCGCCCTGCCCATGGCTAACCAACTAGAAGCCCAGAGCACGGTTTTTGCTGTTATTTTGGAAATCGGTATGGAGATTTTAGTCCAATCCAGTGATTTTCCTCCCCAGAGACTAAACATGCCATCTGTGAGACACATCCAATCCCCACCAGCTCCAAGGCATGCAAGAGCCAAGCGACGGTCCAACATGTCCCATCTGTACCATATGTTGGCATACCTCTGCCGTCTCCGCGCGGATATCCAGTCGCATTCACCATCGCGCCTCATCACTCGCACATCGCAAGCAGCGTATTGCGCTCGGAAAGCGATGTTTCTAGGCGGAGGTTGGAATCTTAGCAGCGAGGGGCCGGGGAACGTGCTGCTATTAATGCCTTTACGGATACGCACACCGACGGATGCTGTTTAATTGTTTGGTAACTTGCGGGAAGATATGAAATGATGAACGTTAAGCACCGTCGTAATATTGTGCGCATTCTTTTCTTTTCTGATCACATCACAGAGATGACAGTCAGCTCTTGTCACAAACACAACAATATCAATCTCAAAGCCTGTCCCTGGAATATGTATGTATCACATTAACCCTGTGAATGCTGCCACAATGTATTAGCAAAATTAGCTAGCGGGAGAAAGCAATGTCACAAACGCCTCTTTATCCTTTTTATATTTATGTTACGGCCCCTAATAACCCCCCCCCCCCCCATTCTTTGATTAAAGGTGGAGAACACAGACTACGGTGAAAAATATGGAGAAATCATCAAAAATACAGAAATCATCATATTTGTTCTCGGTAGAGATTTATACACTTAAAGCAGGTTACTTTAAATGCGAATAACAGCATTACATGGCTGTGCAAACGAACTTCGGCAAACTCAGCGTAGTTCTGTTACTCGTTTCCAGCAGGAATAAATATTTTCACCGCGGGAATTATTTAAGAAGAGTTTTAGAGTAGGTGGTTTCCAAATGTGTAAAGACTTACGGGGTTCGCTAAGCGTCCATCTACCTCCCCCCAGACCCGTTTAGTCCCCTTTCAGCCGACCCGATGAGTAGACTTGTAACGTGCCTCCTTTGGATTCGAAACGTCTGGTCTGGATGAGGACTGCTTAGTACACATGTCCCTTCATGCAAATACACATTTTACTACTATTAAAACAGTGAAACTTTATATCACTTGGGAATCAAAGTCAATAACAGCCAGGCAGTAAATAGAATATGTATGTGGCTGTAAACCGCCCTAATAATATGACACAATAAAAAGCCAGCTTACTGGTGATGTGCCCATTAGTGCGCACGGAGATGGGAGATACAGGGCTTAGACGTTTATCCAAACAGAAAACATGTGGCGGTTATTCGAAGGGCCCAACCGAGCAAACGAACGGCAATAGCAAAATATAAATTCTTTTATAATTTATAAAGTGGCAATATATTCCACAGCGCTGGGTAACGGCGTCCCATAAACACATATTACATACACGATACCCATAAACACCCGCTGACCGATAAGGCCTGGACATGGGTTCTCCTTCGCTAAATATCCCAAAACACGCTTTGGTTTTAGGAGCTTGTATCGGACTGGCAGCCCGGTTAGTAATAGGGAAGACATCCGAGGGCATCCCACCTGCTTACAACAATTCCGTGGGTTCCTAATTCAAAATCTGACAAGGATACAAGAACGGAAAATAAAGTGACCTTGGAACCAGTATCAGTCCAACGGCCATTACTAGTTTAACAGAGGCCTGGAGGCGTTACAATGGGTACTAAGTGGGCATAGTCCCTCTCTAAGACCCAAATCCTGCTTTTTTTTATCCTGTCGTTACCCTTTTCGGCTTTGCATCGGACATCTAAACTACAACTGGTTATGGAGGCAAAATATATACCTGCTCCCAATAAACTAAGTACATCCAACATACAAAGAAGGATTTTCGAATTCAAATTCTCTGCGATGATCTCCTTTGGACCTTTTGGGAAGTAGCTACACTCGGTAATATCCCGTTGCTCAATGAGATAAACAGCCGAGGGGTCAGCGGAGTCACCGCGTGTTACACTTAATAGGTACTAACTTGGCAGGTCTGCCTGCGCAGGACATTTTTCTCTTACAATGCTCATTGTGAACAGACATACCAAGCCTTCATTAAATAAATAATCGTTATATATGTTGGAGGATTTATTGCCACTTAGTGTAATGGTATCTGATGGTATATAAGAGAGCAAGTTTAAAGACCAAAGACAGACGTCAGTGGTAAAGGTTTAAATGTATTTATTTCTCAATATTTTTTCACATGTAAGAGAACTTGCAGCCGTGCCCGTGTTCGAGCAATGTCGGGTGGTATTATGCCTCGTTTCGTGCATGATCATCTGGTATATGGTCCTTTCAGATACTGCGACAAGGTATCATTCTAACACATGGCTTTAAAGACTTGCAGCATGCGTCTCTGTGAGCCTGTAGTGTTTATTTAAAAAAAACAAAAAAAAAACGTATATATCCTGCCCTGACATGGTCCTCAGACTTCAATCCTGCCCTGACATTAGCCTTGCAATAAAAAAAAGGATACAATAGATTTTTTTTTTCGACAATCATCCAATTCCTACAACCAAAATACGATAGCATGAGCATATTCCGTAAAAAAGTCCCCATTCCTAAACCCTACAGCAAGGTCACGTGATAAAATGGCGTGAGATGGGTAGGGAAGCCTGCTAAGCGCTCTCTGATACATAAACGTTGCCAAACAGAGCATTGAAGTAATCGATATTGATGAAACATTGATAGCACGTTCGCTGTATCAGTGTGTGGAAATAACTGTGCATAATTCCGCAGCAATAATGTCCGCGTCCCGCATATACTTGACCTTGATTACTTGACTGGTAATGAATGTATAAAAATGTAAAGTCTTCTTAATTATTTCACATAGCTGATAAATTCCAGATTTTTTTGGGGGGGTGGTGAATTCTGAGAATGCTTTTTTTTCATGTCAATATGATTCCTATTAATCATGCTGGGGATTTCATTGATATAAATGACCAACCAATGCCGGGGATGACAATGCTTGATATAAAATGACCTTTTTTTATATTTATCGGCTTGACTAGAAAATCACAATGAAAATGGCCACATTCTTGGAGAATTGTACAATCTGATCACCCATCACTTACATACTGTAGATGCCCCATTAATTGAATGGCTTCGGGTCCCCATGGTGGTCCCTGGCCAGTGATGCTGATATCACTCAGCGATATCCAGAAACCGGGTTCTACTGGAAAGTATGGACAATGGGAAATAATCGGGTACACCTTGAGCAATCACATATTTCACGACTGCCTCCCAGAGCAGCTGAAAATACGATAATATATTGCACCATTTCTGCCAATGTATTTAACATATTCATATATAAAACTCATTTAAAGCAATGCAGACTACAATAATCTATCATACCCTGCTCAAGTAGGTACACGGAACACGCATGCGGAACGCATCTCAGTCTGCCTGGAATCCCAAAACTCTGATTTTTTGTTAATTCTAACACTTAAACGGGTAAAGTGCTATGCTCCAATAAATTAAAATGGCTATCTGCTCTGCATATCAATATGAAATTATTAGCGCATTAGAGCCTAGTCTGGGTTTTTGAGGGCATGCACACGCTCATTAATTGCTACGAGATTGATATTAAACGAGTTTACATTGATTATACTTTTTTATATAAAACAGGGGGTTGGAACCGACTGATGTAACTTCCAATTCTGAGTCTCACAGTAACCAGGGGTAGGGTTTCCATAATAATTACTTTCCAGATGGAAAGAAGCAGAAAACAGTGATTGACCACGTAGATTGTCATCATGGCGTACTATTCCAGTTGAATGTATACGGACAGAAAACCATCGACAGGTCTCCTTGTAAATCTTTCATCTCCAGTTGGTGCCGGGTCAGATTTGATCTGCCGCCCTATGCCATGGCCCAGTTCGACACCCTTCTATGTTAAGGAGCATGTTGAATATTTACACATGCTTGCATATATTAAATGCAGATTCTATGCCTTCCACTTATTGGCCGTTCTTTCTGCTACAGTTTAGAGGATAAACCCAGAAACAAATATTATAGGGACGCATGATGCTTTATAGAGGCTGGGAAGCTGAAGGGAGTAACTCCCATCTATGGTGCAGGAAGTAGAAGCAAGAAATGGCTTTATCTGACACACTTTGCCACTTGTATGGCAAATGTTGCGAATGAATGAAAATTTTTGTTCGCTACTCTCTTCAATTACAGCTTATCTAGTATTTGGCGTTGGGAAAAAACTCTGCACCGCGAAGACACGCAACAGCAAGTCATGCTACGTATATATATGTCGCAATCTGTCTGCTCGCACAGGCGCCAGAGAGAATGTCGCGTGTCCGCGTCTGTGCTTATTACCATTCAGATTAACTGTCTGGTTTGAAGATGGCGTACAGGGGAGATCCACATTGCCACTTTGCTTAGTTCTCGCAATCTTCTTATTCTCAATATCTCTTTCATGTTTAGCATAGGGAGCTGCTGATCAGATATGCATCACTAGATCAGAGACATGCCTAGGAAACATGTCATTATCATGTACTGCGAGGTTGTGTTAGAACACCCCTGGGATATTGTTGTTCTAGGTCTATATATATATATATATGTATATATATATATATATATATAAAGTAAGATATTCTTTGCACAATGACGTCTGATACATATCTAAAAAATTTCCAGTAAACTGTTAAAAGACAATCTCTTTTTGTGCTCTCTGTATTAGTATAACGTTACAGCTTCACATCCACTTTTCAGAACATTAAGCGTCGTAAAAACAAAATTATAAATGGGAAAAGGAAACTAAGTAAGAACTGAAAAGCCAGTAAAAGCATCAGAAATATGGAAAGGGAAAAGCAGGCAGAAAAGGGACTAATAATCTGCGTATTATGACATATGAGAAGTGGGGGTTAATGCCGGCAGATTGTATATACGGCCGACGATCTTTCAGAATGCTTTTGGCTCCTGGCTGTCAGGTCGTATTCGCTTTTATGTATATAAGTTGTTTTGGTCCCAAACACTCAGTAAAAGTAATGAGCTATGTATAACTTTCAGACATTTTGGATAATGTACATTGGAGGGAGCAGATCACTTAGAAGATGAGTTTAATGTTCATTTTGAGTAGTAATTGACTAATAACAAAATTGTATATTGTCGTAAACATTTTTCTGACTTTAGTTATTTTGTTGCAGATTAAATTTGACTTCTCAAAAGATGTGCAGGGCAAAGGCTGACAACCTTTACTAACGGGTAAAAAATGTTCAGATTCTTAAGGATTCACAGCCAAATATTTACTATTTTACGCCCAATATATTCAGGAACACATTTATTTCCGGCTAATAATTTAAGAGGTGCCTGACCACAGATCTTGCTGTTAATTTTCAGGAGAATATTTTTATTTACAGATATGTCCTAGATGGAGCAAACCGAGGTGGTGGAACTAAACTGCACGCTTGGTTTCCATACAGGGGCTTACAATCGGAGACTAAATCAAATTAATATCATAAAACATAAAACTATATTCCAGAAGTGGGATCTAACTGAAACTATAGATATAAGATATAGATATATAAGCTAAAGCTATAAAGACCAACGCATCTGAAACCAGAGACTATGTCCTAGGTACAAGTAACTTGTGTAGCACCAGCTTCATAGATAAGGATCGGGATCATGGAGGGTAGTATTGTGGCTACCATGTAGGGGATGTTACATCAGTAGCCCCCCCAACAATATTATGCCTATATCAGTACTCTTAACAATCGCATATCATAATTGTTAAGGAATAAATTCAGGCTAGCAATTTGGTGATGAGTTAATATGATGATATTTGATTATTATACAATGAAAGTATTATAATTATATTATAAATATTATAGCGAGACTGATGGCATTGTGACATGGCACGGTCAGGTACAGAGAGCTATGTGTGCCTGGAGACACGAGGATAGAGACCTGTCTGGTATTTGCCCAATCTTCCCAATGGCGAGTCCACAACCCCTGGTGATGGCAGACCAGGCTAGGACGCTGAGAAGAGAAATATATATACTAGCACTGACCCAGAACTACTCCTGTAAAAACCCGGCGGTAATATTGGCTGTATTAAGAAACCAACTTATATATATATAACACATTTCTCTTCACGTACTCAATACATGCCAGTGTATTTTATTACAGTGAAAACGCTCCATAATAACAAGTTTAGCCCTGAACCAGCATTTCAGCTGCACTTAAAAGACTTTGTATCAGTGAGAGGGTTTCAGTGGTTACTGGGTGTCCTTGCTGTTCATTTTACCAGCAGTAGATGCGGTTAATGTGTTTACCAGACACATGGGTACGGCTTGTAGGTGTGATGGGCTGGTTCCCCATAACTGCAATCCGTCGGTACATGGGGGTCCCACGCAGAGTGCTCACGGGGGGGGGGGGGCTGCGGTTAATCAGAATTAGCAGCCAATTTAAAAGCCCCTTATTCCTAGTCTTGTGTAATAAGCAGTAACAGTTTGTGTAACCAGGCAGTCCTTGGGAAATGAAATGCCTTCAAAAATACAGGGATGCTAATTCCCTCGCAGTACATCTATCTATCTATCTATCTATCTATCTATCTATCTATATATATATTCTCATCATTCTGCTGGAATGTAGAAACTATTTACTAACAAGCATATATTGTAAAGATTCTCTCATGTAGTCTTCTGCCCATAGCATAACCATTCATCACAAAGCAACAATGATGTAATATCTGACCATATTTTGTACTTTGCTGTGAAATAAATGTTTTTATGTTATGTGACTTTAAGTGGAACGTGTAGTGAGTTCAATCATCCACAAAGATGATTATTTTAGTACCTTCATGATAAGAAAAGCCCACAGTATACTCTGGCTTATTCGTGAAGAGCAATTCTGGTGCAAAGTTTGAAAAGTGATCTTATCACCATTGGAGCCGAATATATACAATGTTGCACGTAATTCTAAACATGATAAGATTTTGAAGATTTTACGTTATTAATGCTGGGTTCTCATCACTTCCAGCCGGTAAAAGAAATGACATGGCCTGGGAATTGTGTGCAATATGCAGCGTCCCAGGCCTGGGAATTGTGTGCAATATGCAGCGTCCCAGGCCTGGGAATTGTGTGCAATATGCAGCGTCTCAGGCCTGGGAATTGTGTGCAATATGCAGCGTCCCCAGCCCTGGGAATTGTGTGCAATATGCAGCGTCCCAGGCCTGGGAATTGTGTGCAATATGCAGCGTCCCAGGCCTGGGAATTGTGTGCAATATGCAGCGTCTCAGGCCTGGGAATTGTGTGCAATATGCAGCGTCCCCAGCCCTGGGAATTGTGTGCAATATGCAGCGTCCCAGGCCTGGGAATTGTGTGCAATATGCAGCGTCCCAGGCCTGGGAATTGTGTGCAATATGCAGCGTCCCAGGCCTGGGAATTGTGTGCAATATGCAGCGTCCCCAGGCCTGGGAATTGTGTGCAATATGCAGCGTCCCTAGGCCTGGGAATTGTGTGCAATATGCAGCGTCCCAGGCCTGGGAATTGTGTGCAATATGCAGCGTCCCAGGCCTGGGAATTGTGTGCAATATGCAGCGTCCCAGGCCTGGGAATTGTGTACAATATGCAGCGTCTCAGGCCTGGGAATTGTGTGCAATATGCAGCGTCCCAGGCCTGGGAATTGTGTACAATATGCAGCGTCCCCAGGCCTGGGAATTGTGTGCAATATGCAGCGTCCCTAGGCCTGGGAATTGTGTGCAATATGCAGCGTCCCAGGCCTGGGAATTGTGTGCAATATGCAGCGTCCCAGGCCTGGGAATTGTGTGCAATATGCAGCGTCCCAGGCCTGGGAATTGTGTGCAATATGCAGCGTCCCAGGCCTGGGAATTGTGTGCAATATGCAGCGTCCCAGGCCTGGGAATTGTGTGCAATATGCAGCGTCCCAGGCCTGGGAATTGTGTGCAATATGCAGCGTCCCAGGCCTGGGAATTGTGTGCAATATGCAGCGTCCCAGGCCTGGGAATTGTGTGCAATATGCAGCGTCCCCAGGCCTGGGGTAGAAAGGCAACAAACGGCTGTCCATGAGATGCTTATCGGTCTGCCTTTGGTACATAAACACCAAACTGAACATCCTTTGGCGGTTGCATACAGGGTGAAAGTGTCTCTGTGAACCAATATACGATATTTCTCTATCCTGTAATACATACTGCAGGATTACTTTTTTTTCTTCTGAAATTTCTCACATTTCAGAAAAAAAAAAAAGTATCCGCTGAGACATTTCATCAAGAAAATTCTACCCTAAACTTGCTTTGTTACCTGATAACAACTGGTTTGTTAGTTAATGGCCAGAGGCAAGGCCAAGGCCAGTTAATGCTCCAGCTGTCCAGTCATTAACTGCAGTAAAGACTGATTTTTCGGAGGTTATTGCCGTTATAAAATATTCTCTAAAGATTATACCAGCAATAGTGCCGAGGAAAAAAAGTATTAGTGGCTGCAGTCTAACTGAATGGCTGCATTTGAAAAATTGGTCATTCCCTAGCGGTTCATAACCTATTTTCCTACAGTCAAAAGCAAGCAGTGCTCCGCTGGTTTTATAGAAGCAGGCAATAAAAATATTGGCTGGGTTAAATTGCCAGTGTATTATGACATTAACCATTATTTCACTGTATTTAATTTGGCCGTTTTCACGATGTATCATGACTTAATGCGGAGGTGCAGAGGTAGAAACCAGTGTTAGTTTTGTAAATTCACACATTCTATAAAACGGAACGGTATTTTATACGACGCGGTGCGGCGGCCGGAACGCGCTCATTTTAAATGCGTCTGTAATGCGATACATTTTGCATTCTCCCATTTATCATTTATAAAAAAAACTAAAGCTTGATGTGCCCTGTGTTTGACTCGGTAGAGCCGTACACTGACAGCGGTTATACGATGATCTGGTGTGCTCGAGCTGCGCAGCGCCAGACGCAGACATATATTTGCGGTCGCCCCTATGGGTAGACGGCCCCGGGAATAACGCTCTGAGCCGCAAAGCTTGGCGATGAGATAATCTGCAGCGACGTATATATATGTCGCAATCTGTCTGCTCCCTATGAAAACTTAGCACTTTCTTTGGAGATGGTTACGTTTGCGTCATCCACCTTTAGTTTATTTATTTACCTTTAGTTTATTTATGTATCAGTGTTACGTATAATAACAGTGACTTAAATAAATGATTAGTATTATTAGTATCTTTTATTTATATAGTGCCAACTATTTACGCAGCGCTTAAATCACAGCCAATAGAGGTACTCATTTAAGGTAAAATACCTTAAAATACCATAAAAAAAAACATTATTTTCCGAAAAAGCGATGCCCTCGTAATGAGGGCTCATTGGGGTCCCACAAATGTAGGTTTAAGAATTTACAACTTGGAAATGCAAAAGTAACAATATGGGGTATATATTTTTTTTTCCTCACTGACAAGAATATATAAAAAGAAGTAGTAATTAGACATTAGAATTAACAGCGAGCTATTAATGTCAGGCTTCTCTGCTCCTGCTTGTCAATACGTACTTGTTTCCTCAATTTGGTCAGCTCTATCTAATATGAATCTAAACAAACACCATCAAGTATTCAGGAACCGCTCCATTGTTCTGCTCTGTCGTATATTTTCTGACAATAAATTGAAATTCATTCTTTTACATGTTCTTCATATAGCTGGCAAGCACAATAGAAAAATTACAGATACAATAAATAATTTGTATTTACATTTCTTTAGCTATGGTAATATTGTACTTTAAAAGGCACGATAATAAATCAATATTATGTTCTTCAATATAATGGTCTAATGCAATTTCATTTTTGAATATGACAATCATAGAAATAAAAGTTTCTGGTGAAAGCACAGAATTGAAGAAATGATTTGAAATGAAACGTACAAATGGATTAGAATATACTACCTTTCTGTATCCGAATGCCTCCGTATCGGCAGGGGACCACAGGCAATTTAATAGAAATGGCAATGGTGCCAGCAGCAATTGCCCCATCTGAATGTGGAGTAAAGGAAGGGGCAATACCATCAGCAGTACCTACCATCCACGGATGTTAAAGTGTTATGGATCTCCTAACTAGAACACTTTTAGGTAATGGTTACGTCCTGGACTGTTAGCGTAATGTAAGGACGCTCGATGAAATGTAGGGAAGTTTTACTTCAATGAGAGGGAGGTAGATAAATGGAAAAGACTCCCAGCAGAAGTGGTAGAGGGTAATACAGTGGGGGAATTTAAACATGGATAGCACAGGCATATGGCTCCTGAATCTAGGACGAGAGCAAAGACTGATTCCGTAAGAGAGTCTTACAGAAGGAAAAATGGGCAGACTAGACGGGCCTAATGGGGCCGACCTGCCAGCAAATGTTTTTTATGATCCTTGAACACAGGTTTGAGAAGAAACAGCATGGAAAGTTGCCGACACCTACAGTTGGTTCCCATTCCAAGTTTCAATACTAGCCCAATTTACAACTACTGAAACGCACGCAATTAGTGTGAATTTCAGGGAATTTGTGTTATTGTCGGGATATGGAGCGGGATTGTGGAATTAGGGTTAGGGCCGAAGACGTCATTTGGGTTTATGGATTAAAGCATTAGAAAGGTTAATGACAATACAAACATATTGCCTGGTTTAAGTGAGTTATTCGGTTTGGGGTACTTAGGGGTACTGGGTTTATTGATTTATTTATTTTATCGGGGCACTGAGATTTATTTGATTCTATTTTGTGGATTGCCATTGCCTTGGTTGTCAGTAACTACAGTATTCACACGCAAACTTCTTCTGTCTTGTAAAGAGTGCTATTTCGGACACGTATTAAGCGCAGCGTGTTTGTTTTAGCAGAAGCAGGGTAATCTTAAATGCAGACTTTATTAGGGCTCTGTAGGTGTATTTTTGAGATTCTCCAAAATTAGAATGAGTTGGAACACGGAAATGGGAAAAGCTGGGAACACATCAATTAAATATTTTTTCTGTCAAAAAAGTAGAATTGCACACATTTGATCTCGGAGTACATATGCTCAAATTGGTGTGCATCCAAGAAAAAAGAGAGAGCAAGAGAATTTTCTGGGACGATGGGAACATGGCAATCTCTGACAGTGAGCAGAAGTTGAGTTATTCTTTCCAGATCTGGTATAAAAGTAAATAAAATGTATGTAAACTCAGTAAATGAGCTCCGCGGGGAACACAAACATTATCTTTAAAAAGTTATTAGCCAATAGTTGTGGGCACAG
>JALMGF010000029.1:11520000-11870000 GCA_023333645.1 Sceloporus occidentalis
GGCCTAGTGTCGCTGGAGGTGTACTGGGAGGAGGGGAGTTCAGGCCTAGTGCTGCTGGTGGTGTACTGGGAGGAGGGGGTTTTTGCCTAGTGTCGCTGGAGGTGTACTGGGAGGAGGGGGTTCAGGCCTAGTGTCACTGGAGGTGTACTGGGAAGAGGGGGTTCAGGCCTAGTGTTGCTGGAGGTGTACTGGGAGGAGGGGGTTCAGGCCTAGTGTTGCTGGTAATGTACTGGGAGGAGGGAATTCAGGCCTAGTGTTGCTGGTTGTGTACTGGGAGGAGGGAATTCAGGCCTAGTGTCGCTGGAGGTGTACTGGGAGGAGGGGAGTTCAGGCCTAGTGCTGCTGGTGGTGTACTGGGAGGAGGGGGTTTTTGCCTAGTGTCGCTGGAGGTGTACTGGGAGGAGGGGGTTCAGGCCTAGTGTCACTGGAGGTGTACTGGGAAGAGGGGGTTCAGGCCTAGTGTTGCTGGAGGTGTACTGGGAGGAGGGGGTTCAGGCCTAGTGTTGCTGGTAATGTACTGGGAGGAGGGAATTCAGGCCTAGTGTTGCTGGTGGTGTACTGTGAGGTACCAGGCCTAGTGTTGCTGGTAATGTACTGGGAGGAGGGAATCAGGCCTAGTGTTGCTGGCGGTGTACTGTGAGGTACCAGGCCTAGTGTTGCTGGCGGTGTACTGTGAGGTACCAGGCCTAGTGTTGCTGGCAATGTACTGGGAGGAGGAGGGAATCAGGCCTAGTGTTGCTGGCGGTGTACTGTGAGGTACCAGGCCTAGTGTTGCTGGCGGTGTACTGTGAGGTACCAGGCCTAGTGTTGCTGGTAATGTACTGGGAGCTAACAGGCCTAGCGGTGGTGGTGCAGCCCTGGTGGTGTCGGGGTGGGAATATGCGTGTTTTATTTGGCGTATTATCCTCTCACCTCATCCTCGGCCTGGCCCAGCTCTTTCTTCAGCTCCTCCACCCTCAGACGGAGTTTTTTGACCTCGGCTTCCAGCTGCTCCACCCTCCGGTTGGCGTGAGTGAGCTCAGCGCTGCGATCGTGATGCTGTTTCTTGAGCTTTGCGTGACCGTGGCGCAGGTCTGACAGCTCCTAAAGTAAGACATGTATAATATAAAGAGCGTGGGGCCTCCCAGAGAGATGCCCGGGCAGTCTTACTGATACGGGTACCGCTTCTGAAAATGCATCTTCTCCTCAGTGTGAATCTGTTCATTTTTCATTACGTGCAGAGCTTCTCTTCCCACAGCGAGTCGTCGCTAGACGTTTATCAGCCGCCCGTGTATTGGACGTATGCTGAGCCATTGGTTCCCCTTTACGTAACCCCAGGGGTGGAAACATACGGCACGGCGTGTAACCCAAGATCCAGCAGAAACGTCGGCGGTCGTGACAGGGTGCCTTGGTGCGCGTTACACAGTGGGAATGGAGAACACGAATTACTGGCAGCTGTTTGGCACCAAGCATAGCAGCAGGTCTGTAACCCGTTACGTGCCAAGACTGTGGGAATGTATGATTGATGGAAAGCCTGATGCCTCTGTGTGTTATGTATGCGCGGCAGCGGGCAGCACATAGGTGCTCCATGATGCTAAAGGAACACAGCGTGCTGGGCAGCGGTTACAGCCAGACTGCGCTTTGTGCCGTTCCTGATATGTTGGGCAGCGTGGCACAGCATGGCGTCTGACCTGAAGCCATCCCACGAGATTCTAATTCAGTAGCGGTAAAAACGTGTAAAGTGATGGAATACCCTTTTTTTTACCCTTCTAAGCTGTCAGCGTTGTCTGTTCCAAACGTGAAGGTGCAGAGACCCTTACAGCGTTTCTTAATGGGACTTGCTAATATTTCACTCACCTTATTCTTCTCAAAGAGTTCAGTCTGGATGGTCCTCAGGTCAGTGTCGAGGGCACTGGCCGTCTGTCTCCTCTTTCGGGTCAGAATTTCCTCCAGGTCTTGAATCTGGAGCCTCAGTTTTTTGTTCTCTCGTTCTAGGTTAAGCTTTTCAGTTTCCAGCCTTTCCCGACGGCCCCACTCCTCTGCATTCTCGGCCTGGAGTGCCTCCATCTAGTCGTACGGTATTATGAAAGGTTGATTTGGATAACCGTTGTGAGCGGCTGCCATACATGGGAAATACGTGGTAACAGTGATTTCATTTACATATCGCGTGACAAGACTAGCAGAATGTATAGATATTAGATGGATAGATATAATATATAGATGGTGTGAAAGCCTTAGCATTAGTACTTGCAGCTAATCGGGTCAGGGCGATGGGAATACTTTCCAATAACATCGCTATTGTTCATTATTTTTGCCAGCAGTTTACTCGGCTCTTCAAACACTACGGCGTACGACAAACTCAAATCGGACAGACTGACGTGTAGGGAACAGAAGGCTCTGCTGGCCATCTTCCGGTCCAGCTCCGGGTACCTCGGCTCGGAGCTCCGCCAGCTTCTTGTCCATACTCGATCGGACTCCGAGTTCATCTTGCAGGTCTTCTGAAATGCGACCCAGCTCGTCTTGGTGTCGCTCCCTTAGAAGGGTGAGCTGAAAAAGCGGGCGTCCGTCAAACATGCACTGTCTACGTAAAGCGCCCTACTCAGTTACTCCTGACTCCCCAGTCATACAATGGATGCAGCACATCCCGTGTGCTCCAAATCCACCCGCATCTCCACTCACCTGCTTAACCACTTCCTGCCTGGCTTTGCTCATCTCCTCACATTTCATCTTCCACTGACCAAGTTCAGCTTCCATCTTCTCAATGGTTTTACTCAGCTGCACTTTGTCCCTGCAATAGGATATTCTGCTTATCTGGCAGCCTAAACAGATGATGTTCAGGCGTTTTTTCTTACGTGTTAGAGGCTACTTTAATGGTATTAAGGTTCTTACTCTCTCTCTTTAAGCAGCACCTTGTGGGTCTCGTCGAGCCTCAGCCGGAGAGCTGTAACCCTCGGAACATCCTCCTCACCCGCGCTTACTTCGTCCCAGTTTCGGACCCTTGGGCTGCGCCTCCCGTTCTGCTGCTCCCAGCCTTCCGTCTGCAGGTCAGTGTCCTGGATGTCAGTCATAAGCACAGAATAGGGCTGTTATAACCTGTCAACTTTCACCAAGTCATAATTCTAGAATGTAAGCTCCTTAGGAGGAAGACCCTTCTATTTGTGTCCGACGTGTTATGTCTTAATTATTCATTGTTCGCCATCACAGAATAAGATGACACTATAGAAGTTGGTATTTTGCTAAGAAGGCTTCTCTCGGTTTACTGGTGGAATTCTAACATTTCTAATCCCACCCGTCGAGCATGGACATGCCTGCCCCAGGGTGCTGTGCTCTTGTATTCTGCATACCTTGTAGATCTGTCAGCTTTTAGATTGCTAAACTTACCCGACAGCTTCACCGGTCATTAAACCTGTCAGTAACCCGGCTGCCCCCACTTTTGTACCACTTGCGGCTACTGACCTTGTTCTTGATGCAACTGTAGGTGTCTACATCCCGCACCGGCTCTTCTGTGTTCAGATCATCGGCATCTGGCTCCCCTTTGTTCTGTCGAAGTCTCTCGAGCTCTCTGCGGAGTTGTTCGGTCTCGCTGGCTGCCTCTTGCCTCTCTCGTTTGAGAGCCACTAGCTCCTTGCTCAGTATCTCAAGCCTACTCCTGAGTTGTATTCCCTCTTCCCTGGCCTTATTGCGTTCAGCTCTCACTTTACTCCACTTCTCTCTCCAGTTGGCTGTACAGTCTGACCACCAGCGCATGGTTTTCTCCATCTGTGCGGCTCGCGCCCGAGCCTCTTCCAGCTCTCGGAGGCGAAGCTCCTCTCGACTCTCCCAATCCCCCGTTGAGATGTTAGTCTGGGGCACCGGGGAGGGCGGTAGACTTTTTGGGGAAGGAGTAAGGGATTCCGGGTGGTATATACATTCTGGTTGAGGATTACTCGCACCATAAAGAAGTTCTGTGCTTTGCAACAAGAGAGGGGAGTCTGCTAGCCTGGGGCTGGGACCACTGCTCTGACTCATAGTGAGCTACTAAGAGTTGGATGTATGTGACAAGTGACAGTGTGAAAGTGCTCTTATGCCGCAATATTAACAGCTGTCCCAAAATGTAGTTACCATGCCTGTTAGGCAAGTCCAGGGTCGGGGTGAGCTCCCCGCTCTGTGCCCTGCAGCCCTGGGGCCGACCTCCCCGCTCTGTATATCGCTAATGGCTGCTTCTCCTTTATTGTGCGTGGCACTGCCTCTGGAAGGCCCACTCACTCTCGCTAATTAGTTGGAAATCCATCCATCAATTTTGTGTAATTAAAGATGGTTTATAACCCTGAAAACAGAAAGAAACATGATCAAAAACAGACCAAAAATCTGGGTTTTCTTTTTTTGTTGTACTGGTGTTGCTGGTACACACTGGTTTATTTACCAGTGGTGTTAGTGGGACGCTCCGAGTCCGTGTGCTGGCGGTGTTACTGGGGCGCTGCGAGTCCGTGTGCTGGCGGTGTTACTGGGGCGCTGCGAGTCCGTGTGCTGGCGGTGTTACTGGGAATCATGCTGTGTATGTATTAGTTACTGTCCCAGTGCGCAGTATTAAGTACATTCCATCCCCGTGTCCCATCATCACTCTCTCCCATTCACTACAAAGAGCGGTAGGGGGAGGAGGGGTCACACGAGGATTCCAGGCCAGTCAACATCTGTTACTTCCATTGGCCATTTTACACTGTGCAGCCGTATCATTGGCTGCCAGTGCTGTCAGTCTTCCATCTCCATGGTTCCCACAACTTTCTGGTCCACCCCCTTTCCACACTTTTTTTGTATCTATACTTCGCCTGTGAAACCTCAGTATACCTTCCCCCTTCCCCCATGAGGTACTACGTACCCCCCACCCAGCACCCCAGGATATATGTCCCCTGTGCTGTTACTGGGAGTCTGTATAACTGAACTGGAGCCACTGGGCTGCAGACACTGGCTGGAACTCACCTAAGTTTAAGGAAGTGGTGTGTGTGTGTGTGTGCCCTCTTACCCCTAGTACTTACATATTACAGGTGGGGGTAGAAGAGCTGCCAGGCTGTCCCTGCTGCTTGGAATCTGCCCCTCTGTGGGTGAGTCTCCTCCCAGCTGACAGCACTTCCTTGGGAGGGGAGGAGGAGGAGGAGAGTCTGGTTAGCAGAGTCCTGCCTGCTGCAAGCTCTGCCCAGGGGCCCCTTGGGAGCCATATGGTGAGGCATATCACTCAGACGGGTCTGCTGCACTCTGCTGAGTTCTAGTCTGCCCTGTACTGCAGCAGGACACTGAGTGAGGGTCTGTCCCTGTACTTTACTACTTTTATTGGGGGTTCTGCCCCTGTATTGCAACGGGATACCGTGTGTGTGTGTGTGTCTGCCCCTGGACTGCAGCAGGGTACTGAGTGGGGGTCTCCTCGCAGCATGTGGACACTCTTTGCTCTGGCTGGGTCTGGCTTGCATGTGACGCTTGTTGCTGGCTGCCACCCCTGCCCAGCTGTGATATATGCACGCAAAGCCCCCCCCCATGTCTATTTGTCTGATAAATATTTGAGGTCTGAAACTGGGGAGGCAGGAGAGGAGAGGGCTTCTCTGACATCTTACCCCAGCTGTGTACATAGAAACCTTCCCATGTAGCCACAGCTGCACCTATTATAGCTTTCGGTCACAACGCTTCCACGCTTGCGGTCTCCCAGAGCTGTGTGTCTCTCCCACCTGTTTCTATACGGGACAGTAGTCCGGGGCGCAGCGTCACGCGTGTAATGGTCGGTGTATATAATCTGTGTACGTGACTGTTTGCTCTTGTAGTATAGATCAGGTGAATATGCTACGTGTCTTCCTCCCTGACGGACATTAGGAGGTGCTGTGGCTCCATCTGTTGTGGAGGTGACCGTGTCGGATAATTCCCATCACTATAAGCTTGGCTCCAAGGGGTCCGCACACTGATCACGCTACAGCTGCCGCTCTGTCACTAACCGTTCCCAGCGCCATCGCGCATTATCCTGAGCGTGATGAGAATAAAGGCTCTCGTACATTCCTGGCCAGATGAAACAGAACTTGGTGGCCCAATTTCTGACCCTTAACCGGTCTTTGGTCTCGTCTATGATCCATTGAAGCCCCCTCTAAAGCCATGTTGGGTCACGTGGTTATGGTGATGCCGGCTTTCCACTTGTCTCATGACAAAAAAACATTTGAGATGAAAATGATTACACATTTTAACCCCATAAAAGAGGGACTTAATGTGGATTCTGGTTTCCTTACACACTACCAGAACTTCATATGAACTTCATCTAAACATCCAATGTCTAATTGCTGTTATCTTTGATGTGTTACTGTGGTTATTGGTTCCCTAATTTTATTTGTTCTGTCCCTGGGTTCTCTCTACCTCTCTGCATTTCTCACCTCCAGACCTATTATTTACGACCCCCCACTCAACCCCCCCCTTATACCATCACTTGTTTTAAGTTGTAACCTCTATCATGTTGATTAGTATTGCTTCGGACCTGATGAAGGGAGGATAACTCTCGAAAGCTTGTCTTTTTAATATTATGTTAGTCCAATAAAAAAGGTATCACCGCATACTCTGCAATACTCTATTTTTTGACATCGTGTATATATATATATATATTCTATATCTATCTCTTTTAGATCCGCACAAGGTGCTTTATTTCACCCAACTGCCTCGTCTCCTCTCTCCCAGATCTCAATACGGAATGTGCAGTGAAATCACGTTACCAGTTAATGGCTCACACTTGGGTGTTATTTTCCACTAGTGGCATTTCCACTAACTTTGTCTTGTCTGATGCCTGTATCCCCACTAATTGCAGTCATGGGTATAACCGGTGAGCACTCGTACTGCAATATTACCTGCCATTCGCATGGCATGCCATTCGTTGTATCGGTTCTCGCTCCTGTTATCGTAAATGTTATTGCTGACAGACATAAAAAAGCAGGGAATGTCTAGTCTGTGATATATGCACGAGTTCCCGCCAACACGTCTACTCTACGTTGTTCTATATATATGTGCAAAGGGTCAAGTCTAGGCCATTCTTAATTATGCAGTTTAAAGAGGCGTAACCTGCTTGAAAAGTAACCAATCAGAATGAGGCATGCTATTAGAAGATAAGAGGTTATATAAACCATGTAATTCAAACATGTAATCGGACAACGCTGCGACTTTTGTGTTGTGTGCCTTGTCTCGATTATGCGCATGATCTAAATAAACTCTTTTCTGAGGAGAATTCGACCATTAATTCAACCAACATTTGGCTGTGAGGAGGTCCTGACCGGAGACAGGGACGACGGTCCTGAGGAACTACACCTCAAGAATCTGCTTTTGGGGTAATATAAGTCCTCCAGCTAAGATTGCTGTTAACCAGAGGCACCAACCAACAGCTCCTCCATCCAGGACTTTTTTGAATCGTTTTTTGAATCGTTTTTTGAATCGTTTTTGAATCGTTTTTTGAATCGTTTTTTGAATCGTTTTTTGAATCGTTTTTTGAATCGTTTTTTGAATCGTTTTTTGAATCGTTTTTTGAATCGTTTTTTGAATCGTTTTTTGAATCGTTTTTTGAATCGTTTTTTGAATCGTTTTTTGAATCGTTTTTTGAATCGTTTTTTGAATCGTTTTTTGAATCGTTTTTTGAATCGTTTTTTGAATCGTTTTTTGAATCGTTTTTTGAATCTCTCTTGCTCCTCCATCCAGGACTCTGTTGAATTGTTTTGTTGAATTGTTTAGTTGTATCGCTCTCGCTCCTCCATCCAGGACTCTGTTGAATGGTTTTGTTGAATCGTTTAGTTGTATCGCTCTCGCTCCTCCATCCAGGACTCTGTTGAATCGTTTAGTTGTATCGCTCTCGCTCCTCCATCCAGGACTCTGTTGAATCGTTTAGTTGTATCGCTCTCGCTCCTCCATCCAGGACTCTGTTGAATCGTTTAGTTGTATCGCTCTCGCTCCTCCATCCAGGACTCTGTTGAATCGTTTCGTTGTATCGCTCTCGGCTGGGTCCTCACAAGGTTACTTCACTTAGACACTGTTTGTGATAATAGCGTTACGGAGGAACCTGGCGGCCGGAAACCATCTCTAGCGCTAGAGGCTCGTGTGCCGTCCGCTAAAACAACGCAGGGAGAGAACAGGAAGCGGCTTCCAACTTCCTGCTCGGGCTGACGGGAGGATTCCAATACACTTGGCACTGTGAGGGCTCATGGGAAATGGAGGGGATTGTGTATAAAGTACCCGTAGGTTGCGGCATAATAACAGACAATAATGGTAAGAGAATGAGCGTCTTCAGCCCTGCGATGGTCCCGCTTTCCGCCCACAGCTGCTGGGACGTATATTGAGGACTCATGGTTGGTCTCTTATAACATTCCTGGGATTTTACCTGCAGGGGAGGATCTGTGTAACGTTTCATAAACGCTCCGCTGTCCCCCAGAGGAAATTGGGGCTTATTCTCCATGTGTCCCATAACGTTTCCGAGCTATTTCCTTATGCGACATAAAAGGCGCCCGCCCTTCCTGCGGCACAAAGCGCTGCGAGCCGGACCGCTGATCCGTAATAAACAGAAGCCTCTGCAATTGATTAGTATTAACGGGAGTCGCGGCACTCGGATACGGCAGCCTTTGCACACTGCTTTATCGCCCCAGCACATAATGGCTTGGTAGGGTCGAAAGAGCCATTTTTAGTCATCTGTCTGTCTTATCCTGTGTGAGGTGACCACAAGCCACCGAGACGGAGCCTGTGTCACAGTCGGATGACACCGAGAGCACGTGCGGGGAACTGATTACACCCCCGCCGACCCGCCGCACGCCACATGGTTTAGCAGCCCGCCGCGTGTTACGCAGCGCTCTGTAATGTCTTTATCCCCCATCGCTATACGGCGCGTGGCCGCTTCTGGCCGGAGCAGCCGGGCTTTCTCTGTGAATGAGCGGTAGCCGAACGCCGCTGTACGTGGGGAATGTGCTGGGCTATGCTGCGCATGCACGGCAATCATGTAGTCTGTGAGGCCGGTGCTCGCCCGCTCTCTGATCCACTTACATGCGATAAATTTAATGTTGACTAAAAGCGCTTTATGGTTCCTAGAATTAGTCATGAAGCGCTGCTGATAAAGTACTAGTGTGGTTTACGAGGCAAGCAGCAGATCGCGGTGGTTATGGTTTCCAGCCCGTGTTTGTGTTTCTGCTTTTTTATCGTTCACATAGCAGCGCCAGCCCTCTCTGAGCCGCGGGTGTTCTCTGTGCCCTGCGTGATGCCAGTCGTGTGGGCTCGAGGATGACCCTGTAGACACAGCGGCTTTATGTGGGGCTTCTAAACGACTCGTACAAATGACTTGTCGTCGTGTTTCTCGTTATCCGCCGCTGGCCTTCTGCCCCCCCCCGGTGCCCTTCTCTGTGACCGGCGCTTTATGGCCGTTCTGTTACACGACATGCGCGGCGAGGGATCGTCTGGGTGGAAAGTAGCATTTGGCTCGGGACGCTCTTATCTGTTACCATTCCCTTATATCGATTTGGCTGATGCTGATCAGCGCAGACGTCTCACCGCATCCACAGAAGCGCTCACACACGTGTCCGTTTCGTGGAAAGAAGCTCTTGGTTTTCAGAGCGTTAAGCCGGGTTTAACCCCGTAGGGACCAGGGCTTTTTCTGTGTTTTTATGTCACCCGTGATGCCCCTACACAACTTCTATATTGTCTGGATTTTTTTGGCATAAGCAGGGCTATATTTGAAGCCTTATTTATAATTGTAAGAAATTTGGTATGAAAAACATCTAAAAGGTAAAAATAAGAATGGGGAAAAAAGTACATAGCTAGAGCCAAAACCACCCCGTGGCAGCAGACGGAAAAGAAGACAACCCCGCATTTATCGGCCAGCCGTTCTCTCCGATCTCTTTCCACTGTGGCGATAACTTCATTTGTTTTCTGTTTTTCAGACAAACATCCCTTTTCTTATATATTTTTTGCCTGGAAAATAAGGGACTGCAGAAGGAAGAGCACCTTATATGTTCAGAAGGTTACATTAGCTGCCCCTCAGTTCATATTACCCCGTAACACCCCCCCCCCCCCCCAACACCATCAAAACGCTAATCTGCAACCACCAGACACTTGCGGCTCCTGCAGATATCTCGCAGTGATGTCGCCGCTGCCGCAGAGGATTCTGGGTATGGTGCGTGGGCTTGTCTGGTGGTTGCAGATAAGTGTTTAATAATGCCTCTGCTACCCCGCCGCTTTTAACCTTTACTGCACCGCAACTTGTGTTATGTCTCCTAAAAAAAGTAGCCATCGAAGTGTATTTCTTGCTGTACGGCGTGGAAAGGGTGTTTGTACGGCCAGATAAACAAATGTCTTACACTTACTTTCTATTAGAGATCTGCGCTCAATGTATATCGACTCACTTTGGGGTCTCATCGGTGACATCACCTGTTCTCCCCCTCCCGCAGTGGGGAATTGTCGGGGCCCTCGCGTTGTACCCTCGGTCGGTGAGTTCCTGGGCTATGGGCAGTTATAGCCCTGTGGAGTGTAACCGCAGGGCCACATTCAGTCTGAGAGCCCCCAGCTGGTAAAATAACCCTGCCGTGATGTAGGGGTACGTCCTGGGGCTGGAAGGATTACAGGGACGGAGGTAATGAGGGTGATGCTGCGCTCTCTCGTGTCATGAGACAGGTGGGCCGGTGCTGCGTGACATCCCGCCAGGGGCCTCGTGGAGATTGTGCGCTCTGTGTGTCTCGTGAACGTTATCGGTGGCTCCCAGGGCACGGCTCGGTTATCTCTTGTAACAGCGCGCTGTACATATGTGTAAAACACACATTCTATACGCTATGACTTCGTTTTGTAGTGTTTTTACATGGTACGAATTAACCCTTTATGGGGATCATCCTTTCAGGTAATAACATCGCCTTGGCATCTCCCTGCCGTGTCAGTCGGCCCAAATGCTTTTTTCTTTTGTGAAGCTGCTTCAATGAGACCGTTGTCATGGATACGATGGACCGGCTTAACGCCTGCTTGCCCTGGATAATGGCTCTCAGGAATGCCCCCTCTGTGCAGTCTGTGGTGGGGGCAGCATTCCTGTGCCCCGTTGAAAGCCGTGCCTTTTCTTGTATGTGTGTACATGCATGTACATGCGTGTGCGTGTGCCTAACCTTAGATTCATTTACTGGTTTAAAGTTCACGAAGCTGTGAAAGTTTCCACGCTGGGGAAATCCTGCCGCCTGAGTGCTTGTCAGGGTAAGTCATGCAGTGAGATCAGACTATCTGTGTGAATGAATGAAGAGTGTTTTTGGAGATACTGGGTTTGCCCCCCTCGGTGGCAGATTTCCCCGCTCTGCTGTGACTCATCTGTGGGGCCGACACGTGCCCCGTCCGCTCACACAATGCTCCGATTCAGAGGCGAACGTGAGAACGGACAGAGAGGAGCTTCTCATCCCCACGCGCTGACATGGACAGAGCGAGAGGCACTGACTGAGTGTGAGTGCATGACAGAGAATCGGCTCATCTGAGTTGGTCTCTGCCGCAAGAGGCGTGGCTATGGGGAGTTTTGGGCACTCCAAGGGGCCCCAACTAAAGACAGGCTGGGCAATAGAGCTTAATCCAGCCACCCTAACCAGAGACAGGCCGTGGAATGGCGCTCCTCCGAGGGACCCCTATCCAGAGACAGCTGGAAAAGGGAGCGCCCTCCGGGGGTCCCCTGACCAGAGAGGCTGAGGAATGAGGTTCCTCCGAGGGACCCCTATCCAGAGACAGCTGGAAAAGGGAGCGCCCTCCGGGGGTCCCCTGGCCAGAGAGGCTGAGGAATGAGGTTCCTCCGAGGGACCCCTATCCAGAGGGGGAATGGCATGGCTTTTGGGGTGTCTTTAGGAGGCGTCTCTGTGGTAAGCGGGGGAGCAGGAGACTCATGGAGGTGAGGAATGTAGCACTGGGATGGCAGGAGCCCGGCGGTGTTCTCAGCACTCTGTGTGTAATCATTACACATAAACAGTCAATAGTGGGGCCGTCTCAGCTTAACGGCACATTACGGGTCGAGCCTGTGTGTAACGCGCGGTGAATCCCTCCTCCCGTGTGATCCGCTGCGTGTTACACGTCTCCCTTCTCCTTTCCTGTAGGTTTCTCGGGAGTTGCTGTGAATCTGCCGACAGGTGGAAGTGGCTCTGCGTGGATAAGGAACTATCTGCCTGCTGGAAGGCGCTGTGAGTTTCCTTGTTTTTGCTCGCATTTGATTGGCTGCACATAGAGATGTTACCTGTGTGTCACACCTGGAGGGGGCTGGAGGAATGAGACCCTTCACACAATAGCAGACGGCTCGTGATCCGGCAGGCTGAGGAACACGTTAACTAAATCCAGAGCTCCACACGGCGCAGGAAGAACGGATTCTCGCAGGTAACCCCTTCCCTGCCTGCCGGGGAGCCCACGCGTAACTCCTTCCCTGCCAGCCAGGAGCCACACGTGATATTTGTTCACTGCTTGATGTATTGTAGTTGTGTTGCCGCACCTGACGCTGTGTGTGTGTGTTGTAGTTGGGTTGCCGCACCTGACGCTGTGTGTGTTGTAGTTGTGTTGCCGCACCTGACGCTGTGTGTGTTGTAGTTGTGGTGCCGTGACTTGCCCCTTTGTGTCCCTGCGTGTGGGAAGCTGCCTCCTCCCCTCTGTCTCCTCTCACATAACAAAGCTTCCCTTTATTGCAGTCACTGCGCTGCTGCTGCGTTCCTGGGCTCAGGGATGTCGCCGGCTCTACTGCTTCTGCTGCCACTGATGCAAGGTAAGCACTACAACTGGCAATGCGCTAACGGCAAGTGGGCTGTCACTGCGGGGTACAGGGGCATCAGTCTTCTCCGCGTGTCGGTACTGGGGCATCGTGTGAAGTAACATTTAGGAGAGGTACATGCGGACATGCGCGACTGGCGCCGTGCTCACAGCTTTTAATGTTGATAAAAGTATGTAAGGCTTCAGTTGGAGGAACGCGCCGGGAAATGTGGAGACAGTCTCTGCTCCTGTGCCTGGAATAAGCTGACGGCGTGCGGGACGGAGGCTCGTGTCTGGCCGTCGTGTCTCCGAATAGCATTCATCTGCTCACCTGCTACATGCGCGTCTATCTTATCTATTTGGGAATCTTGAAGGGGCAGTCGGCAGGGGTGCAGCCGGCGGTGGCAGTGCGGGGGACACTGTACATCGTCGCACAGCGCAGTGTTTAATGGTTACAAAGACGGATCATCTCAAGGACGGATGCTTGTTTCCCGGGGGAACGGACGGTTTGCTGCGGCTGCTCGGAGGCGGATTTCTCATGTTTCTGCTCTGCGGGGTTTAATCGCTCCCCGGCAGGTGTTGCGGGTAACGGGGAATTATGAGTTCTTGTGGTGTCGATGTGCGAATGTCCCGGCTGTTTTCGCAGGACTGGTGCCCGGCGCGCGTGGCTTCTCGCTCTGCGGATGGCGCACGCAGTATGCCGGCGGTGGCGTGTTACGGTACCGCGGAGGATTTGGGGCGGATATCATATCGGTGGAGAATACGTTGGAGGCTCTCATGGTCAGAGGTCCGTTCCTTCCCTCCACCAACATTACGCTCCAGGACCTGCCAGGAAAATACGTCTTCTGCGTGCGCTGGTTCCCCGGCCTCCGGATCTTCAATCTAACGTACGGGCTTCAGAATTACACGTGGGAGGCGAGGGACACGGCACGTGGCGGCAGGGACCCCGCCGGAGAGTCAGCTGACTCTGTGTGTCACAACGAGACCCTCATCATCAACATGACCCTGAACGGGATTAACATGAGCAGCTCCTGTCGCTTTGATGTTCGTCCCCGGGACTGGCTTAACGGTGAGTAAAGGGGTCCCGGAATGCACCCCCCCGGAGAGCTTGCAAGGTGTCCTCATGTGCGGTGCTATAGGCCAGGCAGCCCAAAGAGATGTAATGGCTTGGGGGTCTGCTGCAGCAGGGAAGAGCTAGCCAACACAGCCGGTACGTGATGTAGTGTGTGATACGTGGACACAGACAGTGCTGCGTGTCGCGCTGGGACATGTGAGCAGATACTGCGCTCCATCTCCTGGGGGGGCTGCATGTCTGCGCAAGTCGTTAGTGCGGCTCGCTGCCGTCCTGTTCTCAGACACCAGTACCTTGGTTTGCTAAAAGCTTTGAGTGCGGCCACAGCGGCCCCCCTTATAGCCCCGCTTACCGCGTGTAGCCCTAACCCATGGTACCGGCTCCACACAGAGCAGCCGGCGGCCGTCCCTCTGTGGCAGGAGGCTTCGCTCTGCGGGGAGTGCGAGTTACAGCTTACAGCACACGCTTCATGTAACTTACATGTATTGGCATGCGGTAGCGGTATATATGTTATGTGCTCAGCATTCAGTAGCTGTATTTCTTACATACATGTATTCTTGGCACACAGTAACTATGCATGCTCTTGCACACGGCCCCGTTAAGTGTTCATAATAACCCGATTTGTGGAAGGATCTCATGAAGCAGGGCTTTGCGTGTCTGTGTGCTGCGTTACATGCACCTTTGCCTCCTTGCCATTAATACCCAAGGAATGTCACAAGGAGCAGCCGCCGGCGCTTAGCGTGTCTCATTACATGTTACTGATTTACCCTGAAAGCAAACAGGTTGGAGATAAATTCCCCGTCCAGACAGGGAAGTCGGAGATGTTTGCGGAGCGTAGAACAGAGTGAGGTTACAATGCAGCCGCGCATCGCTGAGTGGGCCAAACACTGTGCAGCATGCGGTGGGGGGGGGCAGAGAGATGGCAGCATGCGGCGGGGGGTGCAGAGACATGGCAGCAGGCGGCGGGGGTGGGCAGAGACATGGCAGCAGGCGGCGGGGGGTGGGCAGAGACATGGCAGCAGGCGGCGGGGGGGGCAGAGACATGGCAGCAGGCGGGGGGGGGGCAGAGACATGGCAGCAGGCGGGGGGGGCAGAGACATGGCAGCAGGCGGCGGGGGGGGGGCAGCAGCAGCATGTCTGAGGGAGAGAACTAAAACTCAGACAGCGAGTTCAGGCGCTCTCTTGGGGAGGTTCAGGAGCCGCGCCAGGACGCTTGCGAAATGTTTCCAGTATCGAGCCAAGGCCACAGCGTCCCCCCCCACATCCTTCCAGTGTACCGCAACACGCCATTGTGTGTATAAAAATACAAGGAAGCCGTGCGACCGGGTGAACAATGCTGCAGCGAGGCGCTCGGTGCTGCGCCAACTCATAGCGCCGCAGGCTGGGAGTGTGCACTCGGAGAAGCGAGTGTGACGTCAATCTGTGCAATCCCTGCAGGGCGGTAACTGTTTTCTCCGTGTTTCCTGCAGATACCCGCTTTGTGGACCGTGAGATTTCCATGCTGGGCCGGTTGCTGGACAGGGCCGGTGCTGTTGGCAGCGGACCCGGGTGAGTTACTCGTCGCGTGTCACGGAGAAGGAATTTCGGGAGGTCGGCGTGTTCCTCGGCGAGCTGATAAGCTCCGGCTTCCCTGCATCGACGACTCGTGTTTTCTTTTACATTTTTATTGTATTTTGGTTAGTAAATAGCCGTTAACCTTTGCACTGCCAAGACAAAGCGGTTTGCAGAATGGTTTGCCGGGCCGGCGTTGTGGACCGGGATGTTCCGGCACCGGTTCTGCCCTCTCTTATGCTGGATCTTTTTTTAGGCTGCGTCGTTGGATCGATGCGGCTCTCTCGCAGGTCCGGTTTGATGGGGAGAGCCACCGTTTTGGGAAGGGTTCGATCGAGGCTGCGGTGTTCACGCTGGGTTCGGTAGATGCGGTAAGTGGGGAGAAAAAACGCATTTTAATGCCTCGCATCAAAGCAAAAGCCACAATTCCACCCAAAACATGTCGTCTTTATCTTGTTCTGTCACTGAAACGTGTACTGTCCACGCGCAGCTGTCTTCCATCCCAAAGGACATGGGGGTCTCCGTGTCGCTGCCCAAAGAACTGCTGCCGGAGAAGGGTCTCCTTCCCAAGAGACTGCACGTGGTGAGAGTGCGCGGAAGCTCCCTGTTCCAGGTACAGTGATGGTTGTCTGGCCCCCCCTCTCTGCTGGTTGTCTGCCCCCCCCCCTCTGCTGGTTGTCTGCCCCCCCCCCTCTGCTGGTTGTCTGCCCCCCCCCTCTGCTGGTTGTCTGCCCCCCCCCTCTGCTGGTTGTCTGCGCCCCCCCCCTCTGCTGGTTGTCTGCGCCCCCCCCCTCTGCTGGTTGTCTGCGCCCCCCCCTCTGCTGGTTGTCTGCGCCCCCCCCTCTGCTGGTTGTCTGCGCCCCCCCCTCTGCTGGTTGTCTGCGCCCCCCCCTCTGCTGGTTGTCTGCGCCCCCCCCTCTGCTGGTTGTCTGCGCCCCCCCCTCTGCTGGTTGTCTGCGCCCCCCCCTCTGCTGGTTGTCTGCGCCCCCCCCTCTGCTGGTTGTCTGCGCCCCCCCCTCTGCTGGTTGTCTGCGCCCCCCCCTCTGCTGGTTGTCTGCGCCCCCCCCTCTGCTGGTTGTCTGCCCCCCCCCCCCTCTGCTGGTTGTCTGCCCCCCCCCCCCCTCTGCTGGTTGTCTGCCCCCCCCCCTCTGCTGGTTGTCTGCCCCCCCCCTCTGCTGGTTGTCTGCCCCCCCCCCTCTGCTGGTTGTCTGCCCCCCCCCCTCTGCTGGTTGTCTGCCCCCCCCCCCTCTGCTGGTTGTCTGCCCCCCCCCCCCCTCTGCTGGTTGTCTGCCCCCCCCCTCTGCTGGTTGTCTGCCCCCCCCCCTCTGCTGGTTGTCTGCCCCCCCCCCTCTGCTGGTTGTCTGCCCCCCCCCTCTGCTGGTTGTCTGCCCCCCCCCTCTGCTGGTTGTCTCCCCCCCCCCCCTCTGCTGGTTGTCGTCTGCCGCCCCCCCCCCCGCTGGTTGTCGTCTGCCGCCCCCCCCCCCGCTGGTTGTCGTCTGCCGCCCCCCCCCCCGCTGGCTGTCGTCTGCCGCCCCCCCCCCCCGCTGGCTGTCGTCTGCCGCCCCCCCCCCCCCGCTGGCTGTCGTCTGCCGCCCCCCCCCCCCCCCGCTGGCTGTCGTCTGCCGCCCCCCCCCCCCCCCGCTGGCTGTCGTCTGCCGCCCCCCCGCTGGCTGTCGTCTGCCCCCCCCCCGCTGGTTGTCGTCTGCCCCCCCCCCCACACTGGTTGTCGTCTGCCCCCCCCCCACACTGGTTGTCGTCTGCCGCCGCCGCCCCCCCCCCACACTGGTTGTCGTCTGCCGCCGCCGCCCCCCCCCACACGGTTGTGGTCTGCCGCCGCCCCCCCCCCCCCCACGGTTGTCTGCCGCCGCCCCCCCCCCCCCCCCTTGCTGGTTGTCTGCCGCCGCCGCCGCCCCCCCCCCCCCCTTGCTGGTTGTCTGCCGCCGCCGCCGCCCCCCCCCCCTTGCTGGTTGTCTGCCGCCGACCACCCCCCCCCCCTTGCTGGTTGTCTGCCGCCGACCACCCCCCCTGCTGCTTGTCTGCCGCCGCCGCCCCCCCCCCCCTCTGCTTGTTGTCTGCCCCCTCAAGAGAGCCTAGAAAGGATCTTGCTGGGTTTTCGTAGGATGCTGCCAACAGCACGATGCTCGGTGAACACGTGATCGGGATCAGCGTGGAGAAAACCCAGATTTCAAACCTGCGAGAGGACGTGGTGTTTTTCTTCCAGCACCCCCCTGTCCAGGTAACGTCCGTTCTGGGCCGGCCAGGCGCCCGTCGTTCTATATCTCTGTATATTTATATTTCACGCTCTGCCCACGGCTCTCTTTTGGATGGAAATAATGTTCGGTTTGCGGTTTTCTGTGTCTAGATTGTGCGCAGCCAATGGAGGGAAATTCCCCAAAAACATTAATAATCTCCCATCTCGACAACTTTGGTTACGGACATTTTTGTGATAAACCCAAACATTGCATGTTGCTAAAAGGCAAATGCTGGGGGAAACCGCCCCCCCCCCCACCAAACTGAGCTGCCCCCTTTCCCCCAGGTGCAGTTGGATAAATCCACTTTCTTTTCTCTCCCCTCGTTAAGGGGTTAAAGTGCACGCCGACCCCCTGGAGGTGCTGATTATCGTCTGGTCTCTTTCGCAGGCAAACTTTTCCCCCGTGTGTGTGTTCTGGAACGGTAAGTACGGCTGTCCCTTCCACGCATGGCACCGCGTGAAGTCCGGCGGTAACGTGACAATGTCTGTCCTCACAGAGTCCGCGTGCGGCTGGAGTACCTACGGCTGCCGGACCATCCCTGCCGGGATCCAGACCCAGTGCAGGTGCAACCACCTCACCTACTTCGCTCTACTCATGGTGGGTCTCACTCTGTCTGACCCAAGGCTCTCCCGACTAGCTGCACCCGCTCTGCGAGATCTTGACCCCTTATATACCCCCCCCCCCCCCCCCACAGAGCCAATCCTCTGTCTTTCCGCCTGTGTGACGCAGAGTTGTGCTCTTGTTGTGCAGCGGATCGCGGAGCCGGTGATATCTGAGGTGCATTTGGTGTCTCTCACTGCTGTCACTTTTGCCGGCTGTACCATCTCAGCAATGGCCGCCCTCTTCACCATCTGCTGGAGTTGCTTTAGCAGGTACTGAGACGTGAGAACCGCTCGTTGAGGGAGTGGATGTTGGTGTTCGGGCCGTGTGTGACGCTGTCGGGGCCCACGCGGTCCACCGGTTCAGGGCGTTGTTGGTGGTCTAACGCTCTCTCATGGCTTCTCGCCCAGGGCCGCGCACTCAAACCCCACTCTGCAGATCCACATGCACCTTCTGGCCGCCGTGTTCCTGCTGGACGTGAGTTTTATGGTGAGCGCGGTGCTGGGGGCGGCGGATCTCCCGCTTTTGTGTAAGAGCTCCGCCATCCTCCTCCACTTGGCCCAGCTCTGCACCTTCACATGGATGGCCATCGAGGGCTTTAACCTCTACCGACTGGTGGTCAAGGTCTTCAATTCCTCGTTCTTGACCACAGGAAAACTGGCTGTGGTGGGCTGGGGTGAGTAGGCGTGCTGGGGGTGGCAGGGTGAGTAGGTGTGTTGGGGGAGGGGGCAGGGTGAGTAGGTGTGTTGGGGGAGGGGGCAGGGTGAGTAGGCCTGTTGGGGGGTGATTGTCTGCCCCTGACCCCCTCTCTGTTTTGGCAGGCACACCGCTGCTCATCGTCCTCGTCATCGCGCTGATGAATTCTGATAGCTACGGCTCTCTCAGTATTGCCGTGGACAGACCCTCCGGCTCCTCGGCGGCCCTGTAAGTCTTCCCGCTCGCTGTGTGATATCATTACAGGGGCCCGGGGCCCTGTTACATGCATTATTTCACTCTTGCATTCTTTCTCCAGCTGCTGGCTCACTGAACCCATTATCCACCACGTGCTGAACATTGGTTTGTTTGGGTTTGTTCTGCTGCTTAACACGGGGATGTTGGTGGCTATGACCCGCTGTGTCCTGCGCCTGGCTCCGCACACCCGGGGGGAGAAGGTCCGGCCCTGCGTCACCCTGCTGGGGCTCAGCTGCATGCTGGGTCTTCCGTGGGGGCTGGCGTTCTTCTCCTTCGGCGTCCTCTACCTGCCCGTGCAGTACGCGTTCAGCATCTTGAACTCCTTGCAAGGTGAGTGTGAGTGGCTGGAGCGGGAGATAGTCCCTGTAAGTGGATAGCGAAGCCGCCAGAACGCGGGGGGGGACATGGGGGGCGGTGAAGTGTCTGCAGATTGCTGTAGCGTGTGAACACTTTTACTCGCCTGATGCTCGGTGATGGAGCATGGACCCCGCGCATGTGTTCGATACAGGTATTGAGTGACCCCACATGCTGCCCCCCCCACGTATGCGACCGGCTCTCAGTAAACGCTCTCTTCCGGAAACGCGCTCCTGTATTATGGAGATAATACACCCGTTGCATTTGTTCAGTAATAAAACAGACCGGCCGCCCAAGGCTTCCTGACATCTCCCCGCTCTGGCTCTAGCAGTTGGGCCGTGGGGGCCGGTGTGACCACAGACCCTCCATCAGGGGCCGTGGCACAGAGATGCAGGTAATGGGCACGGCATGCAAACGGTGCACCTGCCTCCCGAATTGCGGCTTTAGCGGAGGCTCCCGCACGTATATGAACTGCATTTTGTGCTTTAACCTCTTTTCTGTTAACCTCGCTCATTATCGCTCCCGCTTTTTCCTCCTCGTAGGGTTCTTCATCTTCCTGTGGTATTGGGCATTGTCTCAGCCCCACGGAAAGGACGCTTCACGTTCCTCGTACAGCACCGGCGCAACACCGGCGTCCCCGCGGCCGGACCAGAGCGTGATAATGTCTGATCACAAGAAGCTCCTCAGCTGAGGGCCTGTAGGCTGCTGTTACCCCTGCCGGCGTGCGCCGGGCCCTCACGGGAGCCTGCTCTGGGTAATGGACATACCGGCTGCAATCGCACTTTACTTGGAACGTCATCTTAGAGACATGAAGCACAAACCCCACGTTTAACGAGAGCGCTGTCTCTGGTGGGAGTCCCGCGTTTCTCTGTACCCCGCAGTCAGGGGCCCGTATCCTGGGTCTAGCGTGACTTTGCTGGGGCTATGCCTTGACTGATGGGGGGGGCAGGGGCAGTGCCCTTCTCACATTACTTACGGGGTACTTTGGGGGGCGCACTTCACATGGAAGCCCTTCTGAATCGGGTCCGTTTGTGTCCAGCCAGCAGTGCTCCTGTAGTTCTCTTCCCCCATATCAGAGTTCTTTAAAGAAGTAGGGGGGATTTGGGGGTTCTATCCTGGGTCAGGCATCCATAGTGACACATCTCGGCTCCGGGCAACGAGTCAAACGTCCCAGGGCAAATATCTGAGCCAGCGGCCCGCAGCAAACACCTTCCGGGAGAAGCACCGGAGAGCCGGTGACGTGGGGGGTATGAGGCACGAGAGCTTTCAGCCTTCGCCGTTAGTCGCAGAGCCCCAGGTATGAGTGACGCCCCCCCCCCCCCCTCACCCCCCAAAAATACTTTATTTACCGTCTTTTCTCTTATCTGCTGTTATTTATAATGAGATTTTCTATAGAGATTTAACGATTGCAGTGCTATTGGAATGTGTATATATTGGCAGTGAGCATGTAACCCGTGTAATAAACAGGAAAAAAAGCATTCCCGTGTACGTTCTGCCCACGAATCACAAACGGCGCGTTTACCCCCACGAGCAGCCATTGCCGCCTGTAGTGTTCCTATAATGGCGTCTCGTTGGGGACGCGGAAACCATTGTGTGAGAATCGGCCGCTTCAAACAAGCTTTATCGGCCCTGTCAGCAGCCAGTGATTATCTCTGCCCACCAGCCCCTCCTTCAACCCCTCCCCCTCCAATTACCACTCTCCCTCACCCGGGACGGGGTCATACAGGTATATTACGCTCCTGCTCCTGTTACAGCTCTCCCTCACCCGGGACGGGGTCATCAACTATAGAACGCTCCTGTTACAGCTCTCCCTCACCCGGGACAGGGTCATACAGGTATATTACTCTCCCGCTCCTGTTACAGCTCTCCCTCACCCGGGACAGGGTCATACAGGTATATTACTCTCCCGCTCCTGTTACAGCTCTCCCTCACCCGGGATGGGGTCATCAACTATAGAACGCTCCTGTTACAGCTCTCCCTCACCCGGACAGTCATACAGGTATATTACTCTCCCGCTCCTGTTACAGCTCTCCCTCACCCGGGACAGGGTCATACAGGTATATTACTCTCCCGCTCCTGTTACAGCTCTCCCTCACCCGGGACAGGGTCATACAGGTATATTACTCTCCCGCTCCTGTTACAGCTCTCCCTCACCCGGGACAGGGTCATACAGGTATATTACTCTCCCGCTCCTGGCTGAGGTCAATGACAGCTCCTGGTGTTTGGTTCGGCCAGCTCTCTGCCGACCCCTATGTAAATAACACGGGGGGGGGTAAATAAATCCCCGGGAGGGCAGGAGGAGCCCCCGTCCATCACCCCGGCACTAGATGTCTCGTAAAGATAAACAGCGCAGGTTACGGCTTCTAAAAAGACACAGGCGGCAGCGATGGAGGGTTTAAAGTATTTCTTCAGGGGTTTGTGTAAGGATTTCGTGTTCTTAGTCCTCCCCTTCTCTTCAGTGCTTTAGCAGCCGCTACCAGACAGAGCAGATGCAGCATGGCACCGGCGGCACCAGCGGACTGACGTCTGCCGAGAGAAACAGGCACTTAGTAGAGCAGCCCCTCCATCCCCTTACATGAAAGGTCAGTGCGGAGCGAGATGGCACGGGACTAACAAGCGAGGCTATCAAACAGACAGGGTGACCGGCTCATCCCCGAGGGAGGAGGCTGCGCAGGGCAATTAGACTAGTCGTCCGTGTAATATAGCTGCGTAAACACAGGTGTCCTAACACTCTGCCTGGCAGCAGCATTGTTAAAGCCCAGGCACCTCCGATCCCGGGCAGGTTAACATTTCCGCCATAACCAGAAGGTTTACCGGAGTCGGGCGATACGGCCAGGGCGACCTCGTCAGGACGGGCGAGGAGGCAAATGCTCCCCGCAGGAGGCTGGGGGTCACGCCAAGTCGCCACGCATGGAGCCTGGGATTATTCGTCACATACGAGGCTTTCAGTGGCCCAGCGTAAGCTTTCATGGCCGGTACAGCGGCTCTGGCGACGGTGTCTGCACCGGCCTCATGAGAAATGGGAAACCCGTTGCAAGGCTAACGGCGATTGACGGAAAGGGGCACCGGTGCCGCGTTCCTCCGGACGGCCGGTACCTTCGGGCGGCTGGTGCCGTGGAGATGCACCTCCAGACGAAGTAAAACATTTGCAGGGAGAAGCGGATCAGGGTGTTGTCTTGAGACGTCATTCTCTCCGCGGTGACATCGCTGCCGTATCTGCAGGAAACAGCATGCGCGCCGTGAGCTCTCCTGGCAACCGCCACGGATAGAGTCTGGGACCCGAGATACGACCGACCCACCCCGGATTATCTACGGGAAACGGCACCGCGTCTCACCCGTTGGAAATGATAGGGTGGCTCCGGGGTGGCCCAGCACCCCTCCAGATCCGGGGTAAAGGGCTTTTGTGCTCCGTGCCCCTGGATCTGCGGCTGGGCGGAAAGCTTGTGGGAAACCGGGAGGGTCGGGGTCCGATCCTAGGCCTCTGAGAACTTTGTCGAGGGGTAGAGGGTCATGGGGTCATGTGACTTGAAATCCCTCCTTGACCATGAGGGTCACCAACCTGCATGCAAACAAAAAACTACGTTACAGCGAACGGCTGGAGGAAGCCGAAGCGACAGCCACATCTCGGATACCCGGTCTGTGGAAGAGAAGTTCGAGGGAAGCGAGCTGTGACATTTCCCACTCGGCTGGGCCAACCCACTAGCCTGAGGGCAACCCGCTAGCCGCATTCCAGGAGCCGCATATAAATGCTATCGTCTTCTGCAGAGCTGCCCCCTGCAGGGTATGAGAGATACAGCGGCTTCCCTTCGCTATATTTAGACACGGCACGGGGCAGCACTTCAGCGGCGGCTTCCAGCAACATACAAAAAGCACACGCGTGGCTAATGTGCCCAGTGTTGGCAGCCTAGTGGCCTTCTGCACGACAGCTCAATAAAGCTTTTGTTTACTTAAGAAACATGGAAAATATAACCGTTCGCTCAAAAAACAGCGGAGCACAAAAGGATATGGTATTGCGGTACGTGTTATGTGTCCGCATTCAATCTGGCCAGTCCCTCTTTGGACCCCGAGTCCATGCGTCTCCACCCTCTCCTCCCCGATGCCCCTCTCTCTGCCCCTGATGCCCCTCTTTTCTAGGAGGTCAGAACGTTTGCTGGGTATGAGGGGATCGCAGGGTTCTACGGCCCTAAAAGCCCCGATAATGTGTATAGAAACGTTTATACATTAAACGGGATAAATAAGCCCATTATTCTTCTTCTAAATGCCCCACTCAGTGACATAAATACCCCGTGATAGGGCACAAAGCCTGTGAAAAAGCCAGGGTGAAGCCCGTGTGTCTGGCGTGAGGGTTTGAAGTGCTGGGAGGTATGAGCTGTGGTTACTGGGTATACTGGGTATACTGGAGAAAACGAGCTTTTATTTGTTAATCCGGCTTGTTACAGAATTACTGCGACTCGGTTACTATGGATAACAGAACTACACCTCCCAGCAGCCCCGGCAGCACTTCCTGCTTCCTGTGTTAGGTTGCCCTGGTAACAGCAGAGGTACAAACAGTGTGGAGACGGGTACACTTAGCAAGGTATTTCTTAATACAGCGTATTCTCTTTGAGAAGATAATGTAAAGCTTGCATATATGTACAGAACATACGTGTAACTTCCCTGTGTGTATACCTACAGCATGCGTGTAACTTCCCTGTGTGTATACCTACAGCATGCGTGTAACTTCCCTGTGTGTATACCTACAGCATGCGTGTAACTTCCCTGTGTGTATACCTACAGCATGCGTGTAACTTCCCTGTGTGTATACGTACAGCATGTGTGTAACTTCCGTGTGTATACGTACAGCATGCGTGTAACTTCCCTGTGTGTATACGTACAGCATGCGTGTAACTTCCCTGTGTGTATACGTACAGCATGCGTGTAACTTCCCTGTGTGTATACGTACAGCATGCGTGTAACTTCCCTGTGTGTATACGTACAGCATGCGTGTAACTTCCCTGTGTGTATACGTACAGCATGTGTGTAACTTCCCTGTGTGTATACGTACAGCATGCGTGTAACTTCCCTGTGTGTATACGTACAGCATGTGTTATGCATGTTTCATTCCACACGTCACAGCAGCTCTTACATGACAAAGCGTGTAATGGACCCGCCTGCAGAAACATACCCATAGGGTCCAGTTGTGTCCTTTGCAGGTGTCGGCTGGCGGAGACAGAGGAGCAGGAGATGTATGTGACGGAGACGGAGGAGCGGGACGAGCGGGAGATGTATGTGACGGAGACGGAGGAGCGGGACGAGCGGGAGATGTATGTGACGGAGACGGAGAAGCGGGACGAGCGGGAGATGTATGTGACGGAGACGGAGAAGCGGGACGAGCGGGAGATGTATGTGACGGAGACGGAGGAGCGGGAGATGTATGAGACGGAGGAGCGGGGGCAGACAGGCGGAGGGATCGGGGAGGACCTACTGACTGAAGACGAGCTGCGTGATTTGCAGGAACAGCTGTCTCAGATTGAGCTGCCCGGCTCCGGCCACAGGTAGGTGGGAATACCCCCAGCGGGGCAGATACAACACCCGTGACACATGCGGGCAGAGCAACCCAAAGCGGCATCATGGCTGTGACATGACGAGGACTCGCCTCCTGCTTTCTTCATATATATATGTGTGTACACTGCGCATTAAATGCATATATGTATATGTCATATGCAATGCGGCGAGCTGTCTGCGTGTTGGTTCTGTGTTTCAGCGAACCCCTTCCCCCTGACGATGACATCGAGTTCCCCTCATCCTACAAAACCAACTCCCACAAGGAGCGGATCTTGCTTGATCTAGCGGAAAATTTCTGCCGTCAGTACGCGCACCTCTACCCGGACCGGAAACCCCTCTTCACCTGTCCCCAGAATGAGTGTGGGGTGGAGGTGAGTGGAGGGGTTATGGGCTGAGTGAGTGTGTGTATTGAGTGGGTGCTCTCACTGTGTGTTTTCTGGCGGACTGTTTGGAAGCCCTAGGGGGGTAATCCACCGATTTTGTGCCGGCAGAAGTTTGTCTGCACCACTCTGCGCCCGACTCTCCTTCCGTACCCGGAGCTGTACAGCTGGGATGGCTGCGCCCGCTTTGTGTCCGAGTACCTGGCGATGCAGCCCCTACACCCCCCGCTGGAGCTGGTAAGGTTCTTCCACGTGGCTGCGTCTCGCCCTGCACCCTGTATTCTTTATGCCATCGTTGTTATCCTGTCCAATGACGGAATTGTCTGCCCTTTCTCCCCCGATGCAGCCGCGCATGCTCCTCTCTTCTAGCACGGCCCTGCAGAGGCAGCAGGGGAGCTGCTTTGATTTCAGCGTGCTGCTGTGCTCTCTGCTGCTGGGTGCCGGCTACGATGCGTACTGCGTCAGTGGGTATGCGACGCGGGAGATGTGCCTAATGGACGAGAGCCGAGACATCTGCCCCCTGCGGCATAAACCCAAAGAGGTGAGAATCCCAGGTTCCTGCGCACTCTCCCTGCCTGCTAACCCAAACGCTTCATTTAGAAGGCAAGCCCCCATCTCATAGCCAATACACATAATCCTACTGGCCTTAACCAGGTCCTAACCTCGCTTTACCTCATGTCCTTTCCATATGTTACGTCGAATCTCTTTGGATAAGATCCCCGGGGAGCCCCCTGTGAAGCATCACAAGAAGTACAGCGTTAAAGCCCCCCGACAGCTGATCAGTAACTTTGAGCTGCAGCAAAACGCCAAGCAACAAGAGAAGATCCAGCAAGGCCTTCGCCGACAACGCCAGGAGGAGGAGCAGCGCCTGGCGGTGAGCAGCAACATACCGGCAGGTGCCAGTAACGTACCGAGCCGGTCCACGGCCAGCAGGTGCCAGTACCCAGTGCAGGGTAACGTACCGAGCCGGTCCGCGGCCAGCAGGTGCCAGTACCCAGTGCAGGGTAACGTACCGAGCCGGTCCACGGCCGACAGGTGCCAGTACCCAGTGCAGGGTAACGTACCGAGCCGGTCCACGGCCAGCAGGTGCCAGTACCCAGTGCAGGGTAACGTACCGAGCCGGTCCACGGCCGACAGGTGCCAGTACCCAGTGCAGGGTAACGTACCGAGCCGGTCCACGGCCGACAGGTGCCAGTACCCAGTGCAGGGTAACGTACCGAGCCGGTCCACAGCCAGCAGGTGCCAGTACCCAGTGCAGGGTAACGTACCGATCCGGTCCGCAGCCGACAGGTGCCAGTACCCAGTGCAGGGTAACGTACCGAGCCGGTCCACGGCCAGCAGGTGCCAGTACCCAGTGCAGGGTAACGTACCGAGCCGGTCCACGGCCAGCAGGTGCCAGTACCCAGTGCAGGGTAACGTACCGATGCGGTCCGCGGCCAGCAGGTGCCAGTACCCAGTGCAGGGTAACGTACCAAGCCGGTCCGCGGCCGGCAGGTGCCAGTACCCAGTGCAGGGTAACGTACCGAGCCGGTCCGCGGCCGGCAGGTGCCAGTACATAGTGCAGGGTAACGTACCGAGCCGGTCCGCGGCCGACAGGTGCCAGTACCCAGTGTGCGCGGCCAGCACCCAATGTAGGGTAACACACTGAGACAGTCTGCGTCTGGCAGGTGCCAGTACCTGCTGCCAGTAAATGCCTTTGTAGCCCTATAAGCATGGGGCCTATGAATATAGGGTTTTTTTGTCCATGTGATTGCATTAAATACTTCCTGGTCTCCCGTGGCAGGATGCAGAACAGCCCGGGCCGGATCCTTTGTATGGACTCCGGGTGCATTGCTGGGTTTTGGTTCTGTCTGGGAAGCGCGAGGTGCCGGAGGATTTCTTCATTGATGCGCTCACCGGGAAAAGCTTCCAGACCAAAGATGAACATTTCCTGGGTGTCGAAAGTGTTTGGAATCATGAGAACTACTGGGTTAACATGCAGGACTGCCGCCACGCGTGCAAGGTAGGGCGATGTACAGGAGACGCTGGCTCGGGACCCTTTGATGGGGTAAATTTTACAGAGAACGGCTAGGCAGGAAGGGCAGGTAATTGCGCCTCTTATTTCTCCCCGCAGGACATGAGGTTTGATTTGGCCGATCCCCTGCACTGGGAATACATGCTTCTGAGTGCCTCCAAACCGCTGCTTCTCACCCCCAATGCGGAGCAGGAGGATGAGGAGGAGGATGAAGACCCGGTAAGCTCAGGACATGGAAGATCAGTGAGATGTGATTCAGGTCTGACAGACGGCCAGGGAAAAAGATATCATTGTTAGCGGAAAGATGGCTCGCGCTCGGTATCAGACTTACAAAACCTGCGCTGTAGCAATGGGCTTTAGTGTGTGCTCCCCCCACTCCACACGCTGTGTGCTCATGTATGAACATACCACAACATGTATGAACATACCACGGGGCGGGAGGCTCCCCCTGTAATACAGATTATTGCTCTGCTTGCAGGACCAAGACACAAAGCCGGTACTACAGATGCCGCCATCTTGGGTCCTTCCCATTGTGATAACTCCAAAAGGTGAGCGTCGTGCTGCTTCCTTCCTAATCCATTATTCTAAATGAAGCCTGCGGGGAAGGAGTTTCATAAACCCAGAACGGCTGATCCTGTCTCCTTACACCTCAGGGTGAAATAATGTTTGTCATTTCGCTCTCAGACTTTGAGACTCGCTGTCCCCAGGGCAAGAAAGTTCTGCAGTACAAGAAGACCAAGTTGGAGAAGTGGGCCCCGTACCTGCAGCGGGATGGACTGGTTTCCCGTCTCTCTCTTTACTTGGACAGCGAGTGTAAGTCCGTCGCTTTGGGCTGTGAGTCAAACAATGGACAGCCGCCATGCTCATTGCCGTCCTTCGCAGGCTCTCAGGTGGTAGAAATCCAGGACTGGTTTCAGAACAGGCAGGACAAGCTGGATATGAGGCGTCGGGAAACGCGGGCCAGGGTGACTAGCGAGTACTTCTCTCCTGGACGCAGCGATGCCTTGAAAGGTAATTCTCACATTCGGTGGCCCATTTTATTGGTCTGACAGAAATTTCCACAGTCCGGTCAACTGAGTGTCTGAGTGTGCTGGAGTGTAATGAGTGTGTCGTTCCCTGTCTTTTAGTCCATGTCTTCCAGTCTATGGCTCCGGAGAGCGAGCGCAGGATGGTCTTTTACAGCGAGTCGCGTCTAGATGGTCTAAAGACGAGAGACGAGAAGGCCACGGAGATGACGGAGACGTTTCAGGGCCGATCAGACTTCCTGTATTACCGGCAAACGCTGTTCAGGAAAAGGCCTAAGAAGGTGGCAATAGCAGGAGGCCCCGCGGAGGCTAATCCCAGACCCATTCTGGTAAATGCCGATGTTTATTCTGTTGTGAGAGAAGGAAGCGAGTGCGCGCGTCTTCTCGTAAGTGTTCAGAGTCAGTATAAAGAGAGAGCGCAGCTTAGGGGGAGATCAGCTTCAGAATGGGGTCCTGATCCTGCTGCCGAAGGTGCCGACCGGCGCTGTACTAAAGCTGTCCATGTCCTCTCTTCTCTCCGAAGAAAGTTACAGAGCGTTTCCATAGGAATGAGGGGAAAGCAGCCAACGAGGATGTGGCCGAGCGAACCTTCCTGCTCACCGAGGATCGCATCCAGGTCCGGTGTCACCGGGCAGATGATCGTATCACCACCTCGACCTGGGACTTCCTGAAGCCACCCAATTTAGGAGAGAAGGGCGCGCGTGTCACTCTGACTCCAGAGACCTGTGCCTCCTACCAGGTGACTGTCTGCACCGGGGACAGCGGCTTCATGGGCAGACTGGGTTTAAAGCTTGTATTTAGATGACATTTGTGAGGCCATCTGTGTCTTCATAGGTGTACAGAGGCCCTTTATCACTCCCATCACTCCTGTGCTCCAATGGCCATTTATCACTCCCATCACTCCTGTGTTCCAATGGCCCTTTATCGCTCCCATCACTCCTGTGTTCCAACGGCCCTTTATCACTGCCATCACTCCTGTGTTCCAACGGCCCTTTATCACTGCCATCACTCCTGTGTTCCAACGGCCCTTTATCACTCCCATCACTCCTGTGCTCCAATGGCCCTTTAGCACTCCCATCACTCCTGTGTTCCAACGGCCCTTTATCGCTCCCATCACTCCTGTGTTCCAACGGCCCTTTATCACTGCCATCACTCCTGTGTTCCAACGGCCCTTTATCACTCCCATCACTCCTGTGTTCCAACGGCCCTTTATCACTCCCATCACTCCTGTGTTCCAATGGTCCTTTATCACTCCCATCACTCCTGTGTTCCAGCGGCCCTTTATCACTCCCATCACTCCTGTGTTCCAACGGCCCTTTATCACTCCTGTGTTCCAACGGCCCTTTATCACTCCTGTGTTCCAACGGCCCTTTATCACTCCCATCACTCCTGTGTTCCAACGGCCCTTTATCACTCCCATCACTCCTGTGTTCCAAAGGCCCTTTATCACTCCCATCACTCCTGTGTTCCAATGGTCCTTTATCACTCCCATCACTCTTGTGTTCCAACGGCTCTTTATCACTCCCATCACTCCTGTGTTCCAATGGCCCTTTTAATGTTCCCATCACTTCTGTGTCCCAATGGCATTTAGACTGCCAGAGGGTCCGGGACCCTCGGGGGGGCTCTCAGCCATTGTCATGTGCTTTAGAATGCAGAAGGCTCTGTCCCCCTCCTGGCTTCTCGTTGCCTGTCAGGGTTTGGCTCTGTCTGATTCTGGGAATGTATCGTGATTCCAGGTGGAGCCCCGTGAAGCGGTCACCAAACAGCTGTACGTGTACGAGACCCTGATCCGCCTGCAGCGGGGGGAGCTGGATGCAAAGGAGGCAGTCCGGAGGTCAGAGGCCGAGGTAACACGGCGAGGAAGCTGCTTTACTTACCCCGTTCCATGACTTTAGGGGGGACCGTAAACCCACCATAAACCCACCTACCCCTTCCTGGCAGGTTCTGAAGATCTTGGCCGCCCGCACTCAGGAAGAGGCCTGTCCTCGGCTCACCGTATCCATTTACGACACAGAACGAAATGAGAAGAGCAAGGAGCAAAGAGAGGCCATGGTAAGACCGATCCAGAACGGCCCTGTAGGAGCAGCGTAACGGGGTGAGGGGGCTGGGGGTAATTGTTAGTGGTAGGCAGAGAGTAATGGGATTCCGTCCTGAAGATCCACCTCATGCCGTTCATTCTCCATAGTTGTTCTTCTCATTGATTTACCTCTACCAGGAGAGAGTGCAGCGGGAGGACAGCGAGCTCCGCGCCATGCTGGAGCTAGACTACCTGGCACCGTACCTGGCCCAGCTCGGAGACCCCGTGAAGCTGAACCGAGCGCAGGCACAGCAAGTAAAGGAAGACTGTCTGAGGGACCTGAAGCAGAGGCTGATCGAGCAAGCAAACCTCATCCAAGCTCGCTTTGAGAAGGTACCCGCAGCGGCCGTCTTTTACAGCGTGCTGGCTGAGCGATTATCCCAGTAAATCTGTCGTGTGGCACCGTTTGGCAGAATGCGGGCCCTAATTTGGCATCAGCTCTGCCAACCCGAACCCATCGCTGCTTCTTGGGGCTGGCACAGCAGACATTTTTATATTGTGAGGCGTTTGCTTTCCATTTGCATGACGTTAAAATACTGCTTGTCGTGTATATTGTATCACCCCCAAAATGTAACTATTGGGTCAGTATCCGCTCCAGCATGAGATCCAGTGAACAGGTGGGACGCCTTCCTACTAAACCAGGGCTCGCCTCTCTGCCACGCTCTCTCCAGGAAACCCAGGAGCTCCAGAAGAAGCAGCAGTGGTACCAGCAGAACCAGCTGTCCATGACCAAGGAGGATGAGGAAAGCTATCTAGACTTCTGCTCAGAAGCCATGTTCCGCATCCATATCTTGGAGACCCGACTTAACAGGTGCCTGCGCACGAGCTCGAGAAACCCCAGGGGCCACAACAAATCACTTCCTGGCCCATAGGGTTTTGCAAACGGAGCTCAAAAGTCCGAAGCTCACCCTAGCGATGAATGTATTGCCAAGGCACACGTTGTACTTTGCGTTCAGTGTAGGTCACCATGCCAGCGCCGCTGACCCGTCAGCCCTCTCGGCCCTCGGGCGCAAGCAGCATGTGAAGACTGCAAGGGAGTGGGGAGCAGAAGAACTGTAGAGGGGAAAAAGTGTGATTATGTTACCGTATGTTAGTGTGTATGTTACTATGTGTGTGTAAGTATCTTACCGTGTGTATGTTAATATGTTAGTGTGTGTAAGTGTGTTACTGTGTTGTGCGTATATTTTACCGTGTCTGTAGTAAGTATGTTAATGGGCCGAGCAAACATACTAGGCGTGTGCTTGGGACGCTCTGTGGAACCACGCGATCTGATGTTAGTGGCGCAGCGTTGGCACGGGGCGCAGCGTTGGTATGGAGCGCATCGTTGGCATGGGGTGCAGCGTTGGCACGTGGCGCAGTGTTGGTACGGAGCGCATCGTTGGTACGTGGCACAGCAGTGGCTGAACATGAACACGTGATACTTACACGACTGCATGAATAACGTGTCTTTCCCTGTGCAGACACAAGGACCTAGCGCCCAAGAAATACCTGGCTCTGGAAGATCAGCTAAACAAGGACCCGCGGCTGAGTGAGCAGCTCCTCTCCTCATAATTCCCTGTATCCCTCAATAAACATGCCTTCCTATGCACCCTTTATTGTCTGCCAAAGTCGCATTAAATGCACAGACCTGTGTGTGGGATGTTGCAGCATGTGGACAGCACGCAGCGCTGATGGCATGATCCAGACACGTGGTGCCTGGCAGCTCCTCGGCTCGCGCTGTTTAACCATCAGCCGCTTGTGTGATGTGCACATGTTTACATGGCTTGTCAGGAACGCACATATGCAACAATCCCTCTGGAGTGTCAGCTCATGAGCCGAGCCTTCTTGACGTTATGTGTCAGTTTGTCACTGCTAAGCAGACATGGCTCGGAAAGACTCCCTAGCGCGTGGGGAGCGGCAGCAGACAGAAGCTGTGGGTTGGGGTCCTTGTGCTCGAGGTGTTGGCTCCGCTGAGTCTCATTACCTGCGGTACACGTCGCAGACTGTATAATGCGCGCATGTGACGCAGAAGCCGCATCATGCTCTGGCCGTGTGTCTCCACATCACGTTATATTTCGTGTGTAGCTGTTTCCAGCCGCCGCACACACGCCAGCCTCACGTCACAAGCTTCCAGCTCACGCTACGTGCTAACTGGGTTTCCGTTCGCACATTGTCAGGGCTGTGATGTGCTTCAGTAAATTAGGGGTTAAACAATGTCTGGATAAAATACCCCAGCCCCTGTCACAGAGCGGAGCAGGACTACTGGGGGGGCCACGGGAGTCAGTCTGTAAAACATGATATATTCAGCCCTCCATATACGTGCCGAGCCACGCGTTACTGCCGGGCTATAGGCTCCTATCGCCTGTGTGGGACTTGTACACGGGGTAACACGGCTACTGGGCTATGGGGTTCTATGGGCCGCCCTCCGCCAGCGTCCCCATCCTGACCCGTCACTCATCTGCTGCCCTCCGCCAGCGTCCCCGTCCTGACCCGTCACTCATCTGCCGCCGTCCGCCAGCGTCCCCATCCTGACCCGTCACTCATCTGCTGCCCTCCGCCAGCGTCCCCATCCTGACCCGTCACTCATCTGCCGCCCTCCGCCAGCGTCCCCATCCTGACCCGTCACTCATCTGCCGCCGTCCGCCAGCGTCCCCGTCCTGACCCGTCACTCATCTGCCAGCGTCCCCGTCCTGACCCGTCACTCCTCATCTGCCGCCCTCCGCCAGCGTCCCCGTCCTGACCCGTCACTCATCTGCCGCCGTCCGCCAGCGTCCCCGTCCTGACCCGTCACTCCTCATCTGCCGCCGTCCGCCAGCGTCCCCATTCTGACCCGTCACTCATCTGCCGCCGTCCGCCAGCGTCCCCGTCCTGACCCGTCACTCATCTGCCGCCCTCCGCCAGCGTCCCCGTCCTGACCCGTCACTCCTCATCTGCCGCCCTCCGCCAGCGTCCCCGTCCTGACCCGTCACTCCTCATCTGCCGCCCTCCGCCAGCGTCCCCGTCCTGACCCGTCAATCCTCATCTGCCGCCCTCCGCCAGCGTCTCCGTCCTGACCCGTCACTCATCTGCCGCCCTCCGCCAGCGTCCCCGTCCTGACCCGTCACTCCTCATCTGCCGCCCTCCGCCAGCGTCCCCGTCCTGACCCGTCACTCATCTGCCGCCCTCCGCCAGCGTCCCCGTCCTGACCCGTCACTCATCTGCCGCCCTCCGCCAGCGTCCCCGTCCTGACCCGTCACTCCTCATCTGCCGCCCTCCGCCAGCGTCCCCGTCCTGACCCGTCACTCATCTGCCGCCGTCCGCCAGCGTCCCCGTCCTGACCCGTCACTCCTCATCTGCCGCCGTCCGCCAGCGTCCCCATTCTGACCCGTCACTCATCTGCCGCCGTCCGCCAGCGTCCCCGTCCTGACCCGTCACTCATCTGCCGCCCTCCGCCAGCGTCCCCGTCCTGACCCGTCACTCCTCATCTGCCGCCCTCCGCCAGCGTCCCCGTCCTGACCCGTCACTCCTCATCTGCCGCCCTCCGCCAGCGTCCCCGTCCTGACCCGTCAATCCTCATCTGCCGCCCTCCGCCAGCGTCTCCGTCCTGACCCGTCACTCATCTGCCGCCCTCCGCCAGCGTCCCCGTCCTGACCCGTCACTCCTCATCTGCCGCCCTCCGCCAGCGTCCCCGTCCTGACCCGTCACTCATCTGCCGCCCTCCGCCAGCGTCCCCGTCCTGACCCGTCACTCATCTGCCGCCCTCCGCCAGCGTCCCCGTCCTGACCCGTCACTCCTCATCTGCCGCCCTCCGCCAGCGTCCCCGTCCTGACCCGTCACTCATCTGCCGCCCTCCGCCAGCGTCCCCGTCACTCATCTGCCGCCGTCCGCCAGCGTCCCCGTCCTGACCCGTCACTCATCTGCCGCCCTCCGCCAGCGTCCCCGTCCTGACCCGTCACTCATTTGCCGCCCTCCGCCAGCGTCCCCGTCCTGACCCGTCACTCCTCATCTGCCGCCCTCCGCCAGCGTCCCCGTCCTGACCCGTCACTCCTCATCTGCCGCCCTCCGCCAGCGTCCCCGTCCTGATCCGTCAATCCTCATCTGCCGCCCTCCGCCAGCGTCTCCGTCCTGACCCGTCACTCATCTGCCGCCCTCCGCCAGCGTCCCCGTCCAGACCCGTCACTCATCTGCCGCCGTCCGCCAGCGTCCCCGTCCTGACCCGTCACTCCTCATCTGCCGCCCTCCGCCAGCGTCCCCGTCCTGACCCGTCACTCATCTGCCGCCCTCCGCCAGCGTCCCCGTCCAGACCCGTCACTCATCTGCTGCCGTCCGCCAGCGTCCCCGTCCTGACCCGTCACTCCTCATCTGCCGCCCTGCGCCAGTTTGCGAGCCGAGCTCCCCATACACCTCGACTACCTATGCCCCCTCTAGATTGTAAGATTGTGAGCCAATCCTTCTCACGGCTCTTTTTAGTTTTGCTTGTGTGAAATCATTCTGTTTGTTGTACTGAGAGTTGTGTGAGTTGTTGTCACGCTTGACATATTATTATGAGGGGATTTATGTGCTCTGCCCTTCCTGCCAGTACTTAACATGTCCCCGAAAACATGCCCGGAAAAAGGCGTGGCGTCACTGCAAGCCGCTTGGGGCGGGGCTTCTGACGCGATTTGTTTTGAAGACGGTTGTCAGGGAATGACCAATAAGAAGACAGTTTGTAAGCAGGTGTAGGAAACTATTACTGTGGTAACTGCGGGCAAACTGAGTGTACAGCTTCTGCTTATAGGAGGTAAAAGCGGTGTTACCGGGGCTCCGAGGTAATAATACTGTGCCCGGGTATTATGGGGCATGTGGGGTAATATTACTGTGCCCGGGTATTATGGGGCATGTGGGGTAATATTACTGTGCCCGGGTATTATGGGGCATGTGGGGTAATATTACTGTGCCCGGGTATTATGGGGCATGTGAGGTAATAATACTGTGCCTGGGTATTATGGGGCATGTGGGGTAATATTACTGTGCCCGGGTATTATGGGGCATGTGGGGTAATAATACTGTGCCTGGGTATTACAGAGCATGTGAGGTAATAATACTGTGCCAGGGTATTACAGGGCATGTGAGGTAATAATACTGTGCCAGGGTATTATGGGGCATGTGGGGTAATATTACTGTGCCCGGGTATTACGGGGCATGTGGGGTAATAATACTGTGCCTGGGTATTACAGAGCATGTGAGGTAATAATACTGTGCCAGGGTATTACGGAGCATGTGAGGTAATAATACTGTGCCAGGGTATTAAGGAGCATGTGAGGTAATAATACTGTGCCAGGGTATTAGGGGGCGTGTGAGGTAATAATACTGTGCCAGGGTATTACAGGGCATGTGAGGTAATAATACTGTGCCAGGGTATTACGGAGCATGTGAGGTAATAATACTGTGCCAGGGTATTACGGAGCATGTGAGGTAATAATACTGTGCCAGGGTATTACGGAGCATGTGAGGTAATAATAGTGTGCCAGGGTATTATGGGGCATGTGGGGTAATAATACTGTGCTTGGGTATTACGGAGCATGTGGGGTAATAATACTGTGCCAAGGTATTACAGGGCATGGGAGGTAATAATACTGTGACAGGGTATTACAGGGAGTGTGGGGTAATAATACTGTGTTGGGGGGGGTAACCGGGGGGGGTAATGATGGTAATACTGTGTCGGGGGGGGTAACCGGGGGGGCTTATGATGGTAATACTGTGTCGGGGGGGTAACCTGGGGGGTAATGATGGTAATACTGTGTCGGGGGGGTAACGTGGGGGTTAATGATGGTCATACTGTGTCTGGGTGTAACCGGGGTGAGTAATGATGGTAATACTGTGTCGGAGGGGGGGGGTAATGATGTTAAAATTGTGTCAGGGGCTACCGGGGTGAGGGGTAATGATGGTAATACTGTGTCGGGGGGTTAATGGGGGGGTAATGATGGTAATACTTTGTCGGGGTGGGGGGTACTGATGACGCAATGATTATATTGGGTGTAGTTGTGGTAACGATGCGGTGACACCACCTTTTTAAATCCCCGCCAGTGCAAAGATCTGCTAACCGTCCTCCGCCGGACGCCCGTCTCCCCTGGCAGCGGCTGGGGGGTTGGACCCCCTCTGGGGCAGGATCCGGGTATCTTCCCGCTTCAGTCCGGCAGCATTATGGCGACCTCTGGAGCAACAAAAACGGCTTGGAAGTTGCGTGAGTCCTGTGATTGGCCAGGGTTATGCGATAAAATTACTCTTATAACCACGGCAACCAATTAAACTCCCCAGTCAGCAGAAACCTCTCACTGGTTGCTATGCTGATAAGGGCACTAAATTCAGTGTAGATGTAGCCCTTGGCGTGTGCGTTTGTGGCGTGTCCTGGGATCTGTGTATAGATGTAGCCCTTGGCGTGTGCGTTTGTGGCGTGTCCTGGGATCTGTGTGTAGATGTAGCCCTTGGCGTGTGCGTTTGTGGCGTGTCCTGGGATCTGTGTGTAGATGTAGCCCTTGGTGTGTGCGTTTGTGGCGTGTCCTGGGATCTGTGTGTAGATGTAGCCTTTGGCGTGTGCGTTTGTGGCGTGTCCTGGGATCTGTGTGTAGATGTAGCCTTTGGCGTGTGCGTTTGTGGCGTGTCCCGGGATCTGTGTGTAGATGTAGCCTTTGGCGTGTGCGTTTGTGGCGTGTCCTTGGTTCTGTGCGTAGATGTAGCCCGTGGCGTGTGTGCTCGTGGCATGTCCTTTCTTTCTCTATCACGCTTCTCTATCATGCAGAAGAGATCGCCGCGCACGCCAGCAATGTGTGCGCCTTGGCTTTGGGGAAAAGTTCTGGTCGCCTGATGGCAACAGGCGGAGAGGATTGCCGTGTCAACCTGTGGTCAGTTAACAAGCCCAACTGCATCATGGTGAGTACCCCCCAGGTGACGTGTCTCCTCCACACACACACACATGTCTCCTCCACACACACACACACACGTGACGTGTCTCCTCCACACACACACACACACACACACACACACACGTGACGTGTCTCCTCCACACACACACACACACACACACACGTGACGTGTCTCCTCCACACACACACACACACACACACACACACACGTGACGTGTCTCCTCCACACACACACACACACACACACACACACGTGACGTGTCTCCTCCACACACACATGTGACATGTCTCCAGAGCAGTAATCCGCAGAACTCTGCTCTCCTTACCGCAGAGTCTCACGGGACACACGTCTCCGGTGGAAAGCGTGCGCTTCAATACCAACGAAGAGCTGCTGGTGGCCGGCTCACAGTCCGGGTCTCTGCGCGTCTGGGACTTAGAGGCTGCTAAGAGTAAGTCAAGCCCGGTGTCGCTTTATTTCTTGACATGTTTGTGATGTGTGTGTCCGTGGCATGTGGTGTTTGGTTCTCTGCCCCGTGTGTCTCATGGAGTCGTCTCTGTGGCATCCGTGGTGTTTGGTTCTCTCCCTGGGTGTCTTGCGGAGTAGTGTCCGTGGCATCTGCCCCGGGGGTCTCGTGGGGTAGTATTGTTGGCATGTGCCCCCTGGAGTCATCTCGTTGGCATGTGCCCCGCGTGTCTCGTGGAGTGTTCTCCTTGGCACGTGGTGTTACTGGATTGTTCCGGTGGGAGGAAGCGTTAACCTGTAATTAGAAGTCCCCCCTATTCCTTTCAGTTCTCAGGACGTTGATGGGACACAAAGCAAACGTGTGCAGCCTGGATTTCCACCCCTACGGGGAGTTTGTGGCCTCGGGATCCATGGACACAAACATAAAGGTAATGGCCTGGCTTTCCGTGGGGTGTGGGGGGGCCCGCGGCATGCTGGCCGTGTCCTGCGTGGGTTTTCTGCTGCGTGGAAGGTTTGTACTGGGCAGGAAGCTCTTGTGGGATACAGCAGAGTGAGCAGTGCGCTTAGAAATGGCTTCCCCGCGCTGCTTGCTGGAAAAATCCATGCACACTCTTATGTATAACGTGTTTGCGTGTGCGTAATCTCTGGAAACGTGTCACACTTTCCACTAAGCTCTCAAACCGCAGCTACCCGCCACATCAGCTACCGGGAAACCACACGTGGTACAGTGCTAAGCGCATTGTCTCCGGTCACAAGCCTTCAGCTCAATGCAAATGCTTTCTGGTTATCAATGCTGCTTTTTGCATTGTTTGCCTCGTCTGAACGTGTCTGATCTCACCGCAAACGTTACGGGGTAATATCGGGTCAACGCGCCCGTGGTCTAATAATAATAATAATAATAATAATAATAATTTTGCGCAGCTTTACCGGTAATATCGGGTCAAAGCGCCGTGGTCTAATAATAATAATAATAGTATTCCTCTGCTTTACCGGTAATATCGGATAAATGCGCCCATGGCCTTATAATAATAATAATAATAATAATAATAATAATTAATAATATTCCTCTGCTTTACCGGTAATATCGGATAAATGCGCCGGTGGCCTTATAATAATAATAATAATAATATTAATAATAACCCACGGTTCCTGGAAGCGAACTCTGCAGTTGCCGACTGGAGCGCAGTAAGGTGGTTGCATTCTCGGGTTTATTTTTTTAAGCTCCTGCTCTTTTCTTTTTTCTTTTTTTTCTTTCAGCTGTGGGACGTGAGAAGGAAAGGCTGTGTGTTTCGCTATAAGGTTGGTTCTGTGCTGATGCGTGGAGAGTCGGCAGCGCAGGTCCGTGGCATCCACGTGTCGGTGATAGCACGCCGTCTCATTGTATGACTTGTTCCCAGGGTCACACTGAGGCTGTCCGCTGTCTCCGCTTCAGTCCTGATGGGAAATGGTTGGCATCTTCTGCAGACGATCACTCTGTTAAGGTAAGCGCCTTCTGGGGCCGGCGTGAGTGTAGCTGAAAACGCTCGGTGTCGTCATGTGTCATCCTAGGGGGTCGGACAGAGATAAGTCACCGTTCGGGCCGTTTCCTTGACGTTCGGGTTGCACTTGTCGTGGGGCTGAAATGCTTCTGGCTGTTACGGCGCGTATTGTGCATTTACAGCTCTGGGACCTGACGGCTGGGAAGCTGATGGCTGAGTTCAGCTCACACACGGGACCCGTGCATGTAGTGGAATTTCACCCAAATGAGTACCTGTTGGCGTCAGGGAGTGCGGACAGGTAAGAGAGGCCGGTGGAGTCTGGGGGTGTTTGTAAGGAGGGGAACGGCAACCCCTAAAGCATTTGTTTATGTCTCTGAAGGACTGTTCGTTTCTGGGACCTGGAGAAGTTTCAGCTCGTCGGCTGTACGGAGGGGGAGACTGTACCGGTCAGGTAACACGGTCTATTCACTAAACTGAAGCGTTCCGAAGCATTCTATGTTATACAGAGCCCGCCCAGGATGCGGAGTCAGCTCTGCTCCCCTCGCGGCTTTCTGCGCTGCCCGGGGCCCGGCTCCCCTCGCGGCGACCCGTACATATAGTAAGAAGGCCCAGGCCCTGTATAGGTTCATGTGCCGGAGGTGCCCAAACCGGGTCTGTCCGTCTTCTTCCTCTTGATCAATCACGTTGGTTGGGTGCCGGCTCTCAGCATGTTTTCTGGATGCTCCCTGCAGGGCCGTTCTGTTCAGCAGCGATGGTGGCTGCCTGTTCTGCGGGGGCCGGGACTCTCTCCGAGTTTACGGATGGGAACCAGAACGCTGCTTTGATACGGTTCCGGTGGGATGGGGCAAGGTTTCCGACCTTGCGATCTGCAATAATCAGCTGGTAAGTGGTTTCCCTGGCTCTGCCTGTTGGCGGCTTGTGCCGGGTAATTGTGGGGGACGGTGGCTCTGCCTGTTGGCGGCTTGTGCCGGGTAATTGTGGGGGACGGTGGCTCTGGCTGTTGGCGGCTTGTGCCGGGTAATTGTGGGGGACGGTGGCTCTGCCTGTTGGCGGCTTGTGCCGGGTAATTGTGAGGGACGGTGGCTCTGCCTGTTGGCGGCTTGTGCCGGGTAATTGTGGGGGACGGTGGCTCTGGCTGTTGGCGGCTTGTGCCGGGTAATTGTGGGGGACGGTGGCTCTGGCTGTTGGCGGCTTGTGCCGGGTAATTGTGGGGGACGGTGGCTCTGCCTGTTGGCGGCTTGTGCCGGGTAATTGTGGGGGACGGTGGCTCTGGCTGTTGGCGGCTTGTGCCGGGTAATTGTGGGGGACGGTGGCTCTGGCTGTTGGCGGCTTGTGCCGGGTAATTGTGGGGGACGGTGGCTCTGGCTGTTGGCGGCTTGTGCCGGGTAATTGTGGGGGACGGTGGGGTTGTTTAGCGGCTGCTGAGGACGTGCCGTTGGTGCTGGATGCTAAATGCTGTAGGTGAAACGTGAAGCTTATTTTATCTGTTTTGTGGATGATTGCAGATCGGGGTCTCCACCACACAGTCCAATGTCTCCTCCTTTGTGGTGGACTTAACCCGGGTTAAGGTGACTGGTGCCGCACCACAGAGTCCCCACTCACCGGCAATTCCCATCAGCCAAACCACCCCCACCGGATCCTCTCTGAGACGCATCTACGAGCGTCCATCCACGGCATGCAGCAAACCGCAGAGGTATGGAAGCAGAAGCCCGTCTGTCTCCTGCCGCCATCGCAAAGAGACTGTCGGGAACCCTGCCACTAACCTTCTCCTCCTTTCCTGCAGGGTCAGTCCTACCAGCGACGAGGAGGAGAAGGAATCCAGAGCTGAGATCCAGAATCCCGAGGTTTATAAAGAGATCTTCCAGCCAAGGAATGCGATCTGTGAGTGTGGAGCTCTCTTCCATGCTGTAGTGCCTGCGCGCCTCGCTCTCCTCTTCATCTTCTTTCTCGTCCACAGCTCGCACACCGCCCCGGAACAGCGAACCCTTCCCTGCTCCGCCGGAGGATGGTGAGTCGGCCTCCAGCTCCATGTCTCTTTGGCGTTCGTTATAAGGACGCTCGTTCTTTATTTTACACCTCAGAACGTCAGAACCTTCTATATGAAGAAGACAAAATTCATCTCTATTCAGAATAATAAAACAATTATATTTACCACCACTTGTTGCTGCGGACCAACCGGTCCTTGCAGAAATTAATCCAGGTTCAGCGGCAAGAAATTAAGTGGAAAGAAATAAAACTTTCTAAAAGTTATATAGGTTAGAACTCAAAGTAACTGTAAGAGTAAAATTATGGTGTCAGGGTCTTAAGATTCCAAATCTCTGGGGTAAATTTAAATGAGTCCGTCAGGGTCTGTCCTTTTTCAGGGTGCCTTTGTTTCAGGGTGAGTCTTTTTTTTTTTTTTTTTTTTTTTTTTTTTTTTTTTAGGTGAGTCCCTAATTATTAAAGACATAAGCTTTTAAAGACCGGGCTTATTATCATAGCCTCCACCTCTTGTTTGGAATTCTCCAATCATAACGGTGGGTTTTACCCATTATAATTAGGACTTCTACTCATATTTACACCGTTGTAATTTCTTAATTTACCTGCGAGAGACGCTCTGGTCTAAGAAATAACTTAAGACCGTTACATATGTGTTAGGAATTTATCCTTGGTCACCTTATCTTTAGATGTTACCTCCTAGATAGTAAATGAGGTCTCTGTAGTCGCCCATATCTCCAGACGTTGCCTCCTAGGTAGTAAATTAGGTTTTGGGGGTCTTACGACGTATCCCCCATTCCAATTTACATTCCTAAGGATATGTAGTGTCTACTCCTTAACTTTCTCATGGAAGATAACGTTAATTGGATCATATATACTGAAACATCTATATACATGAATACTTCTTTGTTCTCAATTATAGAGGGAACAAGGGCAAAAAGAAATAATGATTATATGATTAAGTAAAATAAAATGGCTCTGACTCCATTTTGTGTTCATGTAACATACATATATAGAATACATGTTTTCCATCATAAAATATCTGACAGACCTCTGACCTTTAACCTCATGTTCTGCAGAAACTCTCGATGTGAAGGAGCCGCTGGTCCCAACTCAGGACATAGTGACTCCAGCCCCAAGCAACAAAAGGAATGTACGTAGCACATACATAGATCGTCATGTGTGGTACACGGACACTGAACGGAACACCAGACTAACCGGTATCGGGGTCTCCGCACACGGGCACCAGGGTCTGAGTTAATGTGAGGAGACCCTGAGGTGTCCCGATGCCTTGAGAACCTCTGCAATATGTTCTGTGGGTCTGGAGAATCGTTACTTACAGTTTTGGCTTTTTTTTTACCTTTTTGCCTTAGTTTGAACAGCTGCCGAGGCCACCGGTAGCTGCATCCACACCCATTGTGTGTCAGACCCCATCTGCGCCTACGAGCACCCCCCCGGTTATCTCTGCGGCCCGCAACGAACCCATCGGTCTGAAGGCCGCCGACTTCTTGCCCGTGAGTGCGCTGCCCTCCGGGGCCCCGGTGAACGGGCTCTTGCCGTGCATTCGACGCGTGGCTCCTTTTCTGCGGTGCCGGAATCTGTTTGCTGTAATCATCTGGCACCGTGGATATGACGGCTTCTCTCCCTTACATCCCGTCGCAGGCTGTGAAGGGCTCGTCGCCGGCAGAAGTGGTGGATGAAGAAGCTGTATGTCAGATTCGGAAAGGCCACGGCACCATGTGTATGGTTCTGACCAGCCGAATGCGGAACCTGGACACCGTGAGAGCCGTGTGGAGTACCGGAGACATGAAGGTAGGACTGCGCAGACGGGGAGCCCTCTGACGGGGCTGTGCAGTGGGATGACAGCGGGGCTCTCCTGTCCCGGTGGTAATGTATGCCGTTCTCCTGCCCTGTATCCGCTCCGGAAGCCTCTTGCTGTTTGCTTTGGGTCACAGATGAGGCGCCGTCAGCCTGAGATTGGCTTCCGCTTGGAAGAAGCATTTCAGTGGATGTTTGTAACAGACTGTCCTGTGCGCAGCCCCCGGGCTCTGGAGATAAGCAGGCCAGGGGGCTATAACCCTAATACTTTCATTTCAGACATCTATGGACTCTGCCGTGGCTATTAACGACCTGTCCGTGGTGGTAGATCTTCTGAACATCATCAACCAGAAAGCGTGAGTCCCTGTTTACTGCCGCTGGGGTCTGTTCCTTTAGCCCCTTGACATCCCTACATGTTATATATCCATGCGTTGGAGACCCCACGGGCTTTCATATGTGACTTGCCATGTATGATGCGTAGGTATATCAAGACAAGATCTCCCCAGTCTCCTCACCCAGTGAGCTATACATTATACGGGGCCGGCTCAGCCCTTCTTGCAGGAGGAAGCGACCAATGAAGTGAGGGAGCTGAACCCACAGCTCTTACAAGCTTAGTGAATTAGCCCCCCGGTGTCACGCTGTCCTTGTGCCCGCAGGTCCCTCTGGAAGCTGGATCTCTGCTTAGCCGTCCTGCCTCAGATCGAGAAGCTGCTTCAGAGCAAGTACGAGAGGTGAGAGATGGCCTAAAACCGCCGCTCGCGTGTTTACATGTTTGAGGTAGTGCCGCCGAGCGTCTCTGCTCCCTGTAGGCGAGTGACCTTACTGAGTGCCTAAAGTGCCCAGCGTATGGAAATTCCTGGGTGCTCCTTTCAGAGGCTGCCCCTCTGCGCGTGTTAATGGCCGTGTTGTGTGCCTCTCCTAGCTACGTGCAGACCGGGTGCCTGTCGCTTAAGCTGATTCTGCAGAGGTTTTTGCCGCTGATCACCGATACGTTGGCCGCCCCTCCCCCCGTTGGTGTGGATATATCACGCGAGGAGAGGTTAGTGTTGTGTCACCTCCTGCTGTGCCGACCCCAAATATAAATATATATATATATATCCCCCCCGTACTCCTCTGCTCGCTGTCTCCCCGCAGGATCGCCAAGTGTAAGATGTGCTACAAGCAGCTTCGCACGCTCAGCCAGCTGGTGAAGAGCAGAACGTCGCAGGTCGGCCGCTATGGAAGTGCCTTCCGGGAGCTGCAGCTGCTCCTGTCTGCCTTGGAATAGTCCGGGTCTCCTCCGAGCGCCGCTCTGGGACTCTGACCAAGGCCATGACACCTGTTTTCAAGGTATGAACCTGCAGGAGGGGTGTGCACAGGCCATGTCTTCAAAGCCCCTGTAGAGATCAAAAGCTGCTGCTTAACCTGCTCCATGCCAAAACCTGCGTATGGTGTAACGGGATCGTCTCTTGTGGAAGCTGTTTACGGTGTAATTTATAGTTCCATTTCATTAAAGGAAAGTGTCATTTTTAACGTGTGTGATTGACTGCGGGGCCGGTTCTGTCCCGGGGCTCCTCGCCGTCCCTTATACCCCCAGCCTAGAGCATTGTGATCTCTGCGTGTTAATACAGGAGTCCGGAGGCAGTTCCCGGGAGTCCAAACGTCGCTGCTGGTTCGTGGGTTGCATACAGGGCCGGGCTGGTCGTGAGGCCGGCCATCCAATTATGCCTGTGGCCGCTGCCAAAACAGCCTCTGGGGGTAAAAGGCTAGTGCTGTTTGATGGGCAGATCTCCTTTTACCCGTTAAGACGTTGATTGGCAGATGTAATGCCAGACTCCGAGGAGGGGGAGGGGAGACGCTTTAGTGTAAATATGAAGGGGGGGGGGTATGGAAACAATGCTGTCCTTTATGTCCAGCCAGGCAATGGCGTAACGGTTCGGCGCACAACCTACCATAGTCTGTCGCTGGCTCTAATCCCATGACTCTTGTATTCATCTGTGTAAAGCATACATACATACATACATACAGTACACCAACACACACGGGTCATACGTCCAGGCGAGGCAGAGAGCCCGGGTGGCTGGTTAAGGAGTGAGTGTAAGTGTGCGGTAGAGGAGTGCGCTTGGATTCGTAAGGTTGTTTTTGTTTTTTTTTTTTTGTGTTTTTTTTACCAAATTTGTCTATTTGTTGATTTCTGACAACAAAGAAATGAACAAATGACAAAAGCCCTGACGTTTTGTTAAGTTTGTTTGTTTGTCTCATTTTGTTCAAGACGGGAGCAAAAAACCAATTCTGCGATTAACCGCTGAAACGCTATACTAAAACCTGAACTTTAACATCTCAACCAGAACAGGAAGGCTGTTCCCCATCACCACCACCCCCTCTGTCACATACGTCTTCCGCATATTAAGTAAAAAAAAAAGTTAAAATCCCAGAAGCTACTTCTGCTGGGGGGCTGTTACATGTACCCCCCCCCCTTCTCATCAAAGTAAATCTTCCTCACATTAAGTAAAATGCTCTATCCAAACCACTTTATTGGGGAGGTGGAAGCTTAGACTGCTCCCACAGCAGTAGCGCAGATATTTCACGGCTAGTAGTCGGAGGGGCACAGAACCTCTAGGATGCTTTTATTTAATGTCGGGATGATCTGGGTACTGAGAGGCTGTCAATCCGACCCTCCATGTTCACCTAATCTGTGTGCTCCCAGGAGCCTGGACTCCTTGTCTTGTCAGGGGCTTATGATGCATGCCTGCTCCTGATTCCCCTGGGCACGCTCTTACCCCCCTCGCCCGATCATTATGCTTCATGGCCGTGTTTGTCGGTTCCATGGATCCCGATTACCACGCTGATGCTGCCTACCTGGTTACAGCTCCCCGCTTGCCTAATGCCCAGCTCCAGTCCTCCCACCTCAGCCTGTTGCTCACCGCCGGCTCCAGCGACCCCGTTGCCTGCCTGCTCTACCCTTAGCCGATACCCAGACTGACTGCTTCTCCCAGTTGTGTTTTCAGAAGGCGCCAAAGAAAATCTAAGGGTACAAAAGACTTCCTACTCAGCACATGAGCACCGTCTTCCTCCAGACACACACCGACACACACAGCACACCGACACACTGCATGTATATACGGTATATATATATATAACAGCATTCAATAAACACTCACAGCCACTCAAACACTCGGGGAATAATATACGTGGGGCTGCCACTCGGCGCCACAACGCATGAGACATTAGAGCCAGCTGATTGGCAGATGCACAAGGAGGGGTGGAGAAATGTTTGCATGAATGCTAAGGGGGGGGAATGAAGACGAGGGGGACGGAGTGCTTTCTGTATGTGGGGAGGCAGAGAGTGGCCACCTGCTGCTGGTTCAAGCTATTCAACTCCGGGATAGAAGAGTATGGAATGGCTGTATCTTTATATATAGATATATTGATGGTTGCTGGTTCAATGGTGGCTTTAGTGCCGCTGACCTTTTATGTCACCACGGAAATATGACTGCGGTATGTAAAATGTAATGAGGGTGTAGAGTAGTGCATGCTCGTACACGTGTTAGAGTGGCTGTGCGTGTAAAGAGTTACTCTGCGGCAGGGAACTGGTGCTCTGCAGCACCGCAGGTATCACGCCAGCAGGCAGCGTGATTCTCTTCTTTCCCGAGGGCATAAGATGCCTGAGCATTCCACTCATACCCTAAAACATTAAATGTATGCACAGCCGCTATAACACTTACTAGAGAGTCACCCAGGATCAAACCAGCAGCGCTTTGCAGAGCGAGTCAAGACGACTACCCATTAGGCCAATAGAGAGCTGGCTGCTTTGTCGCCCCATAGATATATGATGGCTGTCGATGTGTATATGTGAGTCAGGAGTGGGCATCAAATAACCATGGGGAGGAAGACCCTCTATTGGCCTCGTGGTGTAGCGGTTAGAAGCCTTTCATGTGAGCCGAAAGGTTGCTGGTTCTATCCCCGTGTAAGTATACAGCGCTATAGGTGTTGCGTGTGTTTATGTTTTTAGAGCGGCGGATTTGAGGATATCTATCACGGACGAGCTCATTCAGGTCGCTGCTCTTGCGGCTCGGTGCTAGGCGCTTTGCCTGCCATGTAGTTGGTCCTTGGTTCTAATCTCCATGAGTCCTGGTAGGTAGGTGGTTAGATAGATGGGTGGGTTGGCGCGGTGGTGTGTGAACGGAGTATGAGTATGATCGGTGGTGTGTGAACGAAGTGCGGGTCGGGACAAATGGGACTTAGAACCAGGAGGCAGAGCACCTAGTTTTTTGTCCCCGATGTAAATATAATTAATGTAAAAATATAATGTTTCAGTGTTTATTTATTTTAGGTAGCAGGTAAGGTGTTTCTAGCAGGAATCAAACCTGTACTCCACAGCACCGTAGGTATCACAGCTACCCGCTACGCCACCAGGCAGCTTGACTGTGTGGTTTCCCGCGTACATATTATGCCTGACCCGCGAAAACTTTAACTATACAGATGGCCTCCATAACAGCATCCAGCAATCAGCAGGAAATAGAGCCAACAACCTGCTGGATGTACATTAACACAATTACCCTCTACGCCACCAGATAGCTAGACTGCGTGCCTCCTCCTCACTCACATACAATCAAAAGAACCCACTCTGTGGACGTGGAACATACAGGCATAATATGGGCGCGGGAAGGCAGAAAGTGCAGCTTCTTGGTGGTGTAAAGATTATGCCGCTATCTATAATATGCAGCTGAGATGATTCTAACCCTCCTGCTGTCTCCATAGGTGACAGAGAGAGAGACACACGGGGACAGCCATAGGTGACAGAGAGAGACACACACACAAGGAGAAACCTAGAGGAGGCAGAGAGAGACACACACACAAGGAGACACCTAGAGGAGGCAGAGAGAGACACACACACACACAAGGAGACACCTAGAGGAGGCAGAAAGAAACACACAAGGAGACACCTAGAGGAGGCAGAGAGAGACACCTAGAGGAGGCAGAGAGAGACACACTGGGGAAGCTATAGGTGGCAGAGACACACAGGGGGGGGGCAGCTATAGGTGGCAGAGACACAGGGGGGCAGCTATAGGTGGCAGAGACACACAGGGGTCAGCTATAGGTGGCAGAGACACACAGGGGGGCAGCTATAGGTGGCAGAGACACACAGGGGGGGCAGGTATAGGTGGCAGAGACACACAGGGGGGCAGGTATAGGTGGCAGAGACACACAGGGGGCAGCTATAGGTGGCAGAGAAATACAATGGGCGGTTACAGCGATTGACAGCCAACTATCTGCCCCCAATCCTTCCTCCTCCTCCGGTTGGGAAGCCCTTTGGTCTCACGCCTCGTCCTTTCCCCCTCAGCTCAGCCTCTCTTAGGTTCCCCCCACAGTTGGCCGCTGACCGGCCGCCACCTTCCGCTTTTCGCACATCTTGTCATTCAGAGCCGTCACTGTGTTCGGGGGGAGAGGCGACAAGTCTCGCTCGGGGTTCCTGCTGCCGCTCGAGCCGCCGCTTTTCCTCCGGGTACCCGTCACCAACCAGGACCCGTCACGCACATCCTGTCACGTGATCGTCGCGCTGCCTACCGGGAAGTGTAGTCGTGCAGGGCAAACTGGGGCAGCAGAAGCAGGCATGGCGTCTCTGTCAGTGGGCAGCAGACGCAGGTAGGGGCAGCTGACGGTGAGCAGGGGGTAGCAGTAGGAGGGGGCAGCTGACAGAGGGCTGTGAGATTGAAATATTTTTCACCTGTGTCATGTACATTACAGAGAAGACACGCGCCATCACGGAGGCCACACCGCAGATACGCACCCGGATGGAGGGCACACCGCAGCCACGCACCCCCACTGGAACCACTGCGCAGCCATGCACCCCCACTTGGGGCCAAACCGTAGCCACGTGCCACCATGGAGGCCACACTGCAGGCACGCTCCGCCGCGGGGGCCAAGCCTCAGTCATGCGCCCCCACAGAGGTCACGCCACGCTCCGCCACGGGGGTCACACCAAAGCCACTTGCCCCCATGGAGGTCACAGCCACGCACCCCCCACGGGGTACAAACCTCAGCCACGCGCCCCCACAGAGCCCGCACCGCTGCCACGCGCCCCCACGGAGGTCACACCGCAGCCACGCACCCCCACTGAGACCACAGCCACGCGCCCCCACTGAGACCACACCGCCTACACGCAGCGTTGTGGCTGCAGGGCTGGACTGGGAATTAAAACCAGCCCTGGTAAGAATTGAATACCGGCCACATCTTCCATGGTACTGTTTTTGGGGACACAGCGCATGGCGGGTTCTGGCCCAAATATTTCATGTTCAGAATAGGGGTAAACCCTGTATTTTAAAGCGGGTGTATATGTCACATTTTAGGGTGGGTGATTATATGCGGCGCAGACGGGCACTCTGTCTCATGGCAGCTGGTGGGGTAATGGTTATAACGTCCGAATGGTTGGTGGCAGTTACCCCGGTGACTGTTGCGTTATGGCGGCTGTGAGTATTTCTAATGTTTTTGCACTATATGTGGAACGGGCAGGCATCATATATCCATGGGGAGGAGGAGCGTCTGACTATCTCGTGGCACAGTGGTTAGGTGGCTAACCTGAGGTCCAAAAGGTTGCTGGTTCTGTCCCCGTGTAAGTATACAGCGCTATAGGTGTTGCATGTGTTTATGTTTTTAGAGCGGCGGATTTGAGGATATCTATCACAGACGAGTTCATTCGGGTCGCTGCTCTTGCGGCTCGGTGCTAGGCGCTTTGCCTGCCATGTAGTTGGTCCTTGGTTCTAATCTCCATGAGTCCTGGTAGGTAGGTGGTTAGATAGATGGGTGGGTTGGCGCGGTGGTGTGTGAACGGAGTATGAGTATGATCGGTGGTGTGTGAACGAAGTGCGGGTCGGGACAAATGGGACTTAGAACCAAGAGGCAGAGCACGTAGTTTTTTGTCCCCGATGTAAATATAATTAATGTAAAAATATAATGTTTCAGTGTTTATTTATTTTAGGTAGCAGGCAAGGTGTTTCTAGCAGGAATCGAACCTGTGCTCCACAGCACCGTAGGTATCACAGCTACCCGCTACGCCACCAGGCAGCTTGACTGTATGGTTTCCTGCATACATATTATGCCTGACCCGCGAAAACTTTAACTATACAGATGGCCTCCATAACAGCATCCAGCAATCAGCAGGAAATAGAGCCAACAACCTGCTGGATGTACATTAACACAATTACCCTCTACGCCACCAGATAGCTAGACTGCGTGCCTCCTCCTCACTCACATACAATCAAAAGAACCCACTCTGTGGACGTGGAACATACAGGCATAATATGGGCGCGGGAAGGCAGAAAGTGCAGCTTCTTGGTGGTGTAAAGATTATGCCGCTATCTATAATATGCAGCTGAGATGATTCTAACCCTCTTGCTGTCTCCATAGGTGGCAGAGAGAGAGACACACGGGGACAGCCATAGGTGACAGAGAGAGACACACACACACAAGGAGACACCTAGAGGAGGCAGAGAAAGAGACACACAAGGAGACACCTAGAGGAGGCAGAGAAAGAGACACACAAGGAGACACCTAGAGGAGGCAGAGAGAGACACACACAAGGAGACACCTAGAGGAGGCAGAGAGAGACACACAAGGAGACACCTAGAGGAGGCAGAGAGAGACACACACAAGGAGACACCTAGAGGAGGCAGAGAGAGACACACACACACAAGGAGACACCTAGAGGAGGCAGAGAGAGACACACACACACAAGGAGACACCTAGAGGAGGCAGAGAGAGACACACACACACAAGGAGGCACCTAGAGGAGGCAGAAAGAAACACACAAGGAGACACCTAGAGGAGGCAGAGAGAGACACCTAGAGGAGGCAGAGAGAGACACACTGGGGAAGCTATAGGTGGCAGAGACACACAGGGGGGGGGGGGCAGCTATAGGTGGCAGAGACACAGGGGGGCAGCTATAGGTGGCAGAGACACACAGGGGTCAGCTATAGGTGGCAGAGACACACAGGGGGGCAGCTATAGGTGGCAGAGACACACAGGGGGGGCAGGTATAGGTGGCAGAGACACACAGGGGGGCAGGTATAGGTGGCAGACACACACAGGGGGGCAGCTATAGGTGGCAGAGAAATACAATGGGCGGTTACAGCGATTGACAGCCAACTATCTGCCCCAATCCTTCCTCCTCCTCCGGTTGGGAAGCCCTTTGGTCTCACGCCTCGTCCGTTCCCCCCACAGTTGGCCGCTGACCGGCCGCCACCTTCCGCTTTTCGCACATCTTGTCATTCAGAGCCGTCACTGTGTTCGGGGGGAGAGGCGACAAGTCTCGCTCGGGGTTCCTGCTGCCGCTCGAGCCGCCGCTTTTCCTCCGGGTACCCGTCACCAACCAGGACCCGTCACGCACATCCTGTCACGTGATCGTCGCGCTGCCTACCGGGAAGTGTAGTCGTGCAGGGCAAACTGGGGCAGCAGAAGCAGGCATGGCGTCTCTGTCAGTGGGCAGCAGACGCAGGTAGGGGCAGCTGACGGTGAGCAGGGGGTAGCAGTAGGAGGGGGCAGCTGACAGAGGGCTGTGAGATTGAAATATTTTTCACCTGTGTCATGTACATTACAGAGAAGACACGCGCCATCACGGAGGCCACACCGCAGATACGCACCCGGATGGAGGGCACACCGCAGCCACGCACCCCCACTGGAACCACTGCGCAGCCATGCACCCCCACTTGGGGCCAAACCGTAGCCACGTGCCACCATGGAGGCCACACTGCAGGCACGCTCCGCCGCGGGGGCCAAGCCTCAGTCATGCGCCCCCACAGAGGTCACGCCACGCTCCGCCACGGGGGTCACACCAAAGCCACTTGCCCCCATGGAGGTCACAGCCACGCACCCCCCACGGGGTACAAACCTCAGCCACGCGCCCCCACAGAGCCCGCACCGCTGCCACGCGCCCCCACGGAGGTCACACCGCAGCCACGCACCCCCACTGAGACCACAGCCACGCGCCCCCACTGAGACCACACCGCCTACACGCAGCGTTGTGGCTGCAGGGCTGGACTGGGAATTAAAACCAGCCCTGGTAAGAATTGAATACCGGCCACATCTTCCATGGTACCGTTTTTGGGGACACAGCGCATGGCGGGTTCTGGCCCAAATATTCCATGTTCAGAATAGGGGTAAACCCTGTATTTTAAAGCGGGTGTATATGTCACATTTTAGGGCGGGTGATTGTGATTATATGTGGCGCAGACGGGCACTCTGTCTCATGCCAGCTGGTGGGGTAATGGTTATAACGTCCGAATGGTTGGTGGCAGTTACCCCGGTGACTGTTGCATTATGGCGGCTGTGAATATTTCTAATGTTTTTGCACTATATGTGGAACGGGCAGGCATCATATATCCATGGGGAGGAGGAGTGTCTGACTATCTCGTGGCACAGTGGTTAGGTGGCTAACCTAAGGTCTAAAAGGTTGCTGGTTCTATCCCCGTGTAAGTATACAGCGCTATAGGTGTTGCATGTGTTTATGTTTTTAGAGCGGCGGATTTGAGGATATCTATCACAGACGAGCTCATTCGGGTTGCTGCTCTTGCGGCTCGGTGCTAGGCGCTTTGCCTGCCATGTAGTTGGTCCTTGGTTCTAATCTCCATGAGTCCTGGTAGGTAGGTGGTTAGATAGATGGGTGGGTTGGCGCGGTGGTGTGTGAACGGAGTATGAGTATGATCGGTGGTGTGTGAACGAAGTGCGGGTCGGGACAAATGGGACTTAGAACCAGGAGGCAGAGCACCTAGTTTTTTGTCCCCGATGTAAATATAATTAATGTAAAAATATAATGTTTCAGTGTTTATTTATTTTAGGTAGCAGGTAAGGTGTTTCTAGCAGGAATCGAACCTGTGCTCCACAGCACCGTAGGTATCACAGCTACCCGCTACGCCACCAAGCAGCTTGACTGTGTGGTTTCCCGTGTACATATTATGCCTGACCCGCGAAAACTAACTATACAGATAGCCTCCATAACAGCATCCAGCAATCAGCAGGAAATAGAGCCAACAACCTGCTGGATGTACATTAACACAATTACCCTCTACGCCACCAGATAGCTAGACTGCGTGCCTCCTCCTCACTCACATACAATCAAAAGAACCCACTCTGTGGACGTGGAACATACAGGCATAATATGGGCGCGGGAAGGCAGAAAGTGCAGCTTCTTGGTGGTGTAAAGATTATGCCGCTATCTATAATATGCAGCTGAGATGATTCTAACCCTCTTGCTGTCTCCATAGGTGGCAGAGAGAGAGACACACGGGGACAGCCATAGGTGACAGAGAGACACACACACAAGGAGAAACCTAGAGGAGGCAGAGAGAGAGCGGGGGGGGGCAGCTATAGGTGGCAGACACACACAGGGGGGCAGCTATAGGTGGCAGACACACACAGGGGGCAGCTATAGGTGGCAGACACACACAGGGGGGCAGCTATAGGTGGCAGACACACACAGGGGGCAGCTATAGGTGGCAGACACACACAGGGGGGCAGCTATAGGTGGCAGAGACACACAGGGGGGCAGCTATAGGTGGCAGAGACACACAGGGGGGCAGCTATAGGTGGCAGAGACACACAGGGAGCAGCTATAGGTGGCAGAGACATACAGGGGGGCAGCTATAGGTGGCAGAGACATACAGGGGGGCAGCTATAGGTGGCAGAGACACACATGGAGCAGCTATAGGTGGCAGAGACATACAGGGGGCAGGTATAGGTGGCAGAGACACACAGGGGGGCAGCTATAGGTGGCAGAGACACACAGGGGGGCAGCTATAGGTGGCAGAGAAATACAATGGGCGGTTACAGCGATTCACAGCCAACTATCTGCCCCCAATCCTTCCTCCTCCTCCGGTTGGGAAGCCCTTTGGTCTCACGCCTCGTCCTTTCCCCCTCAGCTCAGCCTCTCTTAGGTTCCCCCCGCAGTTGGCCGCTGACCGGCCGCCACCTTCCGCTTTTCGCACATCTTGTCATTCAGAGCCGTCACTGTGTTCGGGGGGAGAGGCGACAAGTCTCGCTCGGGGTTCCTGCTGCCGCTCGAGCCGCCGCTTTTCCTCCGGGTACCCGTCACCAACCAGGGCCTGTCACGCACATCCTGTCACGTGATCGTCGCGCTGCTTACCGGGAAGTGTAGTCCTGCGGGGAAGCAAATGCAGGCATGGGACCTGTGTTAGTGGGCGGCAAGAACAGATCCACTAGGGGGCGCTCGTGTATGCCGGTTCAAAAATAAAAATAAATCAAAAGAGAGAGGTGATGGTGTAGTATTAACTTATAATGAGTTTACTAATGCACTCACAATGTATATGTATTGGTCAAGCCTTATGTCAATCAACACTTCAGGATCCATGTGTGGGGGATATGTGGGAGGAAGCATAGACCATACAAAAACACAATGGTATAGTATTGTTATATGCTGGGACACACCAGGGTGAATGCGTGTGAATTAGTGGGCGGCAAGAGCAGGTAGGACATACAGGATGCTGTTAGAGTCAGATATTCTTCAATGGTGTCATGTAATTGACAAACATCCCCACTGGGGCCACTACAGACACGCAACGTCAAGGCGTCAGGGCTTGACTGGGAATTAAAACCAGCCCTGGTAAGAATTGAATACCAGTCGCATCTTCCATGGTACCGTTTTTGGGGACACTGCGCATGGCGGGTTCTGGGCCCAATATTTCATGTTCAGAATAGGGGTAAACCCTGTATTTTAAAGCGGGTGTATATGTCACATTTTAGGGCGGGTGATTGTGATTATATGCAGAGCAGACGGGCACTCTGTCTCATGCCAACTGGTGGGGTAATGGTTATAACACCTGAATGGTTGGTGGCGGTTACCCCGGTGTAAGTATATAGCGCTATAGGTGCTGCGTGTGTTTACGTTTTTAGATCGGCGCATTTGAGGATATCTATCACGGACGAGCTCATTCGGGTCGCTGCTCTTGTGGCTCGGTGCTAGGCGCTCTGCCTGCCATGTAATTGCTACAAATGGGACTTAGAACCAGAAGGCGGTGCACCTAGTTTTTTGTCCCCGAATGTAAATATAATTCATATAAAAGATATATATTTTTTAATATAGAAATGTAATGCATTTATATATTTGCAGGTGGCATCAGGTAAAGCATTTCCACCGGGATTAGAACCTGTGCTCCGCAGAACCATAGGTATCCTGTGGATCCGTTACACCACCAGGCAGCGTTTGAGTATGTTGTTTCCCGTGGACTTATGATGCTTTAATGGTCCACAAATACTCCAAATATAAACATTATTCACATAGAGAGGTCACCCAGGTTTTATCCAGATGTTTGCGGGGTGGGTTAGACGCCTAACCGTTCTGTCTCCCCATGGACATATCATGCCAGGCTGCTCCTGACTCATACAAATATTCTTTATAGAAGCCTTTATAGCATCCAGCAGGCAGAACAAAGGTAAGTATTCCTACTGCCTACTAAAAATAAAAAGGACAGATCTGCTGCACCAAATGTTATAATGTGTTTTTACAGTAGTACTTACAAGGTAGGTATACCCTTTGGCTGGTGATCACTGTTGAACAGTAGAAGGAGCATTTATGAGGCTAAACGGCCTTGACGGTTTTAGGTTGGTTTATGAATGCTTTGAAAGACTGAATAATAAAGCCATTTATAATCTTGCAATCTCGCTGGAGTTCCTGTAAGATGAAGCACGGGCAGAAGTCGCATGTGGCCTTTGGTCCACATCATCATAAATTGTTCTAGAGCCAGTCTCTTGCAGACTGCGGCCCCAGTGCCAGTATCAGAGCCAGCCCAGGCTAACTGCGGCCCCAGTGCCAGTATCAGAGCCAGCCCAGGCTAACTGCGGCCCCAGTGCCAGTATCAGAGCCAGCGTAGGCTAACTGCGGCCCCAGTGCCAGTATCAGAGCCAGCCCAGGCTAACTGCGGCCCCAGTGCCAGTATCAGAGCCAGCCCAGGCTAACTGCGGCCCCAGTGCCAGTATCAGAGCCAGCACAGGCTAACTGCGGCCCCAGTGCCAGTATCAGAGCCAGCCCAGGCTAACTGCGGCCCCAGTGCCATTATCAGAGCCAGCACAGGCTAACTGCGGCCCCAGTGCCAGTATCAGAGCCAGCCCAGGCTAACTGCGGCACCAGTGCCAGTATCAGAGCCAGCCCAGGCTGCGGCCCCAGTGCCATTATCAGAGCCAGCACAGGCTAACTGCGGCCCCCAGTGCCAGTATCAGAGCCAGTACAGGCTAACTGCGGCACCAGTGCCAGTATCAGAGCCAGCACAGGCTAACTGCGGCCCCAGTGCCAGTATCAGAGCCAGCACAGGCTAACTGGGGCCCCAGTGCCAGTATCAGAGCCAGCCCAGGCTGCGGCCCCAGTGCCAGTATAAGAGCCAGCACAGGCTAACTGCGGCCCCAGTGCCAGTATCAGAGCCAGCACAGGCTAACTGGGGCCCCAGTGCCAGTATCAGAGCCAGCACAGGCTAACTGCGGCACCAGTGCCAGTATAAGAGCCAGCCCAGGCTGCGGCCCCAGTGCCAGTATCAGAGCCAGCACAGGCTAACTGCGGCACCAGTGCCAGTATCAGAGCCAGCACAGGCTAACTGGGGCCCCAGTGCCAGTATCAGAGCCAGCCCAGGCTGCGGCCCCAGTGCCAGTATAAGAGCCAGCACAGGCTAACTGCGGCCCCAGTGCCAGTATCAGAGCCAGCACAGGCTAACTGGGGCCCCAGTGCCAGTATCAGAGCCAGCACAGGCTAACTGCGGCACCAGTGCCAGTATAAGAGCCAGCCCAGGCTGCGGCCCCAGTGCCAGTATCAGAGCCAGCACAGGCTAACTGCGGCACCAGTGCCAGTATCAGAGCCAGCACAGGCTAACTGCGGCCCCAGTGCCAGTATCAGAGCCAGCACAGGCTAACTGGGGCCCCAGTGCCAGTATCAGAGCCAGCCCAGGCTGCGGCCCCAGTGCCAGTATAAGAGCCAGCATAGACTAACTGCGGCCCCAGTGCCAGTATCAGAGCCAGCACAGGCTAACTGCGGCACCAGTGCCAGTATCAGAGCCAGTACAGGCTAACTGCGGCACCAGTGCCAGTATCAGAGCCAGTACAGGCTAACTGCGGCACCAGTGCCAGTATCAGAGCCAGCACAGGCTAACTGCGGCCCCAGTGCCAGTATCAGAGCCAGCACAGGCTAACTGCGGCCAATCACCTCAAAGGCTTTTATATGGCGTAGAGCTGTGTCATTCAAGAAGGGCAAACATACCAGCCCTGCTCCAGGGGGGGAGAGTGAAACTGGCCAGGAAAACACCTCGCGTGAAGACGGCGCATTTCCCTGCTTCACTGACTAAACTCACACGTTTCATTTCAAAGTCATTTTTTTATTTCAAAAGAAATCATTTTAAGGCACACGTGTGCCCTCCACATGATGCTGAGGCAACTCAGCAGACACTGTGATGTTTCACTTTTCCAATCCCACACCCTTCAAATAATAAACCCAGCAGATTCCTTGGGCAGTTCCGGTGGCTCGAGGACAGGACACAACCAGCTTGCCAGTCACCGGGGCCTTGCTTCCACCGTGTGGCGCTTCAAATGAGACGGAGATGTGATGGGTCTTCTTGGAGCGGACATGCTCACCGGGCTTCACTGTAAAAGCTGCAGGATCCGTCTGGAAGGTGAAGCTTGTGGGCTGCAAGAAGATATTCTTGAAGGGGATGGAGATGGTGGACCCTAAACGGATCTGCAGGGGACCTTGAGGCTTTGGAGACAAAGCAGAGCCAAAAAGCGGTATGGTGTATTCTCCCCCAAGTGGGGAGGAGAGAAGGAGGGTAGCACGCGTCTCCCCAAGTTGGACCGGTTCGTAGGTCACATCCACGCTGACTTCTGAGCCACCCTGTGAGCCGGGAGCAGCCATCACCATTTTGTCCACATGGAAGTCCGAGTGATCGACCTGGAGAAGCAGAGATATAAGCAGGTGTGGGTTTCTGAGCTGGATCATAAAGGACAACACTTTCTGTCAGGGGTAGATAAAGCTTTGAGATTCTCCGTCGTCGGCTGCTGCGCTGCTCCGATACCCACAGAAAGAACCCTTCCTTACCTTGCAGCTGTACTCGGTCTTCTGCCGGGTGTAGTTAATGAACTTGGCACTCAGGGTCTGGCTGGACCCCAGGCTTGTGTGGAAATAGATGGGTTTCTCAGCTAAGGCCGGCAGAGCCCTCAGGAGCAGCTCGTACTGAAACAAACCCAAGTCTGCGCTCTGCAGGGTCAGGCGTCCAGACGACTCGCCAGCCTTTAGAGGCTGAAACTCGAACATCAGACTCCCCTGCAACAGACAGAAGGCACAGGTGGGGCAGGTTACCTCAGACAGGGCAGGTACAGTGAGAAGGGGGGCAGGTTACCTCAGACTGGGCAGGTACAGTGAGCTGAGGGGGCAGGTTACCTCAGACTGGGCAGGTACAGTGAGCTGAGGGGGCAGGTTACCTCAGACTGGGCAGGTACAGTGAGAAGGGGGGCAGGTTACCTCAGACTGGGCAGGTACAGTGAGCTGAGGGGGCAGGTTACCTCAGACTGGGCAGGTACAGTGAGCTGAGGGGGCAGGTTACCTCAGACTGGGCAGGTACAGTGAGAAGGGGGGCAGGTTACCTCAGACTGGGCAGGTACAGTGAGCTGAGGGGGCAGGTTACCTCAGACTGGGCAGGTACAGTGAGCTGAGGGGGCAGGTTACCTCAGACTGGGCAGGTACAGTGAGAAGGGGGGCAGGTTACCTCAGACTGGGCAGGTACAGTGAGCTGAGGGGGCAGGTTTATCTCGGGCACTTTGCAGTCCGTGATGAGGGTGACAGGCACATTCAGAGGATTCTCCACCGTCACTGTCGTTGCGGTGCTCTGACGCACAGGAGTGACCATCTCGATGGTGTCTACAATGCCAGGAGGAGTCGCTTTAAATGTTACAAAGTAGAAAAGGTACTCTTGGGTTGTCTCATTGCGGAAGATCACCTAAAAAAGAAGATAATCAGAATGGATGATCCTGCAAGATAAACCGTGTGACCCGTGTACGGGTGACGGCCACATGCCTTGTGTGGGTCTCCTGCTTGTAATAAAGCGTTAGGAACCCTCACCTTGGTAGAGAAGGTGCCCTCTTTGTGAGAGTGAAAAGACAATTTGTAGTCACTTTTGGCCGCTCCGGGTACTTCCAAATAGTCCAGACCCTTAATGCTGGTGGCACTGTCTGCCTTTTCAGGCTTCAACATTTCCACAATGACATGAAACCTGGGTAACGAGAGAGAGAGGGAGTGAGAGGAGTCGGGACGTGCCTGCGCATGCGCTGCTCACCCACTAACACCCTGCAGAAACCCCTGTAACATCCCATTACAGTGCTGCGTGGCATCCAGACACGCTCAGGGGTATAGCAGCCTTCACGTCCATTCGTACCTCTGACGTTTGTTCAGCCAGTTGGTAACACTCAGCAGTTCCGTGTACAAGGTCTTGCATGGCACCTCGCGGACAATATTACCCGATGATTTGGGGGGTTCGGCCACTCCGTGCAGCAGGTACATCAGTCCTGTCCCGTCCGGCAGTGGGAAGAAGATGGAGCCCTGACAGGACCCAAAACAGAAGTGTTTACAGTATAACCCCGGACACATCTCACAAAACTAGCAGCACCAAAGCTCTTGGCCCAGAATGCCCCATGCCTGTACAGGGCAGGTACTGTTACCTGATGCTTCTTGCCCTCACTGCTCATGGTTAGGGGGTAATAAGTGATCTCGTATGGCTTGTTCTGCTGTTGAGCTTCTACGGTCAGGACATCTGCGCCAGTCCAGTGTTCACCCTGAATGCTGGGCTTTAGATTCCATGCGCGACTTGTCTTATTGGACAATAGAATGGTCTGTATCTGCTTGGTTCTCACTGGGCACTGAAAGCTGACAGCCTGCCACAAAGACAAGGAGATTACAGAAAAAGCACATAGGCCCCCGTTCTACTAAAATACCCCTAAGTGTCCAATCCACCTCTCACTCACCTCCTTTGTGGATGGGGGGCCAATGCAGGATCCAGAGAGCGTTAGATTCAAGGCCTTACTTTCCTCAATGTGACAAGCAATGTTTTCACGGTGAATGTCGGAATTAATTTCATGTGGATGAAAGATAACACCGAAAGTCACGTCTGCCCCGGCGGTGATATAACCAGAGACCGGAGAAATGGAGAAGTCCGGGTGAAACGACTTCATATCCCACTGAAACCTACAAGGGGAGAAAGCCCAGAAAGAGGATTCTTACCAAGAGCTGACAGAAGAGCAAATATTTCCTTCAGTCTGTGGCATTATTGTACTTCAGTGCCAGTCTGTGCCCTAACTGGACTATCTGTGCAAGTTTGCCTCCTCACTGTGCTTCATATGCCAGTCTGTGCCCTCACTGTGCTTCATATGCCGGTCTGTGCCCTCACTGTGCTTCGTATGCCAGTCTGTGCCCTCACTGTGCTTCGTATGCCAGTCAGTGCCCTCACTGTGCTTCGTATGCCGGTCCGTGCCCTCACTGTGCTTCGTATGCCGGTCCGTGCCCTCACTGCGCTTCGTATGCTGGTCTGTGCCCTCACTGTGCTTCGTATGCTGGTCTGTGCCCTCACTGTGCTTCATATGCCGGTCTGTGCCCTCACTGTGCTTCGTATGCCAGTCTGTGCCCTCACTGTGCTTCGTATGCCAGTCTGTGCCCTCACTGTGCTTCGTATGTCAGTCTGTGCCCTCACTGTGCTTCGTATGCCAGTCTGTGCCCTCACTGTGCTTCGTATGCCAGTCTGTGCCCTCACTGTGCTTCGTATGCCAGTCCATGCCCTCACTGTGCTTCGTATGCCAGTCTGTGCCCTCACTGTGCTTCGTATGCCGGTCTGTGCCCTCACTGCGCTTCGTATGCCGGTCTGCACAACTACTCTGCTACATGTCCCAGTGTTTGCGAGCCTTCAGGTCCCTGCTGTAGCAGGCATGTTTGACGCATCAATGCCAGGGCCCCTCTAAGCTGTTGACGTACCTGGCTCCAAGCTCTCCAGTGTTACTGAGGACGACCCTGCGTGTAGCCTGGCTCCCCAACACCACAGCACCAAACGAAATATGTTCTTGATCCAGGCTCAGCTCCAAGTCTTGGCTGCTTCCACGTAGCACCAGAAGGGAGCACACAGCCCCAGTCACTTCCATCAGCACCTCCTCGGCAAATGGGGTGATCCTGCTCTGTGGGCAGAAGTGCATCTCCATCTTACACTTCCCTCCATTGGCAGCTATTGTCACCTCGGAGCTGGGCAGCACACTGAGGACCTGTGGGGTAGTGACAGTTATGGCGCAAACAGCCCATCAGCCCGAGCATCGGTAAAGAAAGTCTTCCGCACCGTACCTTGGCATCCTGGAGCGCTGGAGCACTTGCATTCAATGTAAAGGTACACGTCACAGGGCATGCGCTATTATTTACTACTGGGACAATTTTCTTCACAGTCTGACCAACTCTCACAGCGCCAAAATGTGTTACTTTGTACTTGGGGTCACCAACTTGGACCTGCGCAGAGTTCAAAGGAAGGAAATGGAGGGATTGTGATTTCAGCACTTGATATGTATAAATGAAAAGGTTATTAATATGCTGTGCTCGAGAGCGATTCTCACCTTCATCTCGATGCCCTGCCCCTGAAAGTGAACCGGCTGCTTGGAGTGGCCATTCATTAGAAAGGTAATCGTTTCCTGGTAAGGGATGGCTGCTCGGGGAAAGAATGTGATGGGGATTTCCATCTTCCCACCAGGAGACAGGACATCCGCGTGGAAGTCAACCTCAAAGTACGCCGTGTTATCGTACAGACAATTCACACTGTGGAAGACAAGACATAGGAGAGGGTTATGTGAGCATACCAACCAACGATACACACCACCCTGTCACCCAACCATGGATACACACCACCCTGTCACCCAACCATGGATACACACCACCCTGTCACCCAACCATGGATACACACCACCCTGTCACCCAACCATGGATACACACCACCCTGTCACCCAACCATGGATACACACCACCCTGTCACCCAACCATGGATACACACCACCCTGTCACCCAACCAATGATACACACCACCCTGTCACCCAACCATGGATACACACCACCCTGTCACCCAACCATGGATACACACCACCCTGTCACCCAACCATGGATACACACCACCCTGTCACCCAACCATGGATACACACCACCCTGTCACCCAACCAACGATACACACCACCCTGTCACCCAACCATGGATACACATGACCCTGTCACCCAACCATGGATACACACCACCCTGTCACCCAACCATCGATACACACCACCCTGTCACCCAACCATGGATACACACCACCCTGTCACCCAACCATGGATACACACCACCCTGTCACCCAACCATGGATACACATGACCCTGTCACCCAACCATGGATACACACCACCCTGTCACCCAACCATCGATACACACCACCCTGTCACCCAACCATGGATACACATGACCCTGTCACCCAACTATTGATACACACCACCCTGTCACCCGACCATCGATACACACCACCCTGTCACCCAACCATGGATACACACCACCCTGTCACCCAACCATGGATACACACCACCCTGTCACCCAACCATGGATACACACCACCCTGTCACCCAACTATCGATACACACCACCCTGTCACCCGACCATGGATACACACCACCCTGTCACCCAACCATGGATACACACCACCCTGTCACCCGACCATGGATACACACCACCCTGTCACCCAACTATCGATACACACCACCCTGTCACCCGACCATGGATACACACCACCCTGTCACCCGACCATGGATACACACCACCCTGTCACCCGACCATGGATACACACCATCGGTCAGCCAACTCTTTAATTACTAAACAAAACAGTTAAAAATGATTCATAGCATTTATTTTCCCTACAGTGTCTACCAACCTGATCTCCCGAACATCCTTGTTAGTGATGACAAGAGTTTTCTGGACAGGGTGCATACCAGCACGATAGATAAAGCAATTCCCAAAACTGTGCTGGGTAAAAGAGAAGTGGATTCCAGGTCTTACGGCTGCGCCAAGAAAGCAGCATCTCATCTCCGGCCCGTTTTCTATCTGTGGGATGCAAAAAAACTGTAAGCCCGTGGACCCAATACCCGCTAGGAGCAGCCGCGTCAGGCAGAGCTCGAACATGTCATTTAAATTAAAGTGAACACCTGGACTTGCCTGATTATGAGACAACTACACAACTTTTCTTAAAAAACAAATTGGAAACAGATTAAACTCTAAGACGAAATATTGCGCCAGATATACATTAACATTACATTTTCCAGTGTAAGGCTTCAAGAACACGCCACGGGCTACGTGCCTTTGCCATGTCGCTAGCCAGGGTGACTTTTGTGCTCTCCTGCATGGGAATAACAGTGTCCTGCACAGTGCTACTGACCTTCACGCGCAGCTCGGCATCCTTTATGATACACCTCCTGGTGGGATGGAAGGAGAAGGAGACTGGGGTCTGCTGTCCAGGCACAACACAGCCACCGCTAGGAGTAATGCTTAAATAATCCTCCACCCCTGGCGGGGCAGACAGCTGACATGAAAAGGTGAAAGGGAAATGACCTTTATTCATCACGTGAAACAGCAGAGTGCGGCAGTCATTAATATCCACCTGTGCAGAGGGAACAAAGTAAGGAAAAAAAGATAACAACAATTTAAGAGGCAGAATTCATTGTGGACTAGGAGCCACGGAGACTTCTCACTACTTTCCTATAACCCTTCGCCCTCAGACATGGACCTTTCCTTTTTAACCGGGTTTGTAAAGCGAGGCTGTTGTAGAGAGCGGTGGCATTTATCAGGTAGTAAGCCATGGACTCACCTGTCCCAGGTCGATCTCTTGGGGTCCCTGGCTGGTTAGGCTGATGAATGTGCCTGTTGTGTCCTGACATTGAACACACGCCTCAGTGCTGTGCCCCTCTGCCTTCACATTTAGGCACAGGGGCTCAGTCTTGGTCTGGACGTCACAGATCAGATTGACGTTTATGTCACCGACTTGCGATGGCTTGATAGCAATGCATATGGGTATCCTGGAAAATTTTACGATTGATTAGATAAACACCACCTCTCCACATTATGGAAACATAGAATCTGCTGGAAGACAAAATCCATTCAGTCCCTCTAGTCGCCCGTTTCTCCTGCTGTAACGACTCAAACCTTAATCAGCCGTTGGTCTCGTCTTAGATTCAGGAGCCGTATGTCTATCCCACCCATGTTTAATACCCTCGCTGGATTTGCCCCTAACTAATATCAGGAGGTTATGGCTCCTACCTTGTATGAGGAAGGACTGTTCCAGCCATGGGTTTCACCACCAGCCTCTGACTGCGGCCCTCAGAATAGCAAGAGCTTTCACGGATTGAGAAGGTAAACGCGTTCTCTTCATTATTAATCAGATAAACATTTTCTTGAGTTTCGTGACCTGCCATAAAATATTAAGTCTTCATCACTGCCGCCAAGAAAACTATACCAGCGCCGCAAAAACAATCTGAACCACGGCTTACGAGTCTCAGCAGCGACAGCCAGAGAACTACCATCTTGCTGTACATCACAGCTTACCCCACCTTACGCCATTAGCAGCATGACGTACCGATCAACAACGAACGGAAGTTGAGGTGAGACCTGTCCAGACATACACGCGGTTCATTGGTTTTGCCGACAAGCAAGAACGGCACAGTAATATTCTGCTCAGGGATGGTAAAGGTCCAGAAAGACTCCGTCACACCCAGGACTTGAGGGACAAACTCAAAGGAGACCTGTTAAAATGTAGGTAGATAAGGGCAATATTGCGATAAAAATAAGTATTTCCCTGTTGTAAAGCATGTCAGTTTACAGAAATCCTGGATATTTTCACACTCCTCGGTGTGATCGCTGCCCCTTGCGCCCACCACAGGCAGATCTGGTCTTACCTCCACCTTCTTGTTAGGCTGGATAAATCTTTGTTCACTCAGGCAGCGGAAGGTCAGGGAGTCCTGGGGGGCGGCTGGGTCTTCACACGTCCACAGGAAGGAATATGGGCTATCGGTGGGATTTAGGATGCTGAACGTCCTGCAGAGCACAATAACAAAGTAACTCAGTAAATGAACTCTGGCAGTCACCATTCTAAGGCCGAGCGAGCCGCAGACAAAGCGAGAGGTACCCACCTGACGTTCCTTGTCCGCACTCCAACAGACATGAATTCAATTACCCTTGTGTTAGGGTCGAGGGTGGTCCCGCCAGGGGCTCCGTGGGGCCCTCCTAGCTCTGAGTTCCGCCTCCCACTAGTGATATAATCTGAATCTTCCAGCTGGAAGTGGCAGTAGGGTAGCAGGCTTCTGCCTTTTAATGAGAGAACTGGTTCCTGTTGACCACCATGGAGGTTGGGAATGCTGCGGACAAACAAAGATGGAGAATCAGTGCTTGTGATTATAACATTGAGTTCAAGTTGTATCCATCATTAGCTCCCCACGTGTATCAGACGTTATGTGGTCAGTATTTCCCCACGTTGGCTGGAATCCCTCACCTGCAGATGAGACGTGCCACAAATTCTCCAACCTCCACAGGAGAGAACTTGATAAGGAAGTCCTGGGTGTCTCCAGCTGGAATGAGACCGCAGCTTGGCTGCACAGAGAAGGGCAGGGTATCCACTCCCAGAGTCACAAGCGAGGACACGCTTTCCATTACGCTGGCGGGACGACTCTGGATGGACGACGTACTCACGCTGCTAATGAGGTCTACGTGGAAACAAACAGTGAAACAAATATCCGCACGCAAACACGCACGTACTTTCCGTACACCATGAAAGACACCTGGCCAGCTTGGGCAATATGTGTGATGGCTGCCACATCTGACTGCCCCTGATGGCTAGGCACGTGTGCTATGGATAGAATGTCAAGGACACCCCACTCACCCTCTGAGTCGCCAGGTCTGGTGGAGCTTCTGCTCTGCCCTTCCACATGCACCTGCCAAGAGAAGTGCAACTGGACCGAGCCGATGTTCTGGATCTGGTATCTACGCAGACAGGGAGGAAGAGATAAGTGCGATGTCTTACTAACAGTCTGCTCTACTATATCTCATCCTACGCGCACTCACTTGTAAACACGCGTCTGGTAGAGAAGTGTGTCTTTGAACTGCACTTGGTGGCAGTCGGCCTTATACTGCGCATGATCCACAGTGGCACTGACCAGCAACTGTATTTCGCGAGAGCCCAGCACGGTGTGAGAAGGCTCCGGGTCTGCCTCTATCACCTGCAGGTAAATAGATTGTGATCAGAGCGGCAGGGAAGGCACTACCAGACAGTTCTATGCAACCCACGCAGTCTTCGAAAACCCCTGGGGTCTTGTTCCCCCCTTTGGAGCAAAATCAGTCGCTGACAGCGAGCCAGGTCTCATCACTAATAATGCTCTTGTGGCTGAATGGAAACAAATGCGAACCGCAATGTTTCAGCATCCAATGGGAAGCCCTCGTAGAAGAGTGGAGGCTCCATCATAATTCCCATGACTTTTGGAACGAGATGTTTGACGAGCAGTGTCCACATACCTTTGTGGTGAACTCTTACCTTTCTTTTGGTGGGGCTCTGACCTGCTGGAACTTTAGTGCTTTCGACCCACTTTACAGTTCTCATCCCATCGTCCCAGTCAAGAACTTGATCCAAGGGCAGAGAAAATGAAATCGCTGACACGCTGCACCTCACCAGCGATTTACTGAGAGCCACGGGTACGTCTGATTTCAAGGTTAGGGTCACGTGCTTGGAGCAGGCTGCATGGATGTGTCCTACCTACAGCCAGACACGAAGACAAAGATCAGCCTCCCAGAGCTATTTTCTTATGCAATAATGAATACCACGACAGATTATATTTAACCCTATAGAAGAGTGCAGCCGGCCACAGGAAGAGATAACACACCCGCTGACCTGCGGAGCTTATGCTTTTCTGCCTATGAATGGAGATCACTGGTTGTAGAATTAAACTACTCATCTGAAGTATTGACGGCACAGCATACCTTAGGAGAGAAAACCAGAGGACCATCCAAAGGCCACTCAAACCTCATGGCATCCACAAGGCTACGATTTGTCATGGTGAAGGTCACCTGGTACGGCCGGCCAACATGACAGTCCCCGAAAATTATGTGATCCGCACAAGGAGCTGTGTGGACAGATAAGCCATCATGTTAACGTACAATAAAAAATACAGCAGCCCTCGCCATCTTGGGCAATTTCAAAACGGAAACATCTCCAAATTGGTCAACATCATCCCATGGAGTGCCAAAGGGCCCTTAAAGTTCCTTTCCCAATGATACTAGAAACTAGGAGCTAATAAAAGTCACAGTCTACATTATATATTCCCCTCACATGTTTTTTAGCATTGTGTCCTGACCTTGTATAAGCCCGTCCTCCATAGTTGCTTCAGGAATTGTGGCTTCTACCACGTTGTGGATGTTGTCAAGGGTCAGGTCCTCCTGGTATCCCTCCCCTACCAGCTGGACAGAGATCTGCTCATACTGATTGTCCATCACCGACAGGCTCAGTATGGCCTCAAAGCGCCGGGACTCCACAGGACGGAAGATCACGTCAAACTCTGCTGTATCTCCAGCATGGAGTATCAGAGAAGCAGCGTGAGCCCTACGACCTGGAACATGAAAATATACATTACTTGAGTGTTACTGGTAGAGACGGGAGGCTGGCCCGAGGCCACTCCAGGAGCCCAGGTCAAGCAGACAAGGCTCGCACCATGACCACCCCAAGCAGTCACATACATACATACATACATAACACACTCTCAGTAGAAACATGTCTTGGCAAAAAAAAGGCATCACTGGGCAGACGGCGTCATCCCATGCAAGATACGGGAGACATATGGAAGGTATTGAGGAGTAAGAAGGAACATTACACGTACTGTGAGCTCCAGGATCTCCATCTGCACTCAAAGCCGGATAAATACAGCGAGTGCACGACCTGGGCTTTAAACTGAAGACACCACCATCTCCTGGCAGGTCCATGTTTACCTGAGAAACAGAGACAGCAGTAGAGAACAAAGGGTCAAGTACATCTACTGCTCATTTACTTCACATGGGGAGAGACACGGGGTTCTAGACTATATTATTATACATAGACTATATTGGTATATGTAGTCCGTATTACAGGGTTCTAGACTATATTATTATAAATAGACTATATTGTACCCTGCTGGTACCGATGTTTGGGAAGGGGAAGTTCAAATGGTTGATGCATAACAACAGTCAGTATTACAGGGTTCTAGACTATATTGGTATATACAGTGAGTATTACAGGGTTCTAGACTATACTGTTATATAAGTCAGTATTACAGGGTTCTAGATTATATTGGTATATATAGTGTTACAGGCACACGGACTGTATTTAAGGTCCTGCGTTAATCTCACCTGAGCGGCAATAGTCCCTTCATTTTTCAGGACTAGCGGCAGCTGCTGGCTCCGGCCTATTAAAAGCCTCTGAAAAAGCAGTAGCGGAGCTCCCCGCTTGTTGCGCAGCGCAGGACGCACAACGGTGACTCGAGGCAGGTTCCCTTCCCCGCTGATTTCAAAGGTCAGGCTTCGGGACTTAGAGAGAACACTGAGGGGAGAACGTTGGGGGATATGAAGACATGACGCAAGGGATCATTTCCTCAGCAGCGTGCTATGCAAGCAACATATAGTGTAGAAGCCTCAGTGCAGACAGACGGCGTAACAACTGAAGACCGTTCTTTACCTTCCTGCCCCCTCCGCGGAAGCCTCAAAGACACACTGATACAGCTGCATACTGTGCGGGGTAAACGTCACACTGGCAAAGCCATGGCTATGGCTTGGGATGCTCATGCGCTGCGGCTCTATTTCAAACACATCATTCATCCGGTACGATGACTGAAACAGAGAGGGAAGGAGTCGCTCAGAGCGTATTGAATGCAAACGGCCTCGTCCGACCTCCCTGGTACCTGTGCGTGTATATACGTCTCATCACTGAAAAGCAACCCAGGGAAACGGGACAGGGAAGGGGGACCGGCTGCAATGGAGCGTCACAAGAAACAAAAACGTTGTTTCAAACATAAAGTGAAGACAAGGAGAAGATCTCTCGTGACTGGGAAGTGCGAGGGAATGATGCCAGCTTCAGAATGGAAAGGCTTTCATACCTTGGCGGAGCTGGGCTTGATTGCCAGCGTCACATCACAGGGGACCTTGCCTGAGTTCAGGATTTTAAAGCGAGCTGTCGATGACTGTCCTACGAGCACATTACAGAAAAGGAAGCGCTTCTCCTCCTGCACGTACGCGCCTCCGGTCTGAAGCGAGGGCAAACACTGCACGATCCTGGCATCTGCCACAATAAGGTGCTCCTCAAAGATAGTCGCAATGTCATCTGTCACAAAGCCTGCGAGAATCCAGAAAGCGTAAGAGATTAATACATACGCCCCACCTATATCCAGGGAAACATTCCTCTGCGCCACTTACTGTGATATGGCACGGAAAGGGCTACAAATGACCAAGACTAGTAAGAAGGTGGCTCGTCTATCCCAGAAGCTCACACTGCTCACACTTGACAGTGATGCCAAGCACCAGTCCATAATGGCGAGTGGTTACTCAGCTTACGGTGCGGACGCTGCTACGTGGATGAATACAAACAGCTAAAGTCCTACAGAAGCACGAGACACACCTGGGGTGCAGACTTCGCTCCCAAGGCGGAAAGGTATCCCCCCAGGGTGATCCTCAGGGTTCCGATCAGAGATTTCAATAGCAAGCAATTCTTCGCTTCTCCCAAGCTGGTCAGCAAAACAATCAACGTTGACTGTCTGATGAGCTCCCGGGGGGACGGTTCCAAAAGCAGGAGACACCGTGAACACGCCAAGAGTGATACGGGCCTGAAAATGCAAAACACACAGATCTCAATATATGGGGCACGTGACCTTCTCTGGAGTCAGCACGACCCCGAGCACATTAACATCTCTCTATCTGCCCCCCGCCGCCACCCTGCCTCTCCTTACTGCCAGTATCCTGCCCACAACAAGAGGACTGAACGCCTGGATCATAGGGACACCGTATCATTATAACACAATGATATATAACATACACGTTTGGGCACACGGGGCAATATACCTGGCCTGCTGTACCCATATCTCGCAGCTGGGAATCATTGCGTTTGGCTTTGTTGAATACCACAGATTTGCTGGATCCAGAGCCCTCACGAGAACGCGCTCTCTTCATACCGTGAGTGAGCCTGACAGAGACAGACAGAGACCGTTATACCTGGCGGCTCAGGCCGGGGCATTTGCCTGGATGTTGTTAGTCTGGGAATTCTTAAATCTGCTTACCCCTTTTTGGCAGGCTGGACCATCACCTCGCGTGTCAGTTTACTGATATTGTAACGAAATTCAAGCTGGGATGTGTTCTCGATGGTGAAGGAACATAGTTTGCGACTTCCCAGCACCATGGCCCCAAAATGAATATCTGAGGAAGGGGAGAGCCGGTACCTGGAGAATGCAGAGCGCACACTCACCCGGACAGGGATACTGGCGATGGTTTCTCCACCGTCACACAGGCTGGGCTCAATAACCTAAGGAAAAGTCTAGGACATTAGCTGCCGCTTGGCTGGGCCACTATTCACCCATGGATAGCCCCTCTCCAGCTCTGGTTGCAGATATATATATATATATATATATATATATATATATATATATATGGTATATATATATATACATATACCATTCAGCAAGGACAATCCATTAGTGTGCCCAGTGCTGGACGCCAGGCATCGCTGCCACTTTCAGCTTGCCTTGACAAATAGGCAGGGGAAATCAACCTATTGGCATCACAGGTGCATCAAACATTCGCTGACTCCCAGCACAATCCCCGTAAAGAATAATATGGCCGACGGGAAGCTCGCTTACCTGGCACCGCAGAATTGGCTTGTCCAAAATCTCGACTTCCTTTTTGGACTGGAAGAGGATCTGCACCTGAGTGGAACGGTCACTGGGACCCAGAGTTCCCTTCTGGGGCAGGACGGAAAAGATGGAGTTTAGATCTGGCATCCCAGGGCCTGTGGCTTCCATGGAGAAACTGCAGGAAGAATAAGAGGAGATCAAGATAAATGGCGGGTATAACGGGCTAATCGTGTCATTCCGTAGGTCAGAGGAGTTCATTCGGGCGCTCGTTAATATTTTACTTTTTGAAGGGAAGCACAGCAGAGAAGTCTGGATTGTTGGGACACAGCGCAGCTTTAAGGAATGAACAGCTAACTATTTCTTAGTAAACAAGGAATGAATGAAAGGCAAATTACTGCAAAACACCACAAATGGAGTTACATGAAAATACTTGTAATAATTATCACGGCGTGTATAGAATCCTAGGCTTTTCTGCCGCTGGTCACAGCAGAGGACAACCTACAGCGCCAGCCGTCACTCACCTGAAGCCAATCTCATATTTGCCTTTGTTCTTCAGTGAAATAGTGTGCTTCGCTTCTTCATTCACCTTCACCACCCCGAACTCCAGGCCACCATCTGTACCTGCCACACGGAACCGGGATATATCACTGTACATACAAGTCACGTCAACCAGCACCGGCAGATGCCTTTATAAGAACAATGGCCCTCGGCTCGCCTTATCTCCGCGTCACACAGCAGATGCCTTTATATGAATATTGGCCCCCGGCTCCCCTAATCTCCGCGTCACACAGCAGATGCCTTTATATGAATATTGGCCCCCGGCTCCCCTAATCTCCGCGTCACACAGCAGATGCCTTTATATGAATATTGGCCCCCGGCTCCCCTAATCTCCGCATCACACAGCAGATGCCTTTATATGAATATTGGCCCCTGGGTCCCCTAATCTCCGCGTCACACAGCAGATGCCTTTATATGAATATTGGCCCCTGGGTCCCCTAATCTCCGCGTCACACAGCAGATGCCTTTATATGAATATTGGCCCCTGGGTCCCCTAATCTCCGCGTCACACAGCAGATGCCTTTATATGAATATTGGCCCCTGGGTCCCCTAATCTCAGTTCATGCCCTAGACTCCCCTAAAACCTGCGTCGGTCCTCAGCCTCCACTATCTCCAGGCCATAATACCTATGGACCTCCTTTAGTTGTTGCAAAATGTACCTTTCGGGAAGCTAATATCCAGAGCCACGTCGTACGCCTCGGCAAACACTTGAATGTTTTCCAGCTGAACAATTCCCAGGACATTATCAACATCCGAGACCTGAAAAGACAGGGGCCCCTGAGTCACAAGCAGGTTCCCTGCTGGTTGGGTATATCAGAGGTTGCCCTCGTCACCGCTCCATATATACTGCACCGTTCACCAGTTTGGGGTCATGGAAAACGAGTACGTTTTAAACTTAAACTGAGATTGGGGAACATAACATGCCTTTGGAAGACAGGAGTGATGGGAGTGATAGAGGACTGTAAGGAGATGGGGTGTGTATGTCTGTGTGTTTATCCATCCATCTTTCTATCAATATCTATATGCCGATGTATGGTACCTCTCTATCCATCCATCCATCCATCTATACACTAAGATTGGGGTCACCCATTAAAATAACATGAAATGGGTCAGATTTGCAGGCAGGTGCGGCTGATTTTTATTGGAATATCTTCATAGAAAGGCCCTTGTTGTCTCGGACATGCGGCAGATACAATGCCTGCTACCCCAGGCTCACGATACCTCAAGACGAATGGACTTTTTCACGCTAGCGGCTCTGGCCGCTTTGAAGTGCATCTGGAGTCCACACTCAGAGCGAGGGCCCACTATTCCTTGATGCTGGGACACAGAAAACTCATCGCCAAGGTTTTCCAGTCCCGTCAGGCGCCAGGCGGCAGGCAGGAGGTTGCTGTTTCTGAGGAAGATTGTCCTGGAGTCCTTCCTGTAGGTAGAGACACGTTGAGGGCCATGACGAATGGGTTAATGAAGGCCGGCTGAGACACGACGGGGTTACATGTTAAAAGGAATCTGTTTGAATCGTTTTATCGTCAGAGCAGTCAGTGGAATAATCCGGCTCATTTAACCGTTCCTCTGGTTGCTATGGTGACAAAACCCCTTCTAAGGCTTTGCTCCAGAATCGCTTGTTATAATTGTAACATGCGGCTTCATATGACATAAAGACTCAGCGGCTGATGGCAGAACCCTCCCCTGACGGTCTTTTCCCTGCAATCTCATGCGCAGGCTGTTATTCACTCGCTATCCTCCTAATAATTATCAGACACTCGCACACCGCCTCTCATCCCCTCACCGGTGCAGCAGGATTTTATCAAAATGAATGTGTTTGCGGTCTAACTCCAGCTCTGGGCGGACGCCGCGGCAGGACACCCGGAACACAACCGGCTGGGGATTGTCTTTAATGCAGCAGACGATGCTGTCCTCGAATACGCCCGCCGACGTGGGGTATGCCCAGATACACAACTCCTGTGCAGAAGAAAAGACACACGAAAATGATCAGATCTACCCCCAGAGACCCCCAAGATGGGGCAGGCAGTGCTGGTGAACATAAACAACCGGACGTGTCCAACCCCATCACATGCGCCTGGACAGTACGTGCCCTGTGTGGGGCGGAAATGTCTGCTCTAGGAAGGCAGGTCACCTGCTTCTCGTTGGCCTTCAGGTTCATGCTCGGCGGGTCCAGGATGAAGGTAGCTGCTTTGACGTCATGTTGGAAGCTGAAGGTGATCTCGGCCTCCATGGGAGACGCGTTGCAGATGGCGATGCTCTGCGTGTTCTCCGGGTACTGGCCGGCTTTGTACCTGTCGGGAAGACGGACAGAATCAGCATGTCTCGGGGGCCCAAATCTCAGACTCCCAGAGGCATGTTTCCCCCGCGTCAAGTGTCCGGTAACGGAGGCTCCGTCTCACATACAATACACAATGCTTTTACCCCATGCGTTCCGCATGTTCTGGGCGCAGGGGGCATCTCCTAAACCCGCTCCCACTTCAAACCGTCTAAAGCTACGCGACAAGCTATTACTCAAAGCGATTAAACGTGAAGCTTTCTGAAATAAGCTGCGGTTACGGGGCCCTGCTCCAGGTCTAAGGCAGATGGTCGGGGGGACTCTGGGCAGGACCCCCGGGGCTTCACCGCTCTACGGCCAGCTACAAGAGAAACCTCCGATCTCCCCAGTACCGATCCCTTTACAGTACCGGGGATTGAGCCGGCACAGGCTGCATGGCACGCGCCGCGCAGTACTGTGTATGCACGCGGCGTATCTGACTCGTCTGCTGTATTAATGTGAAAGTGTTTTCATAAAATGCCATACTATAGCCCCAGAAGGACGGGCCCCTCTACTCACTTTTCTCTGGATTTTCCGCAGAGCAAGGGACCAAATTCAAAGACTCCTCGGCTCACAATGAACTTCTTCTGAACTACGTCGTCTGGTTTTACGTCCTTCTTGACGTGAGGAAAGACCACCCTGCAAATTAAACGACGATACGGCAACGTTACAAAGCACAGAAGTGAATGGAAGGGCGCCGTGGAGCTGTCTGTACTGCTGCGCAGCTCGCAGGGTTTGGTAAGTAAGAGGCTCTCTGGCCGTGAGTCTGCACTCACCTGGGATCATGGCTGATGGCTGGAAAGGCACAGACTCCCCGACAGTAAAGCGAATATCTACGACGGGTCCCGACAAGCTCAAAGTTCAGAGTTTGGTCAAAGTTCCCGACGGTTTTTGAGTCAAAGTGGATTCTCAGAGTAACGTCTCCTCCAGCAGGAACCACCCAGCGGAAAATGCCCAGTCTGGTGTGAAACAAAGACATTACGGACAAGGATGGGTATGACCGTTCCTCAGCCGATAAAGCCTCTCGCCCCAGCCCGGCTATAACCTCACCGCAGCAGCTTCCCCGGTAGACCCTCTCCGGCGGTGCTGCCCTGGTCCACATCGGAAAGGGGGGTCCGGGTGTCAGGAGGTGGGGAATGGCTGTCCACAGGCTGCTGGCTCTTGCGCAGAGAGGCAGGCCTGCGTTTATCTTTCTGGCTTTCACGACCCATGTCTGCCGACTTGTCCTTCTTGCTTCGGCCTTTAGTCGGGGTCAGCTGTTCCTCCTGTATAGATGGAGAGCAAACGCATTGAAGCCGATGTCGCCACAGAGGTTCTGTCTCCCTGGGATAATGACCCTCACCTTCAGCATGGGGAGAGGGAGTGCCGGCTCTGCCTCTGGCTCTGCCTCCTGCTTTTCTCCCATGATAACATTCGGATCATCAGGAGAAGATGCAACGAAGGCGAAATGGCTGAGGGTCTCCAGATCAGTGGACGCAGCCCGTCTTTCTGGGAACGGGATCACTGAGAACAAGCAAGGAGGAGGAAGTGGGGGACCCGAAGGGCCCAATCCAAGGCCATCGAGAATCTGGCAAAAGAAATCAGATTATATGGTCATTGTAATACCGATCTCTGTGATATACATCTGTCACATCGGTGCGGACGCTGACCCGTCTTTCGCTCACCTCCTCTGCAGAAGGTAACTTCCCGCTCTGCAGAATTTTATTGCCACTTGGTTCACAGGGATCCGTTATCTGGAAATCAAAGTGTGGCACTCCGACTTCGGGCTTCAGCTCGTCCAGCTGCTCCTGTGCCTCGCACTCCAGGGCGGACGGTATTCCCGCAGTCCCTTCCATTCCTCTAAGCCTGTCTAGGCGTTCCTTGTCTGCTTTCTCTTTCTCCTGACGCTCCTTCTCTGCTTGACGTTCTCGATCCTTACGGTACTTCTTCCCGGAAGGAGCCTGGCGTTCCGTGGCATGTTCTTCTCCTTCGCGCTGAGCGTCATCCGTAGCTGTGGGGGTGAGAAGGATCCCCTGCACGCGGTCCCAGAACGTCAGGATGTGCAGAATGTCCCTCTGACAGGACTCGTAGCTTTTAAATCTTTGGATCAGTGGTCTGTCGGTCTCGTCGTGAGAGTCCTTCTCCAGATCGTTCTGTACTGATACAAGCTGTAGAGGGTCCCTATTCCTTCTCTTCTTACCGGGGTCATCACCTTCATTGAGTACAGACTCGGGGCGTTCTTTGAGCGACACTTTCCTCTCTAGACCGGAGTCTAAGCGTGGGTCGGCTTTCATGGTGTGTGTGCCGATCACCTGGGGAGAGAAACAAGTTATCTGTTAGTGGCAGGGCGCTATGCTTAAGGGCTAGTGAAGCGTCATGGATTCACCAGGACTAGTGGAACGATACCCACAGCGGAACACATTGGATCGCTAATACGACCCGCCATGTTGAGTATGATCAGGCATCCGCCGAGCCTCACAAAAGGGCTAAAACTGTGAGCAGGCGGTCATTTCACGGCGTGCACACAATGAGGAAGCACATCGCACAAGAGCGGCTGGGGTCGTTACAACTTGTCTGTGGATATTGTTTGCTGTCGCCGTGACACTGAGCTCTTTACCTGTTTGGAGCCCATTTGGCTCTTTTTGCCCCCAGTCTCTTCTTTGCCTGAATCTCGGCTCTTTCCTCTGCGCATTTTCTTCCTCAGCTCCTCTTCCTCTCTCTGCTTTAGCAGCTCTTCCTGCATCCTCCGCTCGCGCTCTTCCCGCGCCAGGCGCTCCTCGCTCTCCCTGTGTCAGGACACACAGTTAGCGTCCCCCGCAGTCCATAAGACCCCGCTGTAAGTCCAGGCGCTGCAATCAGCAGCCTTAATGGCCATCAGCGAACCGGTGATAAACAGATAATAAGGGCCGATATAAACCCCTTAGCCAAATAAAACAGAGAGAATTGGATTCGCCGTCGCGGTGTCCTTTTCACCACAACATACAGCAACATACACTATTAACAATCTCACGCAGAGGCTGGGGACAGCATGAAGAGGGGGCAATCAGCAGGGACAAAGCACTGGTTTCCATGGGAACTGCTCTGATCTATCATTTTGTGTCAGAATCATCTGTACACTTGTGGTCCCAGCGCTCCTGTCTGCATGCGCCGGGTGACTTCGGACATGAGTTCATCCGGACAGACCTTTCCTTCCGCTGCCGTAGAGCCTGGAGCCGCAGCTCATCAATACGAGATCGCTTATCAGCAGGAAGGTTCTCATACTCCTCCTCGTCCATCTCCTCCATCAGAGCTTTCTCCATGGCCAGGGCGCGCAGTATTTCCTGCTCTTTTACAACACGGAAACAGGAAGTCACCAAATATATAAATTTATATATAAATATATACCCTAACCCAAGAGCCCGCCTCCACGCACACGCAAGCCAAGAGCCCGCCTCCACGCACACGCAAGCCAAGAGCCCGCCTCCACGCACGCGCAAGCCAAGAGCCGGCCTCCACGCACGCGCAAGCCAAGAGCCGGCCTCCACGCACGCGCAAGCCAAGAGCCGGCCTCCACGCACACGCAAGCCAAGAGCCGGCCTCCACGCACGCGCAAGCCAAGAGCCGGCCTCCACGCACACGCAAGCCAAGAGCCCGCCTCCACGCACACGCAAGCCAAGAGCCCGCCTCCACGCACGCGCAAGCCAAGAGCCCGCCTCCACGCACGCGCAAGCCAAGAGCCGGCCTCCACGCACACGCACACGCAAGCCAAGAGCCCGCCTCCACGCACACGCAAGCCAAGAGCCGGCCTCCACGCACGCGCAAGCCAAGAGCCGGCCTCCACGCACACGCAGACTAAGAGACAGCCTGAAATACCTTTGCGCTGTCTGTGTGCGAGCTCACGTGACTTCATGGCAGAGTAATCCTGGTGGAGGTTGATCAGATATATGTGTCTTCGATTATTCAGAGCTTTCAACAAAATCTGAAGGGCAGATGAAGGATTCCGGGCGAACAGGGTATCCAAGCCGTCAAACACTACCCCGCGAAAACAGTCGTTTAACTGAAAGATGGGCATAAGGAATGGATATTATCGCAGGGCCATATATCTGCCAGAAGAGAGTACATGGTGAGCATGCAGCAGCCCAGGGGGGCCGCGTGCAGACCGCCCCAAATCAGGCTCCTGCTCTGGTATTAGGGCTGGTAACATCTCTTTACCTGCAGCCTCTCACTCAATATATCCTGAAGCAGGTCTTCTGGCAGAACACAGCTCATCAGACCCATTTCACCACCTACACTGGCACTCACACTCAGCCGCCGCTGAGCACGACCTCCTGGGAGAGGGGAACTCCCGGCCTGGGGACAGACAATCAAATAAACATACATAAAACACAAAACAAGCACAGAAATGAGTGGAGAAGAAGGCCTGGAGGACAACTCTTACCTGAGACCCCCCCGGTTCAGACAGGTGTTGCTGCTTGGCTCCCTGCACTAGGTGGCTCTCTGACTTCCCTTTAGTGGCCATCAGGCTACCTCGGTTACCTCTTGAGATAACGGACTGAGAAGCTACTTTAGACTCTGCCCCTTGGCCTCCCTCGGCTGTATGTTTGGCTAAGGCTTCCACACTAAGTCTTGGTTGACCACCGACCTCTGCTGCCTGGGAAGCTGGAGCAAAGCATGGCAATGATAGAGAGCCTTACACGTCCACGACAAACACGTTTCTGCACAACGTCAACAATTCATTCCTAAAAGAAACCATCTGGCATACACACGTGAGTCGCTACACGTGACTACGACACCCGAGGTATATCAGGGGTCCCAAAATCCCGCTCCGGCACCAAGTGATCACCCGCTTTCTCACCTGCCTCTTCTACCTGCCGCTGAGTCTGTTCCGCTTTGGAGCAGAGTTTTCTTGCTTTTAGACCAGTAGGGCTGTTACTGTCAGAAATGGCTTCGACCACCACAGAGTCAATAGACAGGCAGGCAGTATTATAGTGCTGAGCCAAAGCCACCGCGGCAGAGGACTTCCCTACAGCAAACAAGGAAAAGAAGCCATAATGCAGCCTCGCAACCTGCAGACTTATGCAGCCTCAACAGGCCAGGTACAGCACCGGTACAGCACCGGTACAGCAGTGGTGCAGCCACTAAAGAAGACAGAACACAATGCAAAATCCATCAGAGGCCCTAGCGGCTGAGCAGCTGCAATTATATAAAACTGGGAAACTCGGCCCCCTCTTTTCCTACCCGTAGGTGTAATCTCCTTCTTTAGAAACTTCCACCATTTTCCTGCAGCACTGGCTAATGGTGGCCATTCCCTGCAGCACTGGCTAACGGTGGCCATTCCCTGCAACACTGCCTAACGGTGGCCATTCCCTGCAGCACTGGCTAACGGTGGCCATTCCCTGCAACACTGCCTAACGGTGGCCATTCCCTGCAGCACTGGCTAATGGTGGCCATTCCCTGCAGCACTGGCTAATGGTGGCCATTCCCTGCAGCACTGGCTAATGGTGGCCATTCCCTGCAACACTGCCTAACAGTGGCCATTCCCTGCAGCACTGGCTAATGGTGGCCATTCCCTGTAACATTGGCTAACGGTGGCCATTCCCTACAGCATTGGCTAACGGTGGCCATTCCCTGCAACACTGGCTAACGGTGGCCATTCCCTACAGCATTGCCTAACGGTGGCCATTCCCTGCTGCATTGCCTAACGGTGGCCATTCCCTGCTGCATTGGCTAACGGTGGCCATTCCCTGCAGCATTGGCTAACGGTGGCCATTCCCTGCAGCATTGGCTAACGGTGGCCATTCCCTGCAGCATTGGCTAAGCCTCGGTTATACTACAACTCACCAGTAAGAGGTGCTCCGTGCACAATGATTGCAATACCCCTGCGGTAACTTGCTGCTCGGCCCTCAACGCTGGTATCGATGCCCAAGTGCCTGGCAATGGCCTGGGAGACTGGGTTCATCTCCAGCTCCCCGACTGCCACCTTGGTGCCGCCGTTGCTGACCAAAACCTTTTCTCCTGCAAAACACTGACCGATTAGCGGAGCCCCCCCTTTCCCAGATGTGCAAACAGTAAAATCAGGAACGCGTTGTGGAAAACCAGGAAGGAGAGATAAGAAAATCTGAGCACCCTATAACAGTGCATTAGCAGAGGCCCTGATAGAGCCCCACTCGCTCCCTAGTCCATCGTTCACCACAGCGACGCTGCTCACCTGGGCCTTTCGCCGGGTCCTCTCCAGCATCTTCCAACTTGCCGTCTCCTCTGGAGGAATGGCTCTCCCCACCGGTGGCGGCAGAGGGTAAGCGCTGGGATCCAGATAGATTGGGATTCTGTCCCGTGTCAGATGCTGGGTCTTCTTCAGTGTCCTCTCCGACACCTGGAAGGTAGATTAGAACAAGTCACACATAGAAGATAGAAGCGCAGTTGCCACCATCTCCCACCCTGGAGGCTACATTTTAGGAAAAAGACACTAACTGGACGGCGCTTCCGGTAAACGGAGCTGTTCCCTGTAACCAGTGACTGCTTGCAGTAAATGGACCCCCCCAGCTAGGAAGGCAGTTGGATGCTGGTACGATTACCTCTCTCCAGAAGTCTTGCTTCCCTGTTGTCCTCTAGCAGCCTCTTCTTTTCCTCATAGAAGTCCAGGACTTCCCTGGGCAGCCTCTCTCCCGGCAGTCGTGGAGGGAGCAGCAGGGTATTCTGAGCATCGTAGCTCTTCAGCATTGCAAGTACCTGCACCCGACGAGCCACGTCAGTTGGCAGCTTTTAAATTGATGGGTAACATTGCTACAGAAAAATGCTGGATTCAGAGGCAGCCGGGACTCTCTGTACTAACCTTCTCTTCCTCCCGGTACTGCTTGTCCATCTCCAAAGAATAGAACTCTATGGGGAAACTGCACGGGTTCCTCACCAGAATATCCATGCTTTCCCCAGGGCTGAACGGAAGGACCGGGCCCAGCTCCACCACCGAGGGCGAAAACTCCAGCTGCGGCTCCAAGCCCTGACCCTGGACGTGGATCATGAGACGGTGGCTGCTCTGCGCCAGCTGCAGCACCACACGCTGCCTGTACAGCTTCTGAGAACGCACAAGGCAGGCAAATAGAAGACAAACTGACCGGAACAGGAAAGCAGAGAAGCCCGGCTTGCTTCAAGCGTGATCATCTGACAACGTGTTCCTTCTAAGAAGCTCAGCTAAGCTCACCGTGGATGGTGACCCACCGTTCTGTGTGTAACACTGTGACCCTTCCCCCTGTCCATCCTCATCTCAGAGAGACTTACCTCCTCTTGGGGAACAAATTTAATCTCCACGTTCTTCTTCTGTCCGGGAAGGAGCACGCCTGAAGCTGGAATCATCTCAAAGACGGCGGCTCCTGGCTTTGTGTCCTGGCGCTGTTTCTTGCGGAGATGCATTGGAGTGTGTTTGTCTACCTGCAGCGCATATGGGGAAAAGCATGTGTGCACGCATGAAAAACACGGCTGCCACGTGTAGCAAGGCCACATTCAGCACTCAGCAGCGCGTCCCGAGCTTTACCTCTCAATGATTTTATCATTGAGGGAACACACTGATACCTTGGCTTCATTCTCCTGTCTCATCGCCGTCCACTCGCACGGCACAGAGAACTGGTTGCACAGCTGTAAGGATCTGATCTGACACTGGCCACACTGTACGGGATCAAAGTCCACGATGTCGCTGGACACGCTAAGACACGGTATTGTCACGCATGCCCTGAGCCTTACGGGGAACGCGGGGCCTCCGATCACCTGCCATGGGAAGAGAGATGAGTAAACACATTACCGAGGGAAGAGACGGAAAATGACCCGTACTTGATGCGCATATAATTAATACGTTCATTATCAAATCAAACAGGGGAAGGGAAGGCAAATTCTAAACACTGCACCTGGATTGGCATCACCACGTCCACAGGCCCGACACCGAGGTTAGCGCCTCTGGGATCGAACTTCACCTGGAAAGTCTCCGTCTGATAGCATGGAAGGTTCTTTACACGGTCTAACTCCGTGGTGAATCCTGCTCAGACACGCAACAGGCGGCGGATATTAATGTCAAACCCCAAACACAGAGTCAGCGCGCCCGTCAGATCCCAGTAACGGTTTACCTGTACCGGCTAGCCCACGCCGGTCCGCACGGAAGGACACAGGGCAATGTCCGCTGTTGCTAATTTTGACAGTGCGCGTGCAGACGTCTCCCAGAATTACAAAGCCAAAATCCAAGAGGTAATCTGGCAGTAAGGCCCTGAAATACATCATCACAAACCCATTGAGTGTGAAAGGCTAACATATTATTATAGCTGGCCACATGCTAGAAGCATAGACGGCTGTAACGAGGTACAGAGAAATTTGCTGAAGTATTAGAAACAGGCAAGAATATGCTGTAAAAAGAGCCAGGCGGGCAGAGGAGCTGACAATCACGCAGAGGAGCTGGCATTCACGCAGCATGTGACACAACCACATGTCAGACAGAGAAGGGCTCTTAATGATGTAATAGGATGTTTGCCTCAACAAAGAAGGTAAAAACGTGAGGAAAACACATTGTTTCTAAATAAAAGTGCCCCGAGAATTGGTGGTGTCATTTTGATCACCTGTGAAGCCTGCGCATGGTCCCATCGCTGGACTCCAGTGCAAGCTGCTCTGTCGCATGCTCCTGCATGAGCAATCTCTCCACCTCCCTCAGCAGCAGGGTGTTTGTCTGCAAAACACAGCATGACTGTCACCAACGACACAACCGCACCCGCGCAGAACACCTCCGCACACACACAGAACGGATGACCGCTAATCAGGGGACACAAAGACTGATGGGAGAGAAGTGCTCGGTGTCTTACGGAAGAATGAGATGCCTCTCGAGGAGACTCTGTGTTCGCTTCTGGGAAAGAGCCACTAGTCAAGGTGTCTTGTATCTTCTCGCGAGCCTTTTCTACGTAGGCCTGAAGCTTGTCATTCTCTAGAAGCACAGGCGGACAATTACAGCAGGTGGGGGAACATAAGCATCCTCCAAATAAAAAGAAGAGACAATATGACAGAAGAGTGCAGGCAAATAGCTCCTGGGACTCGTACCATTAATGTTACGTGGAAGATCCAAGTAGATTCTAGGGAAGACTCCTTTCCCTCGAAGAGTAATATTTTCAGGCTCCAGATGGGCCACCTGCAGCTGGATGACTTGATGGAATGCCTCTGGGACCCCCGGGAAATAAAAGACCTTCAAGATTTCCTCCCCACCAGCAGGAACGTGGCCCTGAAAGCAGACACAGACTATAGCCACTACCATGCTGGTCTCTCAGGACCACAAGTCAACAGAGCAGGAGGTGAACGGGGTGCCCCAAATGGATGAGAGGGCACTTACACTCAGTGGCTGCACTAGCGGCTTCCCAGGCCTGAGACTTGCTGCACTTTCCGCGCTGGCGTTAGTCACGCTGAATGGGAAGCTGACGAGTCCCGTGTTACGGAGGACAATGTCGGCCTCGGCCACCTTATCAAAGAGCTGCAGAAAGACGCAAGGAGGTTAGTGGCGCACCGATCTGGTGACATGCACTGCGTCGCCTCCTCTGGGTTATCATCCATTTATAAACAGCCCACTCTTAAACTGTAACCCTGGGTCGATATCAGGATGCCTGTACCTGCGCGCCATAGTCTATGTCCATCGCGCTTAGCGTGTAACGGACAAGCGAGGCCTCTCCCTGAAGGCTGATCTCGTAGGTGGGACCTCCGTGCACCTTACACAGAGCCGCTGCGTGTGCACGGATGCCAGCATGACCATAAAACGTGAAGCTCGCGGTCTGGCTCTCTCCTGGCTGCAGGGTCCCGAACAGAGGAAGGATGTCGAACACCTGATGGGGCAAAGAATAATCAGCACCAAAACTTCAGCTACAGGCACAGTTTTCTCCTGGGATAATACGACTAGATTATTTCTTATTTCTTATTCATTGTGGACGGAGACACAAGAGACGAATCGCTGTGCAGTTACTGGCACAATCCACTAATGTGCATCAACATTCTACTGGTGATCCAGCGCTGAGAGCCATGGCCACCTCACCTCCTCCACCCCCGTCACCGTGTGCTCTTCTCCTGGAGGTCCGGAGACAGCTGAGGGACCCTCGGAAAGCCCATCTGTTCCAATGTATGGCACTGCGTCCTGCAGAAACACAATAATGAGCGTGTTCAGGAGGTCCACGCAGAGACACGGAAGCTTGAAGGCACAGGGTGGTGGAGAGGGCAAATAGATCATTTTTAAAAGAACAGCACAGTCGCTGATTACTGTACAATTCCTCATGGATATGGAGTGATCCCTCCAAGCTGGAGAACCAGCAGCCATACCTTCTGCTCAGGATCCTCCACATGGGTTTGGATAGAATGCAGACCTTTCTTTTCTGGCATTTGTGATTTATTCGTACTGTGGAATCATCAAGAAATGTATTAAAACATCTATTTTCAGACTGCATAACATGTACAAGTGGACTTTACTCCCCCAGCGCCCTCTCTACCCCCGAGTTACTCCATGAGGAGCCTGTCCACCAGACTTTACTTCACCAGCGCCCTCTCTACCCCCAAGTTACTCCATGAGGACCCTGTCCACCAGACTTTACTCCACCAGCGCCCTCTCTACCCCCAAGTTACTCCATGAGGACCCTGTCCACCTCACTTTACTCCACCAGCACCCTCTCTACCCCCAAGTCACCCCATGAGGACCCTGTCCACCAGACTTTACTCCACCAGCGCCCTCTCTACCCCCAAGTCACTCCATGAGGACCCTGTCCACCAGACTTTACTCCACCAGCGCCCTCTCTACCCCCAAGTCACCCCATGAGGACCCTGTCCACCAGACTTTACTCCACCAGCGCCCTCTCTACCCCCAAGTCACTCCATGAGGACCCTGTCCACCAGACTTTACTCCACCAGCGCCCTCTCTACCCCCAAGTCACTCCATGAGGACCCTGTCCACCTCACTTTACTCCACCCGGAGTCTCTTCACTTCAGGTTACTCTACAGGACCTGTCTTACTACTTGTTATTTTAGTCCTAATAAACACACCATAATGGCTATTAATGTACCTATTTTGATGTTATTCCAAGAGACATATAAACAGGATTAATCTACAGCGACGATGACATTGTAATTTGGGACCCTCTTTTTAATACCTAATCTTGCAGTTCTCTTTTTGGTAGAGCCATTGGTAATGGACGGGACATGGACTGCAGTTGGTGATCTCCAGCTCTTTGGCGGTCTCAGTGTTGTTTAAAATACACCCAAAGTTGATATGGGTAGAAGTGAAGTTGAGATTGGGGAAGTGCACCTCTCCCTGGAGCGACACGGAGTCGGTGTGAGGGTGCTCAGCAAATCTGATCGTCAAAATCTCCTCGGCCACTTGGCTCCTCAGATCGTGGATGTAAGTCGGGTCAAATCTTACAGTCAGCTCTGTCTCCTCTCCAACACCCAGAATCTGGGCTGTCTGCAAAGGGGAAGGAACACGGAATGTGTTACCATCATTTCTGTTAGATTTATCAGACTCAAACATGCAGGAACCTGCTCTCCAGACCAATGTATTCCTCTTTGCATGTGATCACAGAGCGCTATTCCCCGTGGTTTCCAGCCACGTGGACTCCACACGTCTGAAAGCCATAAAGGAGTCCCTGCGCGATGTGCTTTCCCAGACAATAACCTGCTAAATACCAGCTGCCCTTTGATTTCTGGCCAGGAGATCAACCTATGCAGATGATGTGTCCCCAGCGACGTGCGCTCCCAGTACCTCTGTGTCCACTGGCTGTAGTGTCTCCTTGCAGCAGACAGAGAATGGGGGTCTCAGAGACAGGAATATGGTGAGGGGCAGAGACGAGATGTTTTTCAGTGTCAGGGGCTGGTACTTCTGTTCCAGACTATCATCAGGTCGCTGAAAAAAGCCAAACCACTGTCTGTCATTGGACTAAGAACATAAAAAATATCTACCCCTTCCTGCCTCCATACAAATAGGGGCAATTTCATCAAAACTGCACATGTATGGGATTGGCAAAAACAATAACACACATTAAGACATTTTGCTAAAAAGGAGGATAGGGTCCTGGTCCTAAAAGCTTACAATCTGTTAGGAGGGTGAGGGGAATAAGACACAAGGAGAAAGGCTGCCTGGGTGAGGATGGTTTGATTGAGGCGAGGGGGGTGTGGAGCTCTTGATGGTGTGGAGAGGGGGTCGGTTTTTGAGATGGGTTTTAGTAGTAAGTAGTGGGGAGTCAGGCAGGGCAGGGAACTCCTAGGATCATTATATAATATAACGTTGTGTGCGCGGAAGCAGAGCGTCTATCACCTTCTCCACGTAGAAGTGAAGTCTCTTGGTCGAGAGATGCAGGATGGGAGCAACGAATTGGCAGATCACATCCACCTCCATGATCTTCTCCTTCCCTGACTGCTTCCCAATGATGGCCTGTCCCAGCAGTCTCTCCTTCACCACCTGTCACAAGCATGTAAAAGACTATCACACTGTACACCACGGCCCCTGAGCGGGGTAACTAACCCAGTGTGCAGAAAAGTAACCATAACAGCAGCCTCCAGGCCAGATGATCTACATTCATTCACAGGGAAAAGCAATTCTTCTACCAGGGGACTGGACAGGTGTATACCCCGGCCAACACAGGGTTAACGGACAGGTGTATACCCTGGCCAACACAGAGTAACTGGACAGGTGTATACCCCGGCCAACACAGAGTAACTGGACAGGTGTATACCCCGGCCAACAGTGGGGTAACTGGACAGGTGTATAACCGACCAACAGTGGGGTAACTGGACAGGTGTATACCCCGGCCAACAGTGGGGTAACTGGACAGGTGTATAACCCAACCAACAGTGGGGCAACTGGACAGGTGTATAACCCGACCAACAGTGGGGTAACTGGACAGGTGTATAACCCAACCAACAGTGGGGCAACTGGACAGGTGTATAACCCAACCAACAGTGGGGCAACTGGATAGGTGTATAACCCGACCAACAGTGGGCTAACTGGACAGGTGTATAACCCAACCAACAGTGGGGTAACTGGACAGGTGTATAACCCAACCAACAGTGGGGTAACTGGACAGGTGTATAACCCAACCAACACAGGTGTATAGCTTTACTCACTTTGGGAAGGTCTGAGGAGCCCTCCAGCAGGACATCAATGCTCTGGCCTGGATGGAGCTCCATGCGGGAAGGGTGAAGTTTGAAGACAGGGCCCAGGGGCTCTGGAATGATGGAGGGTAGCTGAGGGCGCCTGCGGAACTGAGGGAAGCCCTCCGTCATCCAGTAGAGCTGGTGAGTGCGGCGTCCGCGGTTAGTCATTGTGAAGCGATAGTGGCAGGGTCCAGCACTGTAACAAGACACAATGATAAGCCTGGGTCACTGGCCACCCTGGCTACACACAGAGCCAGCACAAGGTACACACGTGGGCTGAAAATCACTATTTGACGCCGCCATTTATCAGTGAGTTTAGTGCTAAAGTGAAAATAATCAGCAGGAGAAACAGATCTCAAGAAATGTAATATACACGTTAATTAGGGCCCCGCACACTCCATGCGCACATAACATCTGGTAAAATAAGTGGGAATGAAGACAGGAGGGTCTTCCCAAGCGTTGCCATACAGCGAGGCTTCATGGGTAGAGGGGAAGGAGACAGAGGCCTCTGGCCGTGGCACTGATTTTAGGAAAAGCCGTCAGATTCGTCTGTACTGACTCAGCTCCCCGGGCTGGGACATAATTGTTAGAAAGGCATGTGAGCTCCGTGAGCAGGTCTCGTGGTGCCATGCTGCGGTCACTCTCTCCTCGGAGTCTCGTGTTACTGCAGCCGCCTGGATGGAGTTACCATAATGTTATCTCCCCCTGTCTGCTATTATACGGAGCAAGACACGGAACAAAGGCGCTGATAGCCGGGGAAACCAGTACAAAGCACCAGCAGTACATGAAGAGGCGGCCATGGTGGGATCACATCTCACGCTTAACTATCTGTCTACCTGTCACGCCAGATACACAGGGGTCAGGTGGCATGTGCAAGCTGATCAGGGCATTCGGTTGCCAGCAAGTGCTCTGCACAGTATGAAGCTTTCATCCAACACACAATGCCGCTGGTGTCACATGAAGCTGCAAACAAAGACACTGAAGAGGAGAAGCGGAACCCGAATCTATTCACTCGGTGACACGGGCGGCCGGGCATCGCCCTGCGTGCACTCACCTCTCTTACATTTTCCACTGTCACCGGAGACGCGCGTGCAGCACTCTCTCTACCATCTAGCCCTAAATACAGTGTATATATACTGTAACACCATAAGCCACGCCTACTGCGCCAAAACCAATCACAGACTGACAGCCTCCACCCATACCTGCTGCGCCAAAACCAATCCCAGGTTTACTCCGCAGCCACACCCACAGCGCCAAACCACCGATCCTGTAAGGCTGACACGGCAGCTCTTACCTGAAGTGAGCTCCCAGGTCCAGGAGCGGGGCAAACGTTCTGTCAGTGACTATGGTGGTCCCGATGCCGACGGCGCGCAGCGGGATGTGGTAGGTGCTGCTGTTTGCGATGGCCAGCTGCAGCGTATCTGTGAAGCTGACGGTATCGTCCAGATGAGCCACGAGTGTTAGATGCACTTTCCCCTCAGGGGGTACCTCGCCGGAGCTGGGTTCAATGCGCCACAGAGACCGCTTGCGTGTCTGCAGGAAGAGACAGTCAGTAACAGGGCACAGTGTGAGACACCAGAATACCAACTGTCTAAGACAGATGCAGACTGCACAAACATGGAGGATACCAACTGTCTAAGACAGATGCAGACTGCACAAACATGGAGGATACCAACTGCCTGAGAGAGACACAGAGCCTCTGGGGGGACTCCATGCGGCCTGCCTGGTGACTAATTACAGTAAGAATATATCACTCGTCCAGCCACCTGACTGACTAATCAGGGCAGCTGCATCCACTGCAATGGGCGAAAGCTCCTTAGCATGTTACATCACACACGTATGATGGCCCACTATGTGTGGTATCACACACTAAAGCAGCTCAGTCACATGCAGTGAGCAGCTTGTCATCTCGCCCGTGTTTTGCTTACCGTGGCCGCGTGGAAGGACGCAGGAATCGGTGACTGATTGCTCAGGACTAGAGTCTTGGAAACATCCGTCAGAACCTGGATATTCCCAAAATCCGCTTCGCTGGGACAGACATGGACAACAGGGCCTTCTCCAGTGCACAGCAGACGCAGCTCCTGTCCACGAGAAGCACAAGTCATACTTATCGGTGTGAACAATCAGACTACAAGGGGCCACAACTAGAGGACATCCGTGAGACCAGGACACAAGCCATCTGAGCAGATCTACGGATTTGAAGGGCCAATAAAGATAGCCGAAGCATACAGAAATGATCTCTTTTCACCTTACTCCTACCGGCAAGAGCTGCAGTGGAGAACCCGTGGCAGGTTGCTGGGTATCCTCTCCTGGCCCGTAACCAACAGACTACCTTCCAGCTGAGCTTGCATAAGGGTTTACTGGTCTTATGCAACAGGAGCCAGCGTGACTTTGGAGTGAAAGTCCCACGGAAATAGTTATTCTTTATCCAATCATACACAGAGATTTTGGGGGGTGACACTTACCAGTAGGGGCTCCACCTGCCCAAATACCCAGATATGAGCTCTGGCACTCTGGACACCAGTCTCCTGAGCTTCTATGATAATGGGCAGCTCCACACTGCTGTGAGGCTCTATCACCCCGCGGGGCATGGAGCTGTAATAGCGCACGGGGGCTGTGCCGGCCGGCTCCTGCGCAGAAACATACTGTCATTAATACAAAACCAACAGCGCTGTCACTACAGAAAAAACACAGGACCTCCACCATAGCACGTCATTCTGCTGCACTTCTGCCAACATCCCACATGCCATCCTTCCTCTAATCCCTCTAAACGACTTTTATCTCATCATCTGCCCAAATGCCCACACCGCCTCGACTCGCGTACCTGTGGCAGGAGGCCGTAACATCCCGGTAGGTCGCCGGGGTTTGTCAGAGTGACGGTTCTCTGATACGGGTGCTGGAGAAAGCAGCGGCCAAACCTCACTGCAGGGTCCTCTACATACAGCGATGGGATCTCACACCTTCAGAAGGAACAGAGCGATGAAGACACAGAGCCTGCAGCGTGGTCTGCGGTGAGGACTTGTGTACCGGCCACGCGTGCGTATGTGAAATACCTGGCAGTGATGGGCAAGGCTAAAACTTCATCTCCAATGCCGTCCACATCCACCACAAGGGCCAGCTCATACTTCTTCACATGGTTGGGACAAAAGGTGACCTGCAAACATAAACGTGGTATGGATATGTAACCGGTACCCGGGAATACATCTGTAAAGAGCTGAACGTGGTATGGATATGTAACCGGTACCCGGGAATATATCTGTAAAGAGCTGAACGTGGTATGGATATGTAACCGGTACCCAGGGAATATATCTGTAAAGAGCTGAACGTGGTATGGATATGTAACCGGTACCCGGGAATATATCTGTAAAGATCTGAACGTGGTATGGATATGTAACCGGTACCCGGGGAATATATCTGTAAAGATCTGAACGTGGTATGGATATGTAACCGGTACCCGGGAATATATCTGTAAAGATCTGAACGTGGTATGGATATGTAACCGGTACCCGGGGAATATATCTGTAAAGAGCTGAACGTGGTATGGATATGTAACCGGTACCCGGGAATATATCTGTAAAGAGCTGAACGTGGTATGGATATGTAACCGGTACCCGGGAATATATCTGTAAAGAGCTGAACGTGGTATGGATATGTAACCGGTACCCGGGGAATATATCTGTAAAGATCTGAACGTGGTATGGATATGTAACCGGTACCCGGGGAATATATCTGTAAAGAGCTGAACGTGGTATGGATATGTAACTGATACCCGGGGAATATATCTGTAAAGAGCTGAACGTGGTATGGATATGTAACCGGTACCCGGGAATATATCTGTAAAGATCTGAACGTGGTATGGATATGTAACCGGTACCCGGGGAATATATCTGTAAAGACCTGAACGTGGTATGGATATGTAACCGGTACCCGGGAATATATCTGTAAAGATCTGAACGTGGTATGGATATGTAACCGGTACCCGGGAATATATCTGTAAAGAGCTGAACGTGGTATGGATATGTAACCGGTACCCGGGAATATATCTGTAAAGATCTGAACGTGGTATGGATATGTAACCGGTACCCGGGGAATATATCTGTAAAGATCTGAACGTGGTATGGATATGTAACCGGTACCCGGGGAATATATCTGTAAAGATCTGAACGTGGTATGGATATGTAACCGGTACCCGGGGAATATATCTGTAAAGAGCTGAACGTGGTATGGATATGTAACCGGTACCCGGGGAATATATCTGTAAAGAGCTGAACGTGGTATCGATATGTAACCGGTACCCGGGGAATATATCTGTAAAGATCTGAACGTGGTATGGATATGTAACCGGTACCCGGGAATATATCTGTAAAGAGCTGAACGTGGTATGGATATGTAACCGGTACCCGGGGAATATATCTGTAAAGATCTGAACGTGGTATGGATATGTAACCGGTACCCGGGAATATATCTGTAAAGAGCTGAACGTGGTATGGATATGTAACCGGTACCCGGGGAATATATCTGTAAAGATCTGAACGTGGTATGGATATGTAACCGGTACCCGGGAATATATCTGTAAAGAGCTGAACGTGGTATGGATATGTAACCGGTACCCGGGGAATATATCTGTAAAGAGCTGAACGTGGTATGGATATGTAACCGGTACCCGGGGAATATATCTGTAAAGATCTGAACGTGGTATGGATATGTAACCGGTACCCGGGAATATATCTGTAAAGAGCTGAACGTGGTATGGATATGTAACCGGTACCCGGGGAATATATCTGTAAAGAGCTGAACGTGGTATGGATATGTAACCGGTACCCGGGAATATATCTGTAAAGATCTGAACGTGGTATGGATATGTAACTGGTACCCGGGGAATATATCTGTAAAGATCTGAACGTGGTATGGATATGTAACCGGTACCCGGGAATATATCTGTAAAGAGCTGAACGTGGTATGGATATGTAACCGGTACCCGGGGAATATATCTGTAAAGATCTGAACGTGGTATGGATATGTAACCGGTACCCGGGGAATATATCTGTAAAGATCTGAACGTGGTATGGATATGTAACCGGTACCCGGGAATATATCTGTAAAGATCTGAACGTGGTATGGATATGTAACCGGTACCCGGGGAATATATCTGTAAAGAGCTGAACGTGGTATCGATATGTAACCGGTACCCGGGGAATATATCTGTAAAGAGCTGAACGTGGTATGGATATGTAACCGGTACCCGGGAATATATCTGTAAAGAGCTGAACGTTGTATGGATATGTAACCGGTACCCGGGGAATATATCTGTAAAGATCTGAACGTGGTATGGATATGTAACCGGTACCCGGGAATATATCTGTAAAGAGCTGAACGTGGTATGGATATGTAACCGGTACCCGGGGAATATATCTGTAAAGAGCTGAACGTGGTATGGATATGTAACCGGTACCCGGGGAATATATCTGTAAAGAGCTGAACGTGGTATGGATATGTAACCGGTACCCGGGGAATATATCTGTAAAGACCTGAACGTGGTATGGATATGTAACCGGTACCCGGGGAATATATCTGTAAAGATCTGAACGTGGTATGGATATGTAACCGGTACCCGGGGAATATATCTGTAAAGACCTGAACGTGGTATGGATATGTAACCGGTACCCGGGGAATATATCTGTAAAGATCTGAACGTGGTATGGATATGTAACCGGTACCCGGGAATATATCTGTAAAGAGCTGAACGTGGTATGGATATGTAACCGGTACCCGGGGAATATATCTGTAAAGATCTGAACGTGGTATGGATATGTAACCGGTACCCGGGAATATATCTGTAAAGAGCTGAACGTGGTATGGATATGTAACCGGTACCCGGGGAATATATCTGTAAAGAGCTGAACGTGGTATGGATATGTAACCGGTACCCGGGGAATATATCTGTAAAGATCTGAACGTGGTATGGATATGTAACCGGTACCCGGGAATATATCTGTAAAGAGCTGAACGTGGTATGGATATGTAACCGGTACCCGGGGAATATATCTGTAAAGAGCTGAACGTGGTATGGATATGTAACCGGTACCCGGGGAATATATCTGTAAAGATCTGAACGTGGTATGGATATGTAACCGGTACCCGGGAATATATCTGTAAAGAGCTGAACGTGGTATGGATATGTAACCGGTACCCGGGGAATATATCTGTAAAGAGCTGAACGTGGTATGGATATGTAACCGGTACCCGGGAATATATCTGTAAAGAGCTGAACGTGGTATGGATATGTAACCGGTACCCGGGGAATATATCTGTAAAGAGCTGAACGTGGTATGGATATGTAACCGGTACCCGGGAATATATCTGTAAAGAGCTGAACGTGGTATGGATATGTAACCGGTACCCGGGGAATATATCTGTAAAGAGCTGAACGCGGTATGGATATGTAACCGGTACCCGGGGAATATATCTGTAAAGAGCTGAACGTGGTATGGATATGTAACCGGTACCCGGGAATATATCTGTAAAGAGCTGAACGTGGTATGGATATGTAACCGGTACCCGGGAATATATCTGTAAAGAGCTGAACGTGGTATGGATATGTAACCGGTACCCGGGAATATATCTGTAAAGAGCTGAACGTGGTATGGATATGTAACCGGTACCCGGGGAATATATCTGTAAAGAGCTGAACGTGGTATGGATATGTAACCGGTACCCGGGGAATATATCTGTAAAGATCTGAACGTGGTATGGATATGTAACCGGTATCCGGGGAATATATCTGTAAAGACCTGAACGTGGTATGGATATGTAACCGGTACCCGGGGAATATATCTGTAAAGAGCTGAACGTGGTATGGATATGTAACCGGTACCCGGGGAATATATCTGTAAAGATCTGAACGTGGTATGGATATGTAACCGGTACCCGGGAATATATCTGTAAAGAGCTGAACGTGGTATGGATATGTAACCGGTACCCGGGGAATATATCTGTAAAGAGCTGAACGTGGTATGGATATGTAACCGGTACCCGGGGAATATATCTGTAAAGATCTGAACGTGGTATGGATATGTAACCGGTACCCGGGAATATATCTGTAAAGAGCTGAACGTGGTATGGATATGTAACCGGTACCCGGGGAATATATCTGTAAAGAGCTGAACGTGGTATGGATATGTAACCGGTACCCGGGGAATATATCTGTAAAGATCTGAACGTGGTATGGATATGTAACCGGTACCCGGGAATATATCTGTAAAGAGCTGAACGTGGTATGGATATGTAACCGGTACCCGGGGAATATATCTGTAAAGAGCTGAACGTGGTATGGATATGTAACCGGTACCCGGGAATATATCTGTAAAGAGCTGAACGTGGTATGGATATGTAACCGGTACCCGGGGAATATATCTGTAAAGAGCTGAACGTGGTATGGATATGTAACCGGTACCCGGGAATATATCTGTAAAGAGCTGAACGTGGTATGGATATGTAACCGGTACCCGGGGAATATATCTGTAAAGAGCTGAACGTGGTATGGATATGTAACCGGTACCCGGGAATATATCTGTAAAGAGCTGAACGTGGTATGGATATGTAACCGGTACCCGGGAATATATCTGTAAAGAGCTGAACGTGGTATGGATATGTAACCGGTACCCGGGGAATATATCTGTAAAGATCTGAACGTGGTATGGATATGTAACCGGTACCCGGGAATATATCTGTAAAGAGCTGAACGTGGTATGGATATGTAACCGGTACCCGGGAATATATCTGTAAAGAGCTGAACGTGGTATGGATATGTAACCGGTACCCGGGAATATATCTGTAAAGATCTGAACGTGGTATGGATATGTAACCGGTACCCGGGAATATATCTGTAAAGATCTGAACGTGGTATGGATATGTAACCGGTACCCGGGGAATATATCTGTAAAGAGCTGAACGTGGTATGGATATGTAACCGGTACCCGGGGAATATATTTGAATTTGGACTCTGCTCTCACCTCTGTTACAAAACGCTGACTGCAGGGAATGAAATGTTAGAAGCAGCAGCTTGGACCAAACGTAGCGGCCATTACTAATTCATCAGAGCACTGAACACGGAGACACGCGAACACAGAGCACCTGCGTGCCGGAGGGCAGTGTGTGAGTGAAACACAGAGTAATGCGTCTAATGATCTACCAGCGAGATAGAAAGGTGCGCAGCGGCCTGCCTGCGCCATCTCATACGATGGAAACGCTCGCCCTGGGGCGGCATATGGTGGGAAGCTGCCACTTCACATTCAAACTCTCATCTGGCCACATGTGATATCTGTTCACGTAACCGATGTCCAGCTCAAACACGTGTTTCAGATGCTGGCCACCCTGCTGTAACACAGTGAATTACTGGGGGGTGACCAATGAAAAGAAGGGAGGAAGTGACACACTGAAGGGTTAATGACACCGTAGAAAACGGTCCAGCCACTGAAGCAGTGCTTGGAATACACGGCGTGGTATTTCAGGTCAGTAAGAGACCACGCCGCGGGCAGGTATACTATATCACACAGCACCGTACCTCTATGTCTAAGGACCCCTGGGACCGGATGGTGCCCCGGGAGGGAGAGATGGAGAACTCTCGAGGTCTTGGGCTTTGGATGGACGCTCCGCTCCAGGTCGAGCTCCTCTCATGGAGAACCTGAGTGGAACTTGCAATGCTTGCTTCTCCGCTACCATCGCCCAGGACGCGCAGGTTAAACGTCATGGGTACCAGCGAGGTGTTATTAAGTGAACAGGTCAATATTTGTGGGAACCCTGAAAAACAAACACATGAGTTAATCCTTAGGATCAATTCTGAGCCCTGCAACAAGATGTCACCCAGACACGACAAACAAAGGATCGCCAAAAACTCTTCTGCCGCTTGTGTTCCTTTACCAGGGTTTGATAGCTGGTTTGGGGTTTGGCAGATTTCCCGTGCCCAGCCATAACTCACCAAAAGAGACATCTCCAAAATGCAGAGCGGGGGCGCTGAAGTGAAATGTGGGTCCAATCACGCAGCCCCTGGGGACACAGAGAGGTTTCAGAGAGAAGACACTCGCTATCCAAACGTTATTAAAGAAGACGCAGAGCGCCACTTACACATAATGCAAACCTACAGAGAGCGATAAATAAACTCAGCTCGTATAGACTCGTATACCTCACTGTCAGCGCCAGGGCCTCCCGAGACCCGTCCACAGAGAAGCACAACTCCTGGCGGAACTCCCCCACAATCCCACCGCAGACAGATATCTGGATGGCCTGGTGTCCGCCTGGAAGAATGATGCCTTCGCTGGGGTCAAATGTGAAGAAGGAACCCCCTGCGGCGCTGGGAGGAACCAGCGTGAAAATTCCATCAATCGCTCCTTGATTTGTCAGGATAACCTTTGATGGGGCAAAGAACAGAAGATGAAGAAAGAACAGTATGTCATACGCCCCCCCAACCCCACCAGTCTCTGCCCCTCGCTCGCGTCCGGGACCCCTCTGACATTCTCTATGGCAGCGCATCTCAGCGCATGCAGCACGTGCCCCCCGCTCCCGGTCACCTCATAGCTGTGCAGGGAGCCAACAAAGATTTTCCCAACATCCAGCTGGTCAAAGTTAAAGCGCAGCTTCGGTCCTAGACCTTCAGCTCGGATTCGCAGGGGAAGACGCGTCTCTCGACCTGAGGATGGCATGAATGCCGAGATGGTTACCCATTCACGTCACTCCTCTTGTAACATGTATAGGATGGTTACGTGTAACTTATTCCGTAATCATACGGGCACAATAATCTACACGCGTGTGCTTTACGCGGTACCTGTTATGTCGCAATAGACAGTGCGCTGGTATATCTTGGATTCCTGGGGCCTGAAGAGAACTCTGACCTCCACAGATGAGTTTGGCCAAACATCTCCTTCCTGTGGGCAGAAACACGAGATAAACGGGGGAAACGGTGAAACATGTCAGAGATTCCCCAACAGCTAATGCGGACAAATCATTGTAGGAATTGTGAGGTTAACAGGCCTGTCGTTCCCAGCCTGGCCACCCCGTCTCACTGGGGCACATACACGCCAGACACGGTACATGTGGCATATGCTGCCTAGTTATGCATGAGGAATATCTAATGAACAAGAACCCAGCAAGGCAGGCTTTCAGGGCACACATCGACCAATGTTCACCAGGTTTGCCTGTGACCATATGGGGAGATCCTGAAAGAGGAGAGGAGCCAAAATCGGCCTGCTTAACCGAGTCAGTCTTTTCGTAGTTGAATACGCGGAGAGGCCTCCAGTTACTAAGAACACACACATGTACTCCAGGGAATCCCGGTATGCCCCGGTGGGGCAGGTGGCCGTGTATCATGTTGTGACAGAATAACACGCCACGGGTAACAGACCGACACAAGCTGCTGTGTGAAGCTGTTTACTGTTCAAGGACTTGTCTTGTATGTGGTTCATTGTGTCGTGTGCACCCCAGAGTAAGGGCAGATCTATTAAACGGAGGGGCATTTGGAGGGCATATCAATGTCCACGAACTGGTGCTTAGAACTATCTATCTATCTATCTATCTATCTATCTATCTATCTATCTATCTATCTATATCTATATATCTATTGGATATGGCAGCCTTACTGTGGGTTCTATGTGGAACACATCATCGGTAAACAGCATGGCGTCATCCTGTACCATCCTGCGGCGGTTTTGGAAGCTGCGGCTGAGAAGGGAGAGGCGCGCACGGAGAGAGGGCTCTGCGCTGCATTCCTCCAGAAAGTGATCCATCTGCTCGTCTTCTTCTGCGCGGAGATCCAAACACAATCTGCGTATAAAGCAAAGACGACAGCTCAGGGCCGAAAGAAACACGGAGCGTGCACTCTACCCCAGTAAGAATAAATGCCCTTTGAGGGGCAGATTGTGTAACGATGCATTGCAAGCAGGCCGTTATCCGGCCAATCAGCAGCAGGTATTTCCTGGCCACACAGTGGGCCGCTGCGCCCTCATCATCTCTCGGTTTTTAATGGACAACGCAGGGGAAAATATACCAATAAAGCCCTTTCGGCCCAAAGCCTCTGTAACAATATAGACCAAAAAACTCGTGGACATGAAATGAGGTCGCCCTGTCACTAAGTACGGACAGGACACGGAGCGCACTCCCTGCGTGTCCTGCGCAAGTTTGTTCTCAAAGTGCTTTCTTCAGCACAAGACTATTCATCTTTAGCTAATGTGATTAAATATTGAGAAGAGTGGAAGATTCTCTGAGCTGTGCCCCCTCCAGGCAAACACTGGCCCAATTACCACGCTCCTTACTCATTTCACCACTACTTGTTAACCCATTCATCGCCGATCTTAGTGAACGGGTGTCGGCATGTCAAAGTAGAGATGGCTGCCATCCCAGTCACGCTCACCTGGACTTCTGCTGCTCTTCCTCTTGAAGGGTAGCAACGGCTTTCCAGCGGAAGTGAGTGATGATGTCACTGCGATTGACAATGCTGATCGTCCTCTGATTGGCCAATGAAATATATGTTTTTTCTATCATCAGGGAATTCTTGTCGAGCCGCACATTGGCATCAGTGGCTGCTCCATACAAACTGACACTAATGTCCTCTCCTAGGAGATAAAGAGAAAAATGGGTTTGTGCCACATCGAGGGCCCGGCGTCCACATCCTAACCCGGCCTCCACATCTTCAGTCTGTCTCGGGCACCCAGGGCCAGTGGGCTTCCCCTGATTCAAATGACTAAGCTCGTTACTAAACACCCACCAAAAGCACCAAATCCGTAAAGATTTACATGTTTACTCCGGGCCGGGGACACCCTGCCGGCTCACCTAAATGGCTAACGGGTCACATGATCAGCAAGCCGTCCATTCTGACAGCTGGGGATGGCTCAGGGTAGAGCAAAATGAGCAAGTGCCCAGTTAGCATGTGTCAGGCTTTCTAACAGGTTTACCCCGCTAAGCGTGTTACAGGCTGTTCATTTCCACACGTTACACCAAGCCCTTCTGCCAACACACAGTCTGAAGGCAAGTGGCAGCCGGGAACTCAGGGCAGAGGTCAGCGTGAGACTGATGTGACCTCGCACCGGCAAATTGCAAACGACGAACCCCGGATTGGGTGGATACAGAGAATGGTGAATGCCTGTTCCTCGGCGCCGTATTTACCTGTGTCATAGTGAAGTGTCAGGGCCTGCGAGTGATCCCCCGCCTTCTCAGGCTGAAACTCCACCGTCACCTGCATGCTCTCTCCGACAGCCAATGTGCCCGACACCGGCTCCACCGAGAAAGGCCTGAGGAAGGGAACATTCGTCCCAGAGACCAGGGTTACATACAGACCACGTACTAAAACAGCCTTGTGTCGCCCCGTTCGAGGGGGCCGAGTGACTGCAACCTGGTGTGTAATGGGAAGAGTTACAGGTATTGGGGTCACAGACTGATTGCTACATGCGATTATCGTGGTTAATGTAAGTGTGAGAATGAGCGGGCAGACATGAGTGTGGCAGACATCGCGGTCCGTGTCTCTAATACCTGTGAGTAAGGAGCCAGAAGCAGGCATCTCGGTTGCCAATGTTTCGCACCAGAAGGGTTTTTTGGGAGTTGTACTTTATTGGGCAGATCTGGAAACTGATTTCATCCGGGAAATCCAACAGGCCCCGGGCCCCAGTCGCCCGGATGGGAACCACAAACTTCTCCCGTTCAGTAATACAGATGACTTCATGGAAATAGTCCTGTGGAGACGCGAATAGGAGTCAAATGGATGAATAGTGCGGCTGCCGCGCGGTCGGACAATGACCCATGAAAACCCGCAGCTGCTGCAGAAGATCCCGAGAAGCTGTCCGTCTCCCAAGAGATTCTGCAGCAGCTGCGGTATTTCAGAGGTCTGCTGCAGCCGGATGATATGGGTTTGTCCCAGGCCAGAAGCTCTTCCTGCGCATAAAGAGACCCCGCTGCGCGTGACTATAATAAACCATCAAACCCCAGGACAAAAAAGCTGCACAAAGCTGCAGCCGGGTATTTCACAGCCGCAGGCAAAGGCCATCGCTGAAAAAGATGTTATATATATATATATATCTCTAAAGACGCTGCCTCTCCAAACCCCCCGCAGTGCTGTGTGCCGCCACGATCAGAAGACGATCGGGCCCTCTCTATTCATGTACCATAATAAAGGGAACAGAGCTTTCAGCGGGAGGTGGAAGAGCTTGCCACAAAAGGCCACACTAATGGGGCCGTGGAGAGGAGGAGGCAGCGGGAGCCGACACAAGGGCACATTATCCAGAGAAGTCACTTCGCTCAGGGGCCACGATTCTCACTATACCACATAACAGCACACTGACCGCGAGAAATCCGGCACAACAGCGACTAATCAGACCAAGTCTGTACCGTGAGATGTATGAATCAGGTCAGCCTGACCGCACGTGTCGTGACCATGCAGTGCTCCGTTTATTGTGGTACGTGTTGTACACGCTGGCATTTCTAGTCAGGAGGGGACCATGGTCCGGGCGTTATTTGCGCTCAGGGAAACATATCAGAAACGCTCCGGTGCTGCACGCGGCGCAGGTCAGCGCAGCCACCTCCATATCACCCTAAGCGCGATGCAAGACCTGTGGAAGGCGTTTGAGGGCCCTCGATGTGGCAGCTGACTGGGATTGGGCAGCAGATGGGAACGTGGACACTGGAATCCCCACCATCACACCAGCCACACAGAACGGCCGGCCACGGGCACCTAATCACTTTACCTTGTTCTCTTCTGGGGTGAACAGGACGTGGAAAGTAGACTCCATCCCCGGGGCCACCTTGTGACACACATCATTGGGGCTGATAACTTGGAAATAGGGCGAATTCTCCTGAATGACTTTCACCAGCCGTGGCACCTGCCATGCACAAAATCAGTGACAAAATCCACGGTAACAAACATTACCAGGGGTAATTACGAGGGGTAACTGTGCGCAGGCTCACCTTGTCACTGTTCCTCAAAACCAGTGGCACTTCGTATGTTTCACAAGGAGTGTAATTCTGGAAGACAATCTCCGAGGGGAAAGGCTGGAACAGGGCTTGGTCCATGTCCACGGCCGAACACTAAGGTCAAATGAATTCACAAGTCAGGAGAGAGCTGGCCCATCACGTACTGGCTGTAGCCTGGATTATCTGGCAAACGAGGCAAATGAAAGCCCCCGTGACCTTCCTCCGAGCCCCTGTGTCTGATGCTTGTTTATTAGGTTAGAGAGGGCCTAGTGGCTGCCGAGTAGGGGATGTAATTAGTAAGAAATGAACCAAATACATTGTGCTCCCTCTGAGCTGATGGACTTTACTCCCATCCCCCCCGAACCCAAGGAGTACGGCACCTTCTGATGGGTGGTCTCGCTCATGTCAAGCAGTTGAATGATCTGTGGCGGGTGCCCCTCTCGCGTGGTGGCCAGTCTCTGCTCCGTGGTCAGGGACATTTCCCTGAGGAAGGCTGAGGGGGTGAGCTGTGATTGAGAAAAGAAATAAACACATTGTAAGCAAATGTACCCTGCTCCATGAGCGCAATTTTCAAGGGGCAACAACAGGAGCGCAACGCCCCGACTCCCAGTGTGCGGCACATCGTTAACCAGCAAACACGTATGAGACGGGTCAGCGCACCATGCGGTGTGGCCAGGGCAGGCACAGCAATGCGTGCGCTCGTTACTGTGTGTCTCATAACCTGTCAGAAACGTCGTGGCGTGGGCTCCGGCTGGTACACGCGGCACACGTGGTGCATCATCAGTGTAGAATAATCTCTCTGGCCGGAGGCCTGAGCCCTGCATCCTCAGTAAAGGCTTTGTCTGAACATCTGTCTGGACTGATTTGTTTCTCTGCTAGATAATCCCTGGTTTCAGTCACCAACATCTGTCTTTTCCCTCAGATGGCATGACAGAAAATGACTCAATTTGTTCTGTAGTCATTACCGTCGGGGTGGCCAGCTGTGGGTTGCGCGGAGCCACTGTTTTGCTCTGCAATGCCCCGGCCAGTTTAAGGCACGGCTTCTGGAGGGAGCTCACCGGTCCCCGGAGTTTTCCGCTCGGCATGCTGTCTGCTCTTCTTAAATCATCTGTGGAGGAGAAAGCAGAGATTTATTCGAGGAACATCAAAAACACCAATTCCCTGCACTCACGCAGCGTACGGTACATGGCGGCATCATACGCGACGGCGGCATCATACGCGACGGCGGCATCATACGCGCCGGCGGCATCATACGCGACGGCGGCATCATACGCGACGCCGGCATCATACGCGACGCCGGCCCCATCATCTGCCAGGGATAACAGAATATTCAGCCCCTGGTCTACAGCCAGGCAATGAATGGGGAGATTGATTAACACCCCCATTCATTAATCACGTGCCAAATCAAACACATCATTCATTATTCACATGTCCATGGAAATGGTTACAGGGCAGCAGGCAGGTAAGACGTGAAGTTAGAGGTGAGCGTCCCGTACACTACTGCCCCACAGGCATGGAAATGGTTACAGGTGTGATGGGCACGGTGGATGAAGAGCCCCAGGTGCGCTGAACGCTGATGAAACATACAGCGCAGGTGAGAAAAAGTCTTTCCTCGAGGCAGAGTGCAAACCCCCGGAGCCCAAAACTTCATGCAAAACATACATGTCCTAGAAACGGCAGCACAAGTAATGAGTTATTTGTATGAGGGATGAAATCATACACACTGCCGTGCCAGCACTGCGCGCTCAGGGGGCGCTTGCACAATAGAGGCGAGTCCCAGAAGGCTAGACAAACCCCAGCCAGCTATCCCATGAGCGCTCTCTGTGATGATGGCGCTCTGCAGCAGCAAGACAGAATGCCTGTACTGAAAGCTCCGCAGCACGGGGGCCACGATCATGCTGGACCCCTTCTGAGGCAAACAGGGTCACCTACGTGTTCAGCGGCAGGGCACTTACCGCAGCTAACGGGGTGGCAGAATGTGCCCATTTGTGTTTTGGTGCGACACAGGGTGCCTGTAACGCAGCACATTATATACATCTGCCTGTAACGCAGCACATTATATACAGCTGCCTGTAACGCAGCACATTATATACATCTGCCCGTAGCGCAGCACATTATATACAGCTGCCTGTAACGCAGCACATTATATACATCTGCCTGTAACGCAGCACATTATATACAGCTGCCTGTAACGCAGCACATTATATACATCTGCCTGTAACGCAGCACATTATATACATCTGCCTGTAACGCAGCACATTATATACATCTGCCTGTAACGCAGCACATTATATACATCTGCCTGTAACGCAGCACATTATATACATCTGCCTGTAACGCAGCACATTATATACATCTGCTCGTAGCGCAGCACATTATATACAGCTGCCTGTAGCGCAGCACATTATATACAGCTGCCTGTAGTGCAGCACATTATATACAGCTGCCCGTAGGGCAGCACATTATATACAGCTGCCCGTAGCGCAGCACATTATATACATCTGCCCGTAGTGCAGCACATTATATACATCTGCCCGTAGTGCAGCACATTATATACATCTGCTCGTAGCGCAGCACATTATATACAGCTGCCCGTAGCGCAGCACATTATATACATCTGCCCGTAGCGCAGCACATTATATACATCTGCCCGTAGCGCAGCACATTATATACATCTGCCCGTAGCGCAGCACATTATATACAGCTGCCTGTAGCGCAGCACATTATATACATCTGCCCGTAGTGCAGCACATTATCTACAGCTGCCCGTAGTGCAGCACATTATATACATCTGCCTGTAACGCAGCACATTATATACATCTGCCTGTAACGCAGCACATTATATACATCTGCCTGTAACGCAGCACATTATATACATCTGCCTGTAACGCAGCACATTATATACATCTGCCCGTAGCGCAGCACATTATATACAGCTGCCCGTAGCGCAGCACATTATATACAGCTGCCTGTAGCGCAGCACATTATATACAGCTGCCCGTAGTGCAGCACATTATATACATCTGCCCGTAGCGCAGCACATTATATACAGCTGCCTGTAGCGCAGCACATTATATACATCTGCCCGTAGCGCAGCACATTATATACAGCTGCCCGTAGCGCAGCACATTATATACATCTGCCCGTAGCGCAGCACATTATATACAGCTGCCCGTAGCGCAGCACATTATATACATCTGCCCGTAGCGCAGCACATTATATACAGCTGCCTCTTTCATGTAAAGGCATTTCTCTTGCTGTATTTTTTTTTTAAATCCAAAATAGAGAAAATGTTACCTCCGACCCCCTCTACCCCGCCCGCGTGCGCTGCCTCTGACCCCTTCTCCCCCGCCCGCGTGCGCTGCCTCTGACCCCTTCTCCCCCGCCCGCGTGCGCTGCCTCTGACCCCTTCTCCCCCGCCCGCGCGCTGCAGCCAGCCCCTTCTCCCCTGCCCGCGCGCTGCCGCCAGCCCCTTCTCCCCTGCCTGTGTGCGTGCTGCAGCCAGCCCCTTCTCCCCCGCCCGCATGCGCGCTGCCGCCAGCCCCTTCTCCCCCGCCCGCATGCGCGCTGCCACCAGCCCCTTCTCCCCCCCCGCCCGCGCGCTGCAGCCAGCCCCTTCTCCCCTGCCTGTGTGCGTGCTGCAGCCAGCCCCTTCTCCCCTGCCCGCATGCGCGCTGCCGCCAGCCCCTTCTCCCCCACCTGTGTGCGCGCTGCCGCCAGCCCCTTCTCCCCCGCCTGTGTGGTGCTGCAGCCAGCCCCTTCTCCCCCGCCTGCGCGCTGCCGCCAGCCCCTTCTCCCCCGCCTGTGTGCGTGTTGCAGCCAGCCCCTTCTCCCCCGCCCGCATGCGCGCTGCCGCCAGCCCCTTCTCCACCTTAAATAGGTGTACTGTCTTTTGATTTTGGATTGTATTATGTTTTCACCCAATTATTGTATATTTACTTGGTTTAATTTATAAAGCCGTTTTTATACACATTATCGGGGCGTTTAGGGCTGTAGAACCCTGGGATACCCTCATACCCAGCAAACATTCTCACCTCCTAGAAAAGAGGGGCGCAGTGATTGGGGGGCCCAGTAAGGTGGCCCAGGGGCTTTCCCTAGGACCAATACAACTGTGCCCGACATCCCCTGTCTGGACCGCCTGGTGTGAAGATTGGCCCTGGGTATAGGTGTGCGATCTGTTATCCAAGGCAGACCCATTTCTTCGGTTTTTCCTTCCTTTTCACTCGCAAACCGGGATATGTTCTTTTATCTACATGATGGATGGCTGACACCAGCTCGTTATTTTGTCAGTTTACGTCTGTCTTCTCTCCAGGCATTTATCATCCTCTTCTGTATTCTGGGAGCCACACCATAAAACTGAGCATGTCTGGCTGTTAAGAGCAATCTGGCCATCCTCCTAGCTCCACTCCACGAGTTTGTGTCTGGTTTGCTTTGCCCATTAGAAGCACGCTTGCACAGTCCCTCCATTAGAAGCCAGCGCTGAGGTTCCAGGTATTAAATGTGTGCAGGAGGAGGTAGTGCTGATGGGGTAGCAGCTTGAACCAGGTGTTTCATCATTTTGTTCCCTGTGCATGCAAAACTCAGACGGTAATCCAACATTACTGGAGATGGCCTACACGCCTGGGTCCCCGCTCCTGAGCATGCTTCATGAGCTGGGCTCCAACATTACTGGAGATGACCTACACGCCTGGGTCCCCGCTCCTGAGCATGCTTCATGAGCTGGGCTCCAACATTACTGGAGATGACCTACACGCCTGGGTCCCCGCTCCTGAGCATGCTTCATGAGCTGGGCTCCAACATTACTGGAGATGACCTACACGCCTGGGTCCCCGCTTCTGAGCATGCTTCATGAGCTGGGCTCCAACATTACTGGAGATGACCTACACGCCTGGGTCCCCGCTTCTGAGCATGCTTCATGAGCTGGGCTCCAACATTACTGGAGATGACCTACACGCCTGGGTCCCCGCTCCTGAGCATGCTTCATGAGCTGGGCTCCAACATTACTGGAGATGACCTACACGCCTGGGTCCCCGCTCCTGAGCATGCTTCATGAGCTGGGCTCCAACATTACTGGAGATGACCTACACGCCTGGGTCCCCGCTTCTGAGCATGCTTCATGAGCTGGGCTCCAACATTACTGGAGATGACCTACACGCCTGGGTCCCCGCTCCTGAGCATGCTTCATGAGCTGGGCTCCAACATTACTGGAGATGACCTACACGCCTGGGTCCCCGCTTCTGAGCATGCTTCATGAGCTGGGCTCCAACATTACTGGAGATGACCTACACGCCTGGGTCCCCGCTTCTGAGCATGCTTCATGAGCTGGGCTCCAACATTACTGGAGATGACCTACACGCCTGGGTCCCCGCTCCTGAGCATGCTTCATGAGCTGGGCTCCAACATTACTGGAGATGACCTACACGCCTGGGTCCCCGCTTCTGAGCATGCTTCATGAGCTGGGCTCCAACATTACTGGAGATGACCTACGTGCTTGGATCTCGTTTCTGGAATGGCACATTGTCCCTGGGTCTTATATCTAAGACAGATCTCTAAAACAGGCCCTCTGCTATGGTCTCACATCCAAGGAGGCGACCTATGAGCGCCCATTGTATTTGTAGGAAGCCAGTGGTGTTCTCAGGAGGGCAAAGGGGCAAACAAAACAAGTGAATGAAGAACAAGCAGGTGCAGGAGAGTCCCTTCCTACAGCAGGCATCCTAGAGCAATTCAGTGTATTCCCCATATTATCCAAGATTTGTCCCATCACCGACGGACTAATCCGTGGTTGGCAGGCAGATTACAGGCGTGTGGGGGGATTAGGATGCAGCTTTCTGCTAGGCCCTGCCAGGCAGGACGGGAACGGGCATGTGCAGAACGGAATCTCAGCTTTAGTGAAAGCACACAGCCCCCAGCGCGCAGGAACGACGCCAGCCTCAGTGCGCTCCTCAAAGCAGAGACGGCATGGTCTGCGAGTGACCTAGATAGCAGTACGGAGATGCAAAGAATAAACTGCAGCCTCACCCAGTCCCAGCGACATTTTCCCAATCGGTGGGATAACTATACAGGTTAATCAGCATGTGAGCCACATTAGTCCCCCACAGGACATTTTTCCAGAATCCTAGGGGCATTTCCCTGCTCGCTTCTATGAATTGGTGCCATTTTAGTGATCACTTCTGTAATTTGCTGCAGTATTTAGAACATAGACTCTAACGGGACAGGCATTTCAGAGAGGGCTGCTTTACCGCTGTGCACGGAGCTGCTGTATGTTCTGTATTCCACGAGATCTCGATTCTGTATATTGGGAGAGCTCGGTGCTCTGCAGACCCGAAGATCTCTGTGTTTCACAGCTGCGGTGTTTTCTGCAACCGGGAGATCAAAGCACTCCAGAGTTCTTCTGGAGACCTCAGTGTTCGAAAGCTCCTGTATGTTCTGTAATGCAAGAGATCCCTGGATTCTAGATATGTTATATATCCCGCAGATCAGAAGAATAGTGTTCTTTTATATATTCTGCAGACCAGAAGATGTGTTCTAGAGCTGCTGTATATTCAGTGACCCTGATAATGCTCTGGAACTCTTGTATATTCTGCAAACAATACTCTGGAACTCTATAAATTCTGCAGACCAGAAGACGTGTTCTAGAGCTGCTGTATATTCAGTGACCCAGACAATGCTCTGGAACTCTATAAATTCTGCAGACCAGAAGATGTGTTCTAGAGCTGCTGTATATTCAGTGACCCTGATAATGCTCTGGAACTCTTGTATATTCTGCAAACAATACTCTGGAACTCTATAAATTCTGCAGACCAGAAGATGTGTTCTAGAACTGCTTTATATTCAGTGACCCTGATAATGCTCTGGAACTCTTGTATATTCTGCAGACCAGAAGACATGTTCTAGAGCTGTTGTGTACTCTGTAAATCAGGAGAGCAGGAATGTTGTTTCCATGTGTACAGAAAATTGTGAAAGGGCCCCAGGGGCCCATAAACTGAATCTATCACAAAACAGATGGAATGACAGAGAAAGAAGGCTTTAAAGTGTTTGGTGATAAACCCAGCAGCTGAATGGTATCTGACAGGGCTGCAGTCCACTCACACGTCAGGTTTATAATCACCAGGTCATCCATCTGCAAATGAAATGCCAAGCTTGCGCAGGCGCACCAATCACCCAATCACATCTCACATACCATATGTAGCCACATACAGTCCTGCATTTACTCTCTCAGGTGTCCCATGTAATGTCATAAATGCCCCACTACCCCCACATAATGCCATATCAGCCCACTAATCATATTTAACCCACAACTGCCCCAGTAGCCCCACATAATGCCATATCTGCCCACTAATCCTATATAACCCATAACTGCCCCAATAGCCCCACATATTGCCATCAGTCCACAGACTCTGTGTAAACCATAACTGCCCCACTACCCCCACATAATACAGTATCTGCCTAATAATCCAATATTACCCATAACTGCACTAGTAGACCCACATAATGCCATAACTGCCAATATCCCACATAATGCCCCAAAACCCCCAGATAATAACATATCTGCCCACTGATCCTATATATATCCTATATAAACCATAAATGGCCCAGTACCCGCATGTAATGCCATATCTGCCCCCCACTACCCTGACGTAATGCCATATCTGCCTACTACCCCCACATAAACCTTAACTGCCCCACTACCCCCACATAATACCATATCTACCTAATAACTTCATATAAACCTTAACTGCCCCAATACCCCCACATAATACCATATCTGCCTAATAACTTCATATAAACCTTAACTGCCCCACTACCCCCACATAATACCATATCTGCCTAATAACTTCATATAAACCTTAACTGCCCCACTACCCCCACATAATACCATATCTGCCTAATAACTTCATATAAACCTTAACTGCCCCACTACCCCCACATAATACCATATCTGCCTAATAACTTCATATAAACCATAACTGCCCCACTACCCCCACATAATACCATATCTGCCTAATAACTTCATATAAACCATAACTGCCCCACTACCCCCACATAATACCATATCTGCCTAATAACTTCATATAAACCATAACTGCCCCACATAATACCATATCTGCCTAATAACTTCATATAAACCATTATTGCCCCCTACTATGTCTGCCCTCTAACTCTTTATAACTCATAATAACCGTCCCAGTAACCCAACCTAATGATATATCTGCCCACTTAGCCCCATACAAGCCGTAACTGCCCCACTACCCCAACATAATACAATATCTGCCAACTTGCCCCTATGAGCCACATTCCTATAACATGGATTTATGTGAATGCCCAAACCCCGCGTCGCTCACCAATCAGCTGCAGCGTCCCGGATGTGTCCCCGGTGTACATACCGTATACCGCCTCACAGGAAAGCTGTAGATCGTTGGTTGCCATAGAAACGAAACGCTTAGTCTCTTAACAACACGCCCTGTGATTGGGCCCCAGCGCTTCAGTTTGTTTCTGTGGAAACCATCACTAGTCCCGCCCACCCAGGTGTCACCGTATAGCAAGCATCCTGCCTTCTGCTCCTGGTACGCCGTGTGAAGTGTAGCCAGTGCACCCCCTGACTGACTGCTCCTTGCGACACTGGACACCCTGAATGACTGCTCCCTGCATCCACTGCACCCCCAGAGTAACTGCTCACTGTACCCCTTAACTGTTCCCTGCAACACTGCACTCCTTGACTGACTGTTCCCTGCAACACTGCACCTCCTGTTAACTCCCTGCACCGCTGCGGGTCTTAATAAAATAACTGCACCTCCTGACTGACAGGTCCCTGCAACACCGCACTCCCTGACAGCTGCCGGCACCACTGCACCTCCTAACTGCTCCCCCCCACTGACCGCTCCCTGCACCTCTGTGACCCTTGACCGACTGCTCCCTGCACCGCTGTAGCCCTTGATGACATCACTGTGGCTCCTGACACCACCCACCATCAGTTTCAGGCAGCCACAGGCATGAGCACGATTGTAAGCTTGTGAGCCGAGTCTCTCCACCTAATGTATCGGTTTGTCTTAGTCTTTCAATTCTTGTCTCGTCACACCCCTTGAATATATGGATTGTATTAAGCGCTGCGTATAAATAAAAGACATTAATAATAATAATGAGCCCAGTAACATGGCCTGTTAATAAAAGATACCATCATACACAGACAGTTCAATGCCTATGAGCAGAGCACGTCACCGCACCTTAACACCACTAACGAGGGAAATGAAAGTCTGCAATTAGAAACCACAATGGAGTAAATGTGCCGGTCATACCGGTCCTTTCCACAACGCCTGCCAGGGTCCCACTCCACACTGCCGTTGGCACATAGCGGGTTAATCGGATGAGGCTTGTGCAATGAGCTTTTATTCTCCGTTCGGAGAACCGTACGAAAGAGGTGCAAGCAGAAGGTCTGAGGCCAGCGTGGCCACCTCGTGCCGGGGAACTTATCCCACTCAAAGCCCCTACCTGTGCAGTTTGAGTGGCTGATAGAGAAGTTTGAGGGCAGGGGTCGCTAAATTCAGTGTAACAGGGGCAGTAGCGGCAGAGCAGGCGTATGAACGGTTCGAAGGAGCACCTCCTATTGCAGCTGCTTACGATGGTGGGTAAGCGGCTTCCCATCGGAGGGCTGCGGTGGCGCTGGTTGCGCGGTGTGAAGAACTATATTGCCGTCTGGCCGTCTCGTGTGCAGATCTACAACGCCAGCAGCGCTTGGCCCGGGGAGAAGGGCTGTGGGTCACATTACGGCTCAGTTAAGACCATGATGGGCAGAAAGCTTGCCGAGGCACAAGCAGCTCTGTGAAAATGGTTAAAACTGAACTTGTTTCCAAAGCAATCGCAAAGAATTTAGCGGTCCATGCGCGGCCTCACAGAGCTCATTTTGGAAGAGATACAAAGCTCACGCGTGAAGTGTATGGCTGGAAGCTATGGGGTATCAGGAGCAGAGAGCTGCAGCAGCGGGCCGTATTACACAGAATGCACACGGCTCTGAGGCTGTAAATGGCTCTGGACGGTTATGGACGCTGGCGGACGGACCGATTGGGGTATGGTGCAGGAGACCGCTGTAGGCACCCAGCAGACCACTTGAACCCTTAATAATAAAGCTAATACCGGTACGCTGATCTTTTGCATCTCTGCTACACAGCTGTTGGGTAAATCAAGGTCACCAAACACAAATCAGTTTTTAAACACTGAAAGAGATGAGACTGTTCCCCCTCCTACCCCCCTCGGCCACAGTAAAGGGGCATTGGACTGGAAACACTAATGTCTTCCCTCCCAGCGCTGAGCCATAATCTGCTTAATAATTGAGCTTGTTGAAGGAAGAAACCCTGATGGCTGACGGGACGAGCCGTAAGCAGAGGAGGTCACCACAGGAATGTATAAGCTGCCAAAAGTGGCCACTACGAGGTCCAAACCGGCCCTCGCTCCACCAGGCAAAGAAAGGCCTGAAAGTACCACAGAGCGACAGCCACAGTGGGGGACACCGGCGCAGCATATACAGCCAATCACAAGCCGCAGGGGCAATTAATCACTGCACTTCCTGTCCACGCATGGGCCGCTCTTTGTTAAGCAGGTGGTGGGGATTACAGGTTTAATGAACTGTACAGTCATTGCAAATAAGATTACATTAGAGCATGCAGACAGTGTTAGATGTTACCCAGCCCACTATTGTCTATTCACTAAAGGGAGAATTGCGTATGGGAAACCGTCCCTCACATACCCCCCCCAGCCAGCAGAGGAAACTGCGCAGTGGGGATGGAGACTGGGAAATACTGATGGTGATTTAAATATTAATTTTCAGGACCAACCAAGCTCTCCCGGCAGCAGAAGCTCACAGGATGGACCTTCATAATCTGCCTACTAGAACACCGTTTCACTTCAATGCATCGATAGATACCGAGATACCCAATAGAAGATCCCGTGTTGGTGAAGAACTACATGGAAAGGCCCAGGGCCTCTATCAGAAGCCATCATACCCAGCTGCCAAGGTTCAGTGGCACTCAGCTGATGAAGGCCCATGGCTCTCTGATTATGCCTCTGCTAATGGTGGCAAGTTTCCATCTAGAGAGGCAGCGAGTGAGCCCTATCAAACACACAACCATCAGGGAAAGTCTGTTGATAATTAGGAGGTGGGGGGCATTTTGTGTTTGGAGGAGAGGGGGCACTGTTCTGTATAATACCATAGCTTTAATGAGGAGCCGGTGAAGGTTCCTGAAAATGAACCGATAATCCCCACCTTCCAACTAAAGCCAAGAGATATGGAACAGTCAGACCAGCCGAGCTCCCACCAAAAGGGGCATTCTCTACCAAAGCCGCTAAGCTACTGCACCAGCCTCAGCGGGGCAGGTCCTACGGACTGGAATCAGCCCTGGCCATGGCACACCAGGGGGTCCCACATTCTCGGCACATCGACTGGGAATATGGCTGCGTTTATTCCTAAATCATGCAGTGGTAAGGCACTCAATTACTAATATATGTATAAGGCTTTGAATTCTTAACAGCAGAAAAAAAAAAAGAATAGGAACCATAAGTCAGTAGAGTCCCCTAGGCATATTCTGGCCCCCAGTGTAACCATCCATAGCCCTGGAGCATGATGGCTCTTACAGTAGGTATACGCAGAAAAGCTAAAATTGTGTTGTAAAGAATAAAGACGGGAACATGGAAAGTGAAGTGTTTTACTGTTCAATGTGTATGTCACAGTAAAAATAAAACATTCCAGCATAAAAAGTAACTAAAATACACTTCTGGCTAGAGATAACCTCAAACAATAAATGCTTGACTGCAGCTTAACAAAACTCCATTATGTCCAAAGAACGCGCTCCAATGAAGCCTCCTGCCCTATGGGAATGAATAAAATCACACAATTAAGACAGTTCCTGCAGGAAGAGATCTTCATTCTCTGAGAGTCAATGCAAAAACACTGAGAAACATACACAGTAACAGCCGTGCTTACGTGTGCTCCGCATCGTGTGACAATCTCTGGGATTGCGGCTTAATTGAAGCCAATGTCTTTTCGCTCTCATGGCGACCGATCACGTGCAGTCTATACCTGACAATGGCACCATTTAAATCCCATAAAAAGTACAAAAAGGGACCCCTGAGCAGGGCCTCTATAGGAGCAAACTGTAGGACCTGTCGGGAAGAGCCAGAGCTCAGTAAGCACTCTGTCCTTTCCTTCAGCATCTCCAAGTGCTGTGTGAACACATCGCAAGGAGCCCGGAAGCCACAACAGAGCAGCAGAGTGTCAGCTCCTGGAGCAAGGCTGGTGGCAGGACACGTGAATGTTATCACCTGAAAGCAATGATACAGTACATAGAGTATACCAGCAGTTACACGGGTGAAGGAAGACAGGACAGGGAGCACCAAAGAGTCACCGTCCTGAAGCTGGTTCAGGGCACGCAGAACCCAGTTGAGGAGCTGCTGCTGGTAGGCTGGATCCCCATCGTGCAGAACAGAAGAGCACTTAAGTGAACATGGAGACTGAATGAAAAGACAAGGCACCTGCCTGGCATTCAGAAACTCAGAGAGAGAACGAGAGCCACAAACCAGAACACGCTGACCGGCCTGTGTCATAGTTACCACCTCTGTGCCAATAGTCTCTGTGGCCAACGTAACACAAAGCGGGCAGCTTGGGAAAGAGTCCTCTGCAGACGCCTTAAAGCACCCCTCAATGGCTTCGTTTAAGCTCTTTAATTCCTCGCTGTCACAGAAGGGGGAGCTTTGGATTCTTGTCAGCAGATTCCCCTCCAGGATGTACCACTCACTGATTTTCGGGTCACCATAACCTCCTTCAAGAAAGCAACCAGCACCCACGTTGTCTTGAAAATGCTCTTTAAGCCAGGGGCTAAAATAACCAGCAGCCACCTTCGCGGCCCAGGTTAAGCTCTCAAGCTGCTTCCTCTCATTGAAGGTGTCAGTGCTTCGGACACGGCCGCTCACACATCGTGTGCCGACACTGCACCCGGCCTGCACTTTTCTAACAAGCCAGTGTTTTCTGGGAATACTCTGTATCTGGAACTTTTGGAAGTAATAGCTAACTGCATAATCCCGCAAGGCATTCAACCGGGACTTCTCCTCTTCCCCCATATACGAGAAGAGCTGAAGATTTTCCATGATGGTTTCGGTCTGATGCTTGTGGAAGAGAGTACAGCACTCTAGGTGGCATCTCATAAACGACGCTGGAAGGATTCTGTGGGGGAACAGGGCTTTTCTCACGATATCTGCGCCAAAGTTCTGGATCATTTTTGACAGGAGGTCTTCCATAGGCTCTTTCCCAGAGAACCCCAAGCATACGACATAAACCTCAGAGTTTCCAGCTTTGCTCGTTCCGGGTTTAATAATGTGCACCTGATCAAAACTACAATTCAGAAGATACATGAGGTTGACAGAGGAGTGCTGAAAAACGGTGAACATCTTCAAAACAAACGACCCTCCCTTGCCAAGGGTTGCCAGACAGGTGACCACTTCACAATAATGTAGAGGTGAAACGAGAGACTCCTGCTCTCCTGGGTTGCCTTGGCAGTCAAAGCTTCCATCTGCGGTGATCAGATGGACAGTGGGCATGTTGCTAATGAAATGCTGTAGACCTGTCAGGTGTTTCAAAGTCATGACATCCCCTGTATTGTCTGGTCCAAAAAACCACCAAGGAAGTGTGTTTGCTATCAGGCGATCATCAGTAATCATAACCAGCCCGTCATTGGCTTCGTGGTAAGGATTAAGTGTGTTGGCGACCCAATTCCAATCACAATTCAAAGCTTGTGTTTTCAGGTAATGGTTAAGACTGGCCACAAAAGCCCCCGGTGCCTCGCAGAGATGAATGGTGTTCAGCTCCCTGTTCCACAAAGCTTCATTGGGTAGAAGTGAATAGGTGCCCAGAATCTCATGGAACTTGCACCAGGCTTGGGTGCAAAGCTCAGCATTGGCGGATCTTCGTACCTCAGACACGACCTTGCCTGCCTTGTTTGTGAATGACGTGTGTTGATGCCATTCATCCAGCCTTTTGTCACTCAGAAGGTTCTTCACTTGATTGAGAGAGTCTTTCAAAGCTAGAAGTTCTTGGAATTCCTCATGTTCAGAGATAAAGGCCTCCCCAGAGTCTGGAAGAAGCCAGTTGGCCTCTTTCACGTATTGGTAGTGTTTGCTGAACAGGGTTTCGATCTCTGCTGGGATATCATCCTGGAGCATGGTGGAGTTGGGGTCACTGCGGTGCCTGTGCTTTTCCCTGAGGACAGCACAACTTGCTATAAAGAGATATTAGGAACATATTAATAGCACATTTGTGTCAAGTGACAAGGGCAGATATTGTAAATACTGTTCTAACTCAGCTGCCTTCACACATACAGGCCTGTAGGACAGCAAAGCCAATACCAAGAGGTGCACCAGTAACCTCTTATGGGATGAAAGCATGCTGTGCAGCCAAATTCAGATCTGAACTGTTAGGACATCAGCTATCAGTATTTCCAAATACTGAGACTAAGCACCACAGGCTGTCAAGCTGCTACCCAGTACTGGAGGTCCCTGTCAGAGGTGCCACCAGACCACAGAAGGAACATGTGGCTTCCTGATTCCCCAGCTACACGCTTCAGGGTCTGCGGCAGTCACTCCAAGGCATCCAGAAAATGCATACCCTGGGTGGTCACACCATCCACTGGCCAAATAAGCAATTTTCTAGCTGCAAATGCACTACTCTGTCGAGCTTTAGTTAAGGGACATTTTCCTTTCTATTCCATGCTTTTTGCGTCTCCCCCCCAACATCCCCTCTGCGCCCCTCCAGTCGTTTCTTCCCCACCGGCCCTCTGCGCCCCTCCAGTCGTTTCTTCCCCACCGGCCCTCTTTACCTGGACACGCTGGAAACCCGGAAGCAACACGGAGCGTCGTCACGAAGTACAATCGCACCAAGTCACGTGACGGGGCGTGTCTAGGAGGCTAACACGCTGCTGCTAAAGCAACGGAGGATTAGCTCTAGAATAAAGGCTCCTGTTAGACAGCGGAAAAAAAAGGAATTAAGCGGGCAGCAGGATTAAATTATGTCTCTTCCCCCCTCCGGCCAGTGGTGCTCCCCCCCTCCATGCCCTCTGGGCAGTGCTGATCCCCCGCTCCCCTCCCCTCCATAGTCTTTCCAGGCACTCTGGGCAGTGCCGATCCCCCACCCCCCTTACATACTGTCCCACCAGGCACTGCTGCCCCCTCCAAGTCTCTCTCCAGGCGCTGCTGGTCACCCCTCCTACCCGGTCCCTCTTCAGGCGCTGCTGGTCACCCCTCCTACCCGGTCCCTCTCCAGGCACTGCTGCCCCCTCCAAGTCTCTCTCCAGGCACTGCTGGTCACCCCTCCTACCCGGTCCCTCTCCAGGCGCTGCTGGTCACCCCTCCTACCCGGTCCCTCTCCAGGCGCTGCTGATCACCACTCCTACCCGGCCCCTCTCCAGGCGCTGCTGGTCACCCCTCCTACCCGGCCCCTCTCCAGGTGCTGCTGGTCACCACTCCTACCCAGTCCCTCTCCAGGCGCTGCTGGTCACCCCTCCTACCCGGTCCCTCTCCAGGCGCTGCTGGTCACCCCTCCTACCCGGTCCCTCCCCAGGCGCTGCTGGTCACCCCTCCTACCCGGTCCCTCTCCAGGCGCTGCTGGTCACCCCTCCTACCCAGTCCCTCTCCAGGTGCTGCTGGTCACCCCTCCTACCCGGCCCCTCTCCAGGCGCTGCTGGTCACCCCTCCTACCCGGTCCCTCTCCAGGCGCTGCTGGTCACCACTCCTACCCAGTCCCTCTCCAGGCGCTGCTGGTCACCACTCCTACCCGGTCCCTCTCCAGGCGCTGCTGGTCACCACTCCTACCCGGTCCCTCTCCAGGCGCTGCTGGTCACCACTCCTACCCGGTCCCTCTCCAGGCGCTGCTGGTCACCACTCCTACCCGGTCCCTCTCCAGGCGCTGCCGGTCACCACTCCTACCCGGTCCCTCTCCAGGGGTGTTACACCGGACGATGGTTCACAAGGCCTCAGCGCCATTCAGATTCAGCACCATGGAGAGTTCAACCATTGACATGACACCCGTATTACCTGCGTGGCACTGCAGATGAACTAAAGCTTTAGAAACAGTACGAGAGCTAGTCGACCGCGTTATTAGGTTATAGAACAGCTGAGGTGCGCTTACTGAAGCTAGCCTGCATGCTTAAAGGGGCATTTGTTTGCAGCGGGTGGTGGCACGGCAGACTGCAGAAGAACGCCACTGCTGGTGACCCATTTGTGGTAGAGAAACATAAGTAGCATTTACAAATATATCTACAAGTTATGTTGGCATCGATAGGGTAAATTTAGAGGGTTTGTTACTAGTGGGGCCCCTCACGGGTCAGTATTGGAGCTCCGACTATCAGTTTGTTTTATTTTTATCCGTGATATTACAGAAGATAACAGTGAGGTCTCTGCAGATATAAAGGTCTGCAGCAGGGCAACCATTTCTGGGGGAAAACTCAACGAGTAAATAAAAGTGGGGAGCATAGCAGCAGCAGTTTAATGTTGATAAAAGTAAAATAACGCACTTGTGAGAGACACAGAGACAGAAGTGGCGAGAGAGAGAGACACAGACAGACAGAAGTGGCGAGAGAGAGAGACACAGACAGACAGAAGTGGCGAGAGAGAGAGACACAGACAGACAGAAGTGGCGAGAGAGAGAGACACAGACAGACAGAAGTGGCGAGAGAGAGAGAGACAGACAGACAGAAGTGGCGAGAGAGAGAGACACAGACAGACAGAAGTGGCGAGAGAGAGAGACACAGACAGACAGAAGTGGCGAGAGAGAGAGACACAGACAGACAGAAGTGGCGAGAGAGAGAGACACAGACAGACAGAAGTGGCGAGAGAGAGAGACACAGACAGACAGAAGTGGCGAGAGAGAGAGACACAGACAGACAGAAGTGGCGAGAGAGAGAGAGACACAGACAGACAGAAGTGGCGAGAGAGAGAGAGACACAGACAGACAGAAGTGGCGAGAGAGAGAGACACAGACAGACAGAAGTGGCGAGAGAGAGAGACACAGACAGAAGTGGCGAGAGAGAGAGACACAGACAGAAGTGGCGAGAGAGAGAGAGAGAGAGACAGACAGAAGTGGCGAGAGAGAGAGAGAGAGACAGACAGAAGTGGCGAGAGAGAGAGAGACAGACAGAAGTGGCGAGAGAGAGAGAGACAGACAGAAGTGGCGAGAGAGAGAGACAGACAGAAGTGGCGAGAGAGAGAGAGACAGACAGAAGTGGCGAGAGAGAGAGAGACAGACAGAAGTGGCGAGAGAGAGAGAGACAGACAGAAGTGGCGAGAGAGAGAGAGACAGACAGAAGTGGCGAGAGAGAGAGAGACAGACAGAAGTGGCGAGAGAGAGAGAGACAGACAGAAGTGGCGAGAGAGAGAGAGACAGACAGAAGTGGCGAGAGAGAGAGAGACACAGACAGAAGTGGCGAGAGAGAGAGACACAGACAGAAGTGGCGAGAGAGAGAGACACAGACAGAAGTGGCGAGAGAGAGAGACACAGACAGAAGTGGCGAGAGAGAGACACAGACAGAAGTGGCGAGAGAGAGAGACACAGACAGAAGTGGCGAGAGAGAGACACAGACAGAAGTGGCGAGAGAGAGACACAGACAGAAGTGGCGAGAGAGAGACACAGACAGAAGTGGCGAGAGAGAGACACAGACAGAAGTAGCGAGAGAGAGACAGACAGATTAGACTCCTGGCAGATCTGACATTTGCTCCATACACCTGCCTGTTTACCCTGCATTGTGGTGGTCAGTGCTGGAGATAAACCCCATGACCCGTTGCAGATACTGTTGTAGTATAACATGGACAGAAACCCACTTGCAGTTTGCCGTTTAGTGAACGTTCCCCAGAGATATATCAGAGAGAGTCAATGATGCAGTTATTAAATAACCCCATCTTGTTATAGGGTACAGGATACCCTCTCTGATAAAGTCCTCAGAAACTGCCAGGTTCCAGCGCATGCACATATTTGCAACACCACATTGAATGCAGGTGTTGGAGAAAGGGTGGGAGGCAGACCCCCGAACATCCCATACAATCGGTCTACACGCCAGTGAGCTTATACACTGGGCCCATTGTGAGTAATGTAATTATGTAGCACTGGGTATGGGCTGTGTTCTTGCCCACCCCTGACAGATGGGGGGGGTTTACTCCCCCAGCATCAGAGAGCCCCTTGAAGTTTGAGCTACAGACTAGAACCAGCGAGCACGGTTCACTGTCGCCCTCTGTGGGTCACATGCCTACACTGCACGTAGTGTGGAACATATAAAAGGGGCCCGTGTAAACCAGAGCTGCCATCATTGGCAGAGAAGCCGCTCCGCTCAGTCACTCGCTGCTCTCACTGGGAATAGAGGATGGCTCACAAGCAGCAGCCGCTGTACCTGCACCTGGCAGAGCTCACCGCCTCGCAGTTCCTGGATATATGGAAGCACTACGACTCTGACGGTAAGAAGGCACTCAGCCCTGCGATTTACCTGCATCATGAACTCACTACTTCCCAAATACCCCATTCAACAACCCCCCCATGCCACTTCCTAAACCCCCCAAACACAAGCAGCACACCTTTGGGGAAGGAAACTATGGGGAATTTTTAGCCGTCGATCGTGTGTAAAAGCAGATGTTACCGCAATTGTTCCCGAAATCCTGCTACGTTCTGTTGATCTGCTTTAGATATTTCAGCGTAACCAGTATGATGGATTCTATGACTACGAGACCCTGTACATTCCAATCGGCACATCAGACCTCATTACTTCTGCACCGTTTGCCATCGTTAGATAGCACTCGTTAGATTAAATGGAGATTGACTGGAGATTGAGGTCTCGGCAGGCTAAATCCAAATCATATAACGGGTACATTTTGCAGGACCACGTATACCACATGTAACTCACAGCATACCACAAACATTTTCCGGCCAAAGCTATAAGACACATTCCGACCATCGACTGTCCATTAGTTCTTTAGGTCTGGTCCCATAGTGAGGAAAGCTTAATTTCTATCCCATACTCGTTTAAATTCCCTCACTGTATTAGCCTCCGCCACTTCTGCTGGGAGACTGTTCCATCCATCTACTACTCTTCGTAAAGTAAAACTACCGATACTTTACATTCCAAGCCTCTGACCCTTTTGTCACTAATGCACCTTGCTATACACCCTGCTTGCTTTTTCCACCCCTTTGTCAACGCTGCCTGTTTATCTTTAATTCCTACCAAGTCCCTCTGTTTGTATGTTGAAAGCACAGGGACCTCAATACTGTATTACATGCTGGAGCTTCCAAGTGCATTACTTTACATTTATCAAAATGTAACTGCATCTTCCACACTCTCCCACATTCTTCTAACATTAAACCACAGCTGCCGCGCTAGCCACACACACACACACTCCTGCCCAGTGGGGGCTGGCTGGTCGTAGGTAAATCTCAGGATGACCACAGTCCTTAAAAAGTCTTCCCTGCTGGGGGGCTCATCTGAACACGCTAACCATAGCAGCAGGTTCCAGACTGTACATAGAGTGCCTTTTCCAGGACTGGTGCCGTAATGGAAGCAGTAAGTGAGGGAGAGGAGAAGAGTCCTCACACCTGCCTCCTCCACCCAAATGCCACAGCCGGCCAGCAACAAGACTAAGGATTAGGGCTGAGGGCTCATTGTACTGGGTCAAGCAGTCAAAAAGGTTAAAGGGAAGTGAGATCTATTCACGGGTGAACTATACACTCACGTCTCGTCAGTTCAATCACGCGCAGCCAGATCCGCCACCGAGACATGGCCAAGCAGCCGGTGCCTAGGACTAACGAAATGACCTACAAAGTGTTATGTAAGCATATCATGCACCACAGGGGAAACACGGCAAGCACTTGCCGTGTAACAGACATACATGGTGGCAACCGCCAGTTATGCGCATCTTTGCTACGGTTTTGACTGTAAATATGAATTGATTTTGGCAGGCGCTCCGAGCCCCGACACAGGAGTATTTGGAGATTGCATTACCCCTCTAGACATCTTCATGATGTAACCACTAAAAACATTGCACCCGTCGCCTTGTCAGAATCTCATTATTTACTCAAGGAGGGGCAAGTGACAAGTACTCTACCAGGGGGGTAAAGAAGCAACCCTAGGCTTAGTTGTGTCCTCAGTCTGCAGAATATTAATGATGAGACTACAGAGCCAGCAGCATCATGATTAGAGGCAGAGTGCTTTCTTGCTAGTGCAGGCTTGTATAACATGCACAGGTTTTATTTGCACCAACAATTGGCCCCCACTCCATCCACCCTAATCCATTGAGTCACTTAACATGTCCGTTTAGTATGCACTGTTAGAGACTGTACGGTGTTAGTGGGCCGTTGGGCTGGCTTGTCCCAATAGTCTTAACGCGGCTGTGTGTTTCGGGACAGGCGACAAAGTTATGTCTGATTTCTCTACGCAGGAAATGGGTACATTGAGGGTAAAGAGCTGGAGAACTTTTTCCAAGAGCTTGAAGCAGCGCGGAAAGGAGCTGGAGTGGTAAGTGCTACGGGGTCAGGAGCCTCGCTGCTCTCCATGTATCTGCCGTTACTTGTCATTTAAAACCCAGAGCCACCTCCCTACAAAGCCACTAGAAATCCATTATGGCAACAGAGTAAATACAGAGGGCAGGTTTCTACTCACTCTCCGTACAACCAAACCATGGGTACCATGAGTGGTCCACAACTGGAACATCACTGCCACCTGCTGGTACCAAAGTTACCAAGACTTCCTGCAGCAGATCCTCCAAGTGGCGGTCATCCGATCTGACTTGAGGCCACTATACACACACACCAATACATTTGAACTCAGTCCACATTGAACCCCCATTTTATACTAGTGGGGGCTCACACAAGAAACATTAAAAGCTGCTCTGAGGTTCTTGCTGGGGATAAACAGTTTAACTGGGACGGTCTACGGGAAGCCCAAATCAAGAGCCGAAGTCTTCATACTCAACCGGATGCTATGTAACCGACCCTGAGAGACCTCCCACTTGCACCAAGCGCATCCTGTGACTCTCTCCTCTGGATTTTAGGAGAGTTCCAGTGTTAATTTTGGGGAGAAGATGAAAGAATTCATGCAGAAATATGACAAGAACGCAGATGGGCGCATTGAGATGGCAGAGGTGAGTGTGGGCTCCTCAATGTATAGAGTTGTGCTGTACATATGTATGAGGACACGCCTGATCCCAGATCCTGTCTTCCAGCTGGCCCAGATACTTCCCACCGAGGAGAACTTTCTGCTTTGCTTCAGACAGAATGCTGGATCCAGCAGTGAATTCATGGAGGTCAGAGACAATACACACCGGGGGCAGATACACAGCAGGGTCATGCCAATGTATAGGGGATTTCTACCATCCATAGGGTCAGAATCAATAGAGGGGCTGATTCCATGCCAAGGTTGCCTACATGGTACTTGCCACATATGAGTAACATTAGTTCCCAAATAACTAGCCAGGCAACATCTACTAAACACTTAACTTCACTCTTTCAGGCTTGGAGAAAATATGACACAGATCGAAGTGGCTACATAGAAGCCAATGAACTCAAGGTGAGTGTGTGTGTGTGTGTGTGTGTGTGTGTGTGTGTGTGTGTGTGTGTGTCAGTCAAAGTGGTTACTGCTTCTACTTGCCTTTTCCGTTTGTACCACCAGGGATTTCTGTCAGACCTGCTTAAAAAAGCAAATCGGCCACTTGAGGACAAGAAACTTCACGAGTACACACAGACTATTGTAAGTGTGCTACAGTGTGATAGTGAATACGCAAATTACACTACAAGTAAAACTGTTCACTAGAGACAGCAGACAGACATCAGGGATGGGTAAATACGTATGATCGTGAATACACAATCCATGCTATATGTGAAACCGTTCACTGGGTGAACAGCAGGCACATCAGGGATGAGCGAGTACACTAATCTGCACACACTTTCCATGTGTTTTCAACTTAATACTTTTAGTACCTCAATAAACCACTGACCCAGTGAACTGACACTTAATTTATCTTACAGCTTCGCATGTTTGACCTGAATGGTGACGGGAAGCTGTGTTTATCCGAGATGTCCAGGTAAACATCCTCTGCGTATCTGCATTCACTAAAAGCTGCAGTTTGCAGCGAGGCTTGATGTGTGGGGATCAAGACATGTGAGTGCAGACCGGTCACTGCAATACTGTATATCCCTACTACCCTGCTGCGGGCTGCCTTACTCCGTATTAACATTACTGCACACTGCCGCAGGCTGCCTCCCACTCTGTAGTAACATTACTGCACACTGCCGCAGGCTGCCTCCCACTCTGTAGTAACATTACTGCGCACTGCCTCTCACTCTGTAGTAACATTACTGTGCACTGCCGCGGGCTGCCTCTCACTCTGTAGTAACATTACTGCACACTGCCGCGGGCTGCCTCTCACTCTGTAGTAACATTACTGCACACTGCCGCGGGCTGCCTCCCACTCTGTAGTAACATTACTGCTCACTGCCGCGGGCTGCCTCCCACTCTGTAGTAACCTTACTGCGCACTGCCGCGGGCTGCCTCTCTGTAGTAACATTACTGCTCACTGCCGCGGGCTGCCTCCCACTCTGTAGTAACCTTACTGCGCACTGCCGCGGGCTGCCTCTCTGTAGTAACATTACTGCTCACTGCCGCGGGCTGCCTCCCACTCTGTAGTAACATTACTGCGCACTGCCGCGGGCTGCCTCTCTGTTGTAACATTACTGTGCACTGCCGCGGGCTGCCTCCCACTGTAGTAACATTACTGCGCACTGCCGCGGGCTGCCTCCCACTGTAGTAACATTACTGCGCACTGCCACGGGCTGCCTCTCACTCTGTAGTAACATTACTGCACACTGCCGCGGGCTGCCTCTCACTCTGTAGTAACATTACTGCGCACTGCCGCAGGCTGCCTCTCTCTGTAGTAACATTACTGCACACTGCCGCAGGCTGCCTCTCTGTAGTAACATTACTGCACACTGCCACGGGCTGCCTCACTCTGTAGTAACATTACTGCACACTGCCGCAGGCTGCCTCCCACTCTGTAGTAACATTACTGTCCACTGCCGCAGGCTGCCTCCCACTCTGTAGTAACATTACTGCACACTGCCGCAGGCTGCCTCCCACTCTGTAGTAACATTACTGCACACTGCCGCAGGCTGCCTCTCACTCTGTAGTAACATTACTGCACACTGCCGCAGGCTGCCTCTCACTCTGTAGTAACATTACTGCACACTGCCGCGGGCTGCCTCCCACTCTGTAGTAACATTACTGCTCACTGCCGCGGGCTGCCTCCCACTCTGTAGTAACCTTACTGCGCACTGCCGCGGGCTGCCTCTCTGTAGTAACATTACTGCTCACTGCCGCGGGCTGCCTCCCACTCTGTAGTAACATTACTGCGCACTGCCGCGGGCTGCCTCTCTGTTGTAACATTACTGTGCACTGCCGCGGGCTGCCTCCCACTGTAGTAACATTACTGCGCACTGCCGCGGGCTGCCTCTCACTCTGTAGTAACATTACTGCACACTGCCGCGGGCTGCCTCTCACTCTGTAGTAACATTACTGCGCACTGCCGCAGGCTGCCTCTCTCTGTAGTAACATTACTGCACACTGCCGCGGGCTGCCTCTCACTGTAGTAACATTACTGCGCACTGCCGCAGGCTGCCTCTCTCTGTAGTAACATTACTGTGCACTGCCGCGGGCTGCCTCTCACTCTGTAGTAACATTACTGCACACTGCCGCAGGCTGCCTCTCACTCTGTAGTAACATTACTGCTCACTGCCGCGGGCTGCCTCCCACTCTGTAGTAACATTACTGCGCACTGCTGCGGGCTGCCTCTCTCTGTAGTAACATTACTGTGCACTGCCGCGGGCTGCCTCCCACTGTAGTAACATTACTGCGCACTGCCGCGGGCTGCCTCTCACTCTGTAGTAACATTACTGCACACTGCCGCGGGCTGCCTCTCACTCTGTAGTAACATTACTGCACACTGCCGCAGGCTGCCTCTCACTCTGTAGTAACATTACTGCGCAGTGCCGCGGGCTGCCTCACTGTAGTAACATTACTGCACACTGCCGCAGGCTGCCTCTCACTCTGTAGTAACATTACTGCACACTGCCGCAGGCTGCCTCTCTCTGTAGTAACATTACTGCACACTGCCACAGGCTGCCTCTCTGTAGTAACATTACCGCGCACTGCCGCAAGCTCCCTCACTCTGTAGTAACATTACTGCACACTGCCGCGGGCTGCCTCTCACTCTGTAGTAACATTACTGCGCACTGCCGCAGGCTGCCTCTCACTCTGTAGCAACATTACTGCACACTGCCGCAGGCTGCCTCTCACTCTGTAGCAACATTACTGCACACTGCCGCAGGCTGCCTCTCACTCTGTAGCAACATTATTGCACACTGCCGCGGGCTGCCTCTCACTCTGTAGTAACATTACTGCACACTGCCGCAGGCTGCCTCTCTGTAGTAACATTACTGCACACTGCCACGGGCTGCCTCACTCTGTAGTAACATTACTGCACACTGCCGCAGGCTGCCTCCCACTCTGTAGTAACATTACTGTCCACTGCCGCAGGCTGCCTCCCACTCTGTAGTAACATTACTGCACACTGCCGCAGGCTGCCTCCCACTCTGTAGTAACATTACTGCACACTGCCGCAGGCTGCCTCTCACTCTGTAGTAACATTACTGCACACTGCCGCGGGCTGCCTCTCACTCTGTAGTAACATTACTGCTCACTGCCGCGGGCTGCCTCCCACTCTGTAGTAACATTACTGCGCACTGCCGCGGGCTGCCTCCCACTCTGTAGTAACATTACTGCACACTGCCGCAGGCTGCCTCCCACTCTGTAGTAACATTACTGCACACTGCCGCAGGCTGCCTCTCACTCTGTAGTAACATTACTGCACACTGCCGCAGGCTGCCTCTCACTCTGTAGTAACATTACTGCACACTGCCGCGGGCTGCCTCTCACTCTGTAGTAACATTACTGCACACTGCCGCGGGCTGCCTCCCACTCTGTAGTAACATTACTGCTCACTGCCGCGGGCTGCCTCCCACTCTGTAGTAACCTTACTGCGCACTGCCGCGGGCTGCCTCTCTGTAGTAACATTACTGCTCACTGCCGCGGGCTGCCTCCCACTCTGTAGTAACATTACTGCGCACTGCCGCGGGCTGCCTCTCTGTTGTAACATTACTGTGCACTGCCGCGGGCTGCCTCCCACTGTAGTAACATTACTGCGCACTGCCGCGGGCTGCCTCCCACTCTGTAGTAACATTACTGCACACTGCCGCGGGCTGCCTCTCACTCTGTAGTAACATTACTGCGCACTGCCGCAGGCTGCCTCTCTCTGTAGTAACATTACTGCACACTGCCGCGGGCTGCCTCTCACTGTAGTAACATTACTGCGCACTGCCGCAGGCTGCCTCTCTCTGTAGTAACATTACTGTGCACTGCCGCGGGCTGCCTCTCACTCTGTAGTAACATTACTGCACACTGCCGCAGGCTGCCTCTCACTCTGTAGCAACATTACTGCACACTGCCGCAGGCTGCCTCTCACTCTGTAGCAACATTATTGCACACTGCCGCGGGCTGCCTCTCACTCTGTAGTAACATTACTGCACACTGCCGCAGGCTGCCTCTCTGTAGTAACATTACTGCACACTGCCACGGGCTGCCTCACTCTGTAGTAACATTACTGCACACTGCCGCAGGCTGCCTCCCACTCTGTAGTAACATTACTGTCCACTGCCGCAGGCTGCCTCCCACTCTGTAGTAACATTACTACACACTGCCGCAGGCTGCCTCCCACTCTGTAGTAACATTACTGCACACTGCCGCAGGCTGCCTCTCACTCTGTAGTAACATTACTGCACACTGCCGCGGGCTGCCTCTCACTCTGTAGTAACATTACTGCTCACTGCCGCGGGCTGCCTCCCACTCTGTAGTAACATTACTGCGCACTGCCGCGGGCTGCCTCCCACTCTGTAGTAACATTACTGCACACTGCCGCAGGCTGCCTCTCACTCTGTAGTAACATTACTGCACACTGCCGCGGGCTGCCTCTCACTCTGTAGTAACATTACTGCACACTGCCACAGGCTGCCTCTCTGTAGTAACATTACTGCGCACTGCCGCAAGCTCCCTCACTCTGTAGTAACATTACTGCACACTGCCGCGGGCTGCCTCTCACTCTGTAGTAACATTACTGCACACTGCCGCGGGCTGCCTCACTCTGTAGTAACATTACTGCACACTGCCGCAGGCTGCCTCTCACTCTGTAGCAACATTACTGCACACTGCCGCAGGCTGCCTCTCACTCTGTAGTAACATTATTGCACACTGCCGCGGGCTGCCTCTCACTCTGTAGTAACATTACTGCACACTGCCGCAGGCTGCCTCTCTGTAGTAACATTACTGCACACTGCCACGGGCTGCCTCACTCTGTAGTAACATTACTGCACACTGCCGCAGGCTGCCTCTCACTCTGTAGTAACATTACTGTGCACTGCCGCGGGCTGCCTCTCACTCTGTAGTAACATTACTGCACACTGCCGCGGGCTGCCTCTCACTCTGTAGTAACTCTGTAGTAACATTACTGTGTACTGCCGCAGGTTGCTTCCTGTGCAGGAGAATTTCTTGCTGAAGTTTCAGGTGAGTGAAATCTTTTCTTCCCATAGCCCAGCTAGTTATCGAGTGACAGTACATGAGTGTGAGTGAACGGACAACCGACACATGCGTCCCCACTTAACGCGACCTAGAATGCGACACATGCGTCCCCACTTAGCGCGACCTAGAATGCGACACATGCGTCCCTAGAACGCTGATCATATACCTGTTTAATTAGTGATTGTGTTACCTGCAGGGGTTGAAGCTGAGCTGTGAAGAGTTTAACACCATTTTCAGCTTCTATGATAAGGTAAAGTTGCCAGAAACTCCCCTTTGGGCTTTAAGACCTGTTTTGAACGGCTGTCACATTGCCAATCACATACAACACCAGGGCATTACTCACACACAATCTGCCTACTACATAAGTTAGACTAAAGACAAAACACTGCACTAGAGAACTAATATAAGGCTTTATTTTAGACCAAAGCAGCCATAAATCTATGTACATAAAGGGATAACAAACAGCCAGAGAACAGCAAGGGGCCCCAGACAGCCAGCACCCACCTCTAAAATGAAATCAATAGGAAAAAAAAAAACATTATGCTGTAGTTTGACATACATTATGAAAAGCCAACCCCAGTGAGCTTCAGCTACAACTTGTCCATGCCTGTACAAAGTGTAGTTAAATGTGCAAGCAGCCTTGTATACTGTATAATGAGTGTTTACCACACATAAGGAACAGAAAGAGCCTGGAACCACATCGCTAACAGCTATCCATTTAGTGAATAAAGGTACAGACAGTACACAATACTTTGTATGAAGCCTCGTAAATGAAGCACACCATACGGCTACCAAAGATGAATAGAATAAAACCCCAACTGCAACAGAAAGCACCTCATAGCACTGGGCTGCTTAATACACCCAGAGTAAGGCAGTGTAAGTATGCGAGACAGATATTCATCAGGGGGTAGGTTAGGAAAGCCATACCTGTAGGATCCATAGACATGCCAAGCCTAGGTAACACTGGAGCTGGAGGCTAAGCCAGGGAAAAGCAGGGTAAAAAAATGGCAAACCAAAGAGATAAGAAATAACACAACCAAAAGCATGCTAACTAAGCCATACAGAACAGGCAAAGCACAAGCACCACAGTATTTCCCTTAGACAGCATAACAGAGACACGCGAGCAAGACGCGCACCTGTAGCAGTCTGACCCCAGACTGAGCAAGAAGAGTGCCTGGGCGGAGCAGCTTATATGCAGGAGGGGCAGGCACACCCGAACCAGGAAAAAGTAAACGAGCACAGAGAAACTGGCTGCTGCCACCTAGTGATGGGAAGTTCAGATCAGTAAAGTGAATCGATTCATTTCGAGTGATTCATTGAAATGAATCGTTTCACTCAATGTGACTCACAGCAGTTACTGCTTTCCAGTCACTCTGACGATTGGCCCCGCCCATTTCCTTATAGTCTATGAATTCTCCTGGCTGCCTAATCAGGATTATTTGTTTATTGGCATTACACACCAATGTATTGTACAGTCATGTAATAAGTGTTACACACCAATGTATTGTACAGTCATGTAATATGTGTTACACACCAATCTATTGTACAGTCATGTAATATGTGTCCACACTGCTCAGCAACTCAACTTACAGTAAAGTGCATCACCTTATCTATAACATTCATATTTGGGCTGCTGAAAGTTAGGGGAGGTGGGGGTTAATTTAGGGGTAGTTAAGGTTAATGGGGTTTTTAGGGTTAATTTAGTGGGGAGGCCTGAGAAGTTAATTTAATTAGTTTAATAAGGTTAACTTAAGGTGCAGTTAGAGGTAAAGGGGTGCAAATTTAAGGGAATCTAACTCCTGGGGCAGTGAAGATTAATCATGTATTTGGTTATAAAAGTATAATTGTGTCAGTGTACTGTATACTGATGACTTGAATATGCTCTGAAGTCTGAATCAGTGAACTGATGACTCAGAGCTGCTCTGAACGGTTCTTTGAGTCAGTGAACTGCTGACTCAGAGCTGCTCTGAACGGCTCAGTGAACTGGTGACTCAGAACTGCTCTGAACGGTTCTTTGAGTCAGTAAACTGATGACTCAGAGCTGCTCTGAACGATTCTTTGAGTCAGTGAACTGATGACTCAGAGCTGCTCTGGACGATTCTTTGAGTCAGTGAATTGATGACTCAGAGCTGCTCTGAACGATTCTTTGAGTCAGTGAATTGATGACTCAGAGCTGCTCTGAACGATTCTTTGAGTCAGTGAATTGATGACTCAGAGCTGCTCTGAACGATTCTTTGAGTCAGTGAATTGATGACTCAGAGCTGCTCTGGACGATTCTTTGAGTCAGTGAACTAATGAGCTGTAACCTGTAATCTCTGAGTCTGTGTACTGTGCAGATCACTCACTCTAGGATCATATTACCAGTGCAGTTAATGATTCACAAACTGAACTGTTACAAAGGAGTTTTTCAGTCTACTGAACTGATTCATCCAGTTCATTGAAAAGAATCAGTTCAAAAGAAAGATTTGTTCATGAACAGTACATCACTTTTGGCAGCAGTACATGCAGGGCACATAGCACATGAAAGGCATGTGTAACATGACATCTCTGTATCCCAGGACAGGAACGGCTACATTGATGAGAACGAGCTGGACGCGTTACTCAGAGACTTCTTTGAAAAGAATAAGAAGGTGAGTAGGAGAGCCCCAGGAATGACATTTTTTTTAAAACACTCTCATATTAACTGTTTCTATTTAGTATCATGTCTAATGAAACAAAATGCTACCTCCATGACAGGTTGCACTGAGGGATACCTCTTCTTCTGTATAGTGTATTAGAATGGCGCAGATATAAATCGCGTTGCTTCTTCTGTGCTGTTACTCTCTTATCCCAAGTGACATTCGTCAGGACTTGAAGAGTCCAGGTCTGGTAGGCTTAGGCCTGCATTGCACACTGGGACACAGTGCTATCTCTCCATTTAGTTGGACAGAGTGCGGTTTTGGTTGATGCGGCAGCAGATTGTAGGGCCCTGCCCGTCGCGCCAGCAGATTGTCCGGTCTGACGCGGCGTCAGATTTGCGCAGCCCTGCCAGAAGTAGCATCAGATTGCAGGGCATCAGATTGCCAGTTTGGATGCAGCAGCAGATGTGCAGCAGCAGATGTGGTCCTGCCAATAAGAAACTTTCCCTGACTCTAAAAACCCTTTTAATTGCAGGATGTGAACATACAGAGCCTGACCGGGTATCGCCAGAGCATCATGTCCCTGTGTGACGGGGGTCGTCTTTACCGCAAAGAGCTGGAAATTGTACTTTGTAATGACTCTTCCTCTCTCAAGTAATCCTGGGTCACCCAACCCTGCACACTGAGCACTGCACTGACATCCTGTATCTTACCCCACCCCACCACTAAGAGACCGACGGAGAGAGTGTTACAAGGGAGAGGAGTTGTATGAGGGAGAGAGGGCAATTCAGGCATGCCCTGGGGTAACAGGTCATCGAGCACTCAGAAGTTCTAAAAAAAAATAACAGCAGGCAGAAAATAAAGATTGCTGTGTTGGGCGTGTTAGATGAGAGAGTGCTGTGTGGGGATATCAGTGGGGAGAGTGCTGTATGGGGATAGAGTGTTGTGTTTGCAGTGTTAGAGCGCTGTATTGGGGGAGAGAGTACTGTGTTAGGGGGAAAGTGCGGTGTGGGGATATCAGGGGAGAGAGTGCTGTGTTGGGGGTGTTAGGGGGTAGAGTGCTGTGTTCTGGGTGTTAGGGGATGGAGTGCTGTGTTGGGGGTGTTATGGGAGAGAATGCTGTATGGGGGTAATACATTGCGTGAAAGGTGTAGGACTGGATGCAGAGAATTGTACATACAGGAGATGGGGGAGAGAGTCTGGAAGGAATGGGGAGTGTGCAGTGAGTGTGAATGGAGAAGAATGCTTCCTCTGCTCCAGCACTCTGCTCACTCTTGCCTTAGTCAGGTGGCTCTGGATTTACTCAGCTCAATCTTGCCCCAGTGAGATGGCTCTTGCCCCACTCATATTGCTCTTGCTCACTGAGATTAAGTTAAACTTGGTTCTCTCTGCAGGAATCCAGCTGCACCCCACAGTTTTCCCTTGTGGTTTTTGGCTCCTCTGCCTACCTCTCCTCCCTCTCCTCTCTCCTCAGATCCCTGTGGCCCTGCTATAGGTTGGGGGGGGGGGGGTCTCCCCCTGTTGCTCTTTCTGGGATTTCTGATTCAATTGTGTTCTTTTTTTCTGGGTTTTGCTTGTTTGTTAACCTGTTTACCAAAGAATAAATAAAGTGGAGGCATCCTGCATACTGTGTGAGCCTTTCCTTTAACATAAGGGGACAGTAAAGCACATCTGTCACTGCAAAACGTAGGATCAACCACACAATAGGGATAAGAGACGCAGACATGAGACTAGACTGTCTAGAGGAATCGTGTGTATATACCACGTAAACCCAACTGGGTGACACTTCCAGCGATGTGCATGCTGTCAAGAGAGTGTACGTGAAAGAAAAGATGATGAGTCTGGGAAGATCCACGCACACAGACACCTGTGTGGATGAGAATGTCATGCACCGTCCCCAGATATTCAGGGATCTGATGAGTAACTTTGTATCTGGAGTGTACGTGGCATGCACCCACAGGTCGCTACACTGCTAAAACTGAAACACATTCATAATCCGTGGGTATCGTCTTCCAGAGATGCAATGCTTTTGGCCAAAGATAAGCAGCAGATGGTTACACACTAACCTCCTTAAAATCATTCCTTGGACCGGAGCACCACTTAGTGGTGTATAATGGAAACAAACTTGTGGAAATAGCCTATTTGGTTCTAATTATAACCAAAATCTGTGGATAGTGGCTTTTAGAAGCGATGTACAGACTAGTACAGTGAGAGACCGGGATTCTTCTGGTTCCCACTGTAATTATTGTGGCTGAGCGGAATGGTAGTGAACTGCTTTGATACTAAGACGGGTTTATTTTATTATTGTAAGTAATTCATACCTGATCAGTAATACACAATATTTTATGTCATGATTTATTTTGACATGTTTTGATGATAATTTTTCTGTGTTGTTGTTTGCGCTGCACAGATTGTATCGATATTATGTAGATAAATAATATCTTGATTGGCTGTCATGGTGGCGATGCCCGCCGACAATTAGAACTACGTCGCTACGGACACCTGCTGTCCCACCATGTCGTTCTTTTGGGGTTACAATATGCTCGTGGTGGGCAACACTCAAAGGTGGTTACGGAAAGGGAGCTCATTTGGGAACCCTGGTTTTATTACCCATCTTTAGGACCGGGGTTTACCCAGCCACAGCTATGGAACTCTGGTGGACTATTCCCGGGGACGTTTCCGACGACGGATCAAGTTGCTTTTTGGAACATAATATCCTCGGACCCTGAGCTCTCCGTTGGTATCCGGGATTGACGCTGCCCCCTCGGTATCACCCCGAAATAGTGACTCTTTGTCCGGTGGGCATTTATGTTTGGATGAATAAATATCTGTGCTGTTCCAAATAAACTCAGTTTGTGTTTTCCACCTCAACATTAGTTCTGTATGATGATTGGGGTGGGCTGCTATGATAACTTATTGTCCTTTTCAGCACAATATTAGCACTGTTTAGCTACGCTCCGGATAGCCAGAGTGCCACCACGGCTCGCCAGCACTAGTCTCAACCTGGAAAGGGCTAACCGCTGGTTTCTCGGCAGAAGGAAGCGCATGTTGGCGGGAGTACCCAGTCGGCGTACAGGGCATCCCGTCACAGTAATGCCTTATTTATAATTTTTTTATATATGTAATGTAAGAAGGGTTGCTTATGTAAATAAAAGAGAATAATTATGAGAGACAAGAATGAGCAGCTCTGCGCCCTGAATATGAGTTCAGAAGCAGCCGTCTGCCCCGTTACTAAAGCTCAGCGGTCGTTGCCCTCCGCATTGGCCGCCAGCTTCTGATCGCTGTCATGTGGTTAAGGAACTAGTGTATGAAGAGTGGCCAGAGCTGCACTTATTAACTAAGGTGTTGGGTGCAGGGAGCCTCCAGCCCTGGAGGTGTCACTGTGTGCGCTGGATTTCATGACGAGCAGGGGGGGGGGTGTGTCTGTGTCACCCTGTATTAAGACAAGCTCTGTCAGTCCTACTCTCCTGTTCTCCTGCTAACATGGCTCTGCTGAAGGTTAGGCTGTTTGCCTCTGTGGCACGTCACCAGCCTTGTGTGCCTGCCCTGCAGGCCAGGGCCAGGTAAGTGTGAGTGCCTGGGAGCTTCCTGATAAGCGATGGCTCTTGGTTTGTTAATGGATAGTTTACTGGGATTTGTATGAGCAATTACCTGTTATGCTAGCGGAGTGGGCTGGCATTTGGTGGTCGTATCCTGCTAAGCCCTGGCCCTTGCAAGGCATAATATATTCTGCCCTTGGGAACTTGCCATCTGCTTGCACAAAGGCTAGAAGGCCCAGGGTCTGGTTGATTAAAATGCCCAAGTGGCCTGAGGATTTAGCCTGGTTTTAGCATTTGCTGAGTGTGCCTCATGTGGGACTGATTTATTCATTTCTTTAATTGAAATGCCTACCCTAGTATTCTGCATACTCTTTACTCTGGGGGATCAATCAAAGTGATTAACTACCCTAAATCCATAAAGTGGTGAGGTGATGTTTTTAATCCATTGTCTGGCCACGGTGAAAGTTAAAAGCCTTCTGAGGTTAAATCCCCAGGTGCTGTATTGTGTGTGCGCATGTCAGATGGTGCTGATGTGATATACCATGTTTAAAGTAGCTTACTATGACATGTTAGGCTTAACCCTTAACTGACAACAGTGAGCCACACTTTACAGTATTTAAAGGGCATTTCAAGGTCAAGGTTCTGACAAACCCTTCCAAGGGGTTAAAAGCTGGTATTTATGATACTATCCCTTTAAATTATGAAATGCTGATCTCTGTAAGCGAATGGGTGAAATGCTTGAGGCTTGCTCTGAGTACAGGGAAGCGTGTTACGCTGCAGTGTTTTGTTAGAATGCTGTGAGCTGGAAAGAGTGGGCTTTGATTCCACTGACTCTGGTATGTGAGTTACCCACTCTGTGAGCAGGAAAACCTGGACCAGATCTGCGCTACAGTGGATTCATTTCACTGGCCAGGCAAGTTTTGCTCTGCTTGTTTCACATACCCTGCTATTGTGCCCTCTAGATGCCTTGGGGCTGTTCTTTGTATTTTGCTCTGGGATTCAGAACCTTTACTCATCTGTCGTAGCCGCCTGTGACAAACTGTGCTCATCTCATATGTCCTATTCTTAACTGTTGGGATGTCCCTGACTGGTGTTTGCCTTCAGAACAGGTCAATACTGATGGGGCTCCTCTTGGCATGGTTTCTGTCCCTGATGAGTGTGTTTTGGGAGCTGGTGAAAGCCAGTGGTCCTCTACTCGGTGTGGTTTAGTAACTGGTGAACGTTTGCCTTCAGGACTTGTTAACAATGTCGGGCCTCTCCTTTGAGTTGTTTAGTCCTTGCTGAGTATGTTTTTGGATCTGAGGACATTGGCCTTTGCTCAGAATGGTCTGGTTTTCCTGGGTGCGTGTTAACAAAGCTAGGGAAAACCAATGGACTATGGGAGATGTTACTGGAGAGACGTTTGACCTCCGACAGAGGACGCTTAGACCCCTGAGCACGTAGCATCCTGTGTATGACATGCTAATTAGTGACATAACGGCCAAAGACTTATCACAATATACTGGAGAAGGTAGAGGCGGGAGCCGTGGCATAATTACAAATACTTGGAGCATTTTAGTAGATGAGGGAAAGGGGTCTGATACTTTCCTGCTGCCTGTGGCAGGTAGTAATTTAAGCTGTTCTATCCTGGATCTTGGATTGTTCTAGAGAATCCACTGTGTGAAGCCCTTGGTCCCTATGATCAAACACTGAGCTTGCCCATGTGCCTGGGTAAACGGTCAGAGAGATTATTTCAGGAGCTGGGTAAGGACTGTTTCTGTTTATAGATGATCTTGTGTGTCCCTGACCTTATAACTGTCCCTGCTGAATGCAGCAGACGGTGTCTGGCAGTCCCTCGTCCGCAGCGTGCTCCTTCTCTACCCAACCTCTTTCCCTGTTCTCCGATATGTACACCTCTCCGAGCAGAGGGTGGACGGCGGGGTCTATGCATATTAATGGTCTAATGTATTGGCTGCTAATGACCTAGGCACGGACCCTGTTATGCTCATGAAACCTGGCACAGGCAGCAGAGATGGGGAAATCGAGGTACTGGCATTCTCCCTAACTCATGTAAACGCACTAAAGTGCAGAAACTTGTGGACTTTGCACGCTAGTTGCTAGCTGCGCAGGATGGAGTGTCTCCCTTGCATTGGGACTAAAAATCTCCTTCATTTGTGATCTATGGCTAATCCATTGGGCAGTGCAGGTGTGCCCATTAACACAGTAGATCACCGGGAGACTGGTGGCTCTGTGTGTTGTTTGCCTTGGTAGCACAGCCTCTGGTTCACGTTTAAAACTTGATTTTGTTTCCAGTTCCTGGTGGTCTCATGTTGAGATGGGCCCCCCCGATCCCATCCTGGGTGTGACTGAGGCATACAAAAGGGACGCTAACCCTAAGAAGATGAATCTGGGTGTGGGGGCTTATCGGGACGACAACGGAAAGCCCTATGTGCTAAACAGCGTGCGCAAGGTAATCTGAGAGAGCCCGGTAACTCGCTAACTTAATTTACGATTGCAAAAACTGATATTTTTAAAAAAAAAAAAGGTGGCTGCCGTTGTCGGAAAGTAAAGAGGATGGCTAGGTATATTAAAAAATATATATTTGTCTCTTTAATCTGATGGATAACGTGGCTTAATAATATTTTTGATATGGGATGACTCTCATGCAGCTGCTGGAGGAGTTAATGGATTGTGAAAATCAACAACGGTCCAGTTAGCCAAAGAATTAAAAAAACAAAAACAAAATGTAAACACGAGACGTCCCGACGTCCCTGAAAGGCCTAGCACGAGGTGTATGCATGGCTTATACTCCCGTGTCTGACACGTGAGCCTGTGTACTACTGAAACCCAGGTTATTGACAGGAAGTGTAAAGTCTTCTGCCTCCGTTGAGTGGCAGAAAGCCAAAACACTAACGGTGCGGCCATGTCTCTCAGTCCTTAGAGACGTGCTCCTAGTAGACGTCAAGGGATATCTCAGATCGTTATAATTAAAGGGCCAAATGTTGCACAGAAAACCTCCATGAAATGGAGTGTCGGCTCCCAGAGGTGCGCCTTTTGGTGTTCGTCTACGTTTAACCCTCCTTGTATTTTGTATTTCTGTGTCCCTCCTACTATTTATCAGGCTGAGAAAATACTGGCATCAAAAAACCTGGACAAGGAATACCTGCCCATTGGTGGCCTGTCGGACTTCACCAAGGCATCGGCTCAGCTGGCATTGGGTGACGGCAGTGAGGTGGTTCAGAATGGACGGGTGAGAACCTATACGTTATTAAATTTTTCTTTTGTTTGCAGTGAAAAAGTAACTTAACGAAGCCCTCACCCGAGGTTGCCTCCTGACTAGTGTTTAGCTGCATTGCTAGTCTTTGGGATCTCCCTTTAATGCTAGCCAGGCTATCGTGCCCGTTCATGAGGAGGACTGATCGGTGACACAAAATGCATTACAATGTAGAGAACCATTGCACAAAAAGAGTTCCAGCTGTGGCAGATCTGCGGCTTTCCTGACATTGAAGACTTCTGTCAGGAAAGTGGCTAGATTTGACAACAGCTGGCAACAAGCTTTTGGATAGCCCTGGTATCGAGTGTCCTTTGTTTTTTATAACAGTTTGTCCTGAAAGCTAAACCTAGGGCTGTATAAGCATTGGCAATAGATTTTGTTTGTGTGGAAATGGGCATGGAACACTTAGCAGTTTTCACCTTGTTGTTGCAGTATATCACTGTACAGACTATTTCTGGAACTGGATCGTTGCGTGTTGGAGCAAGTTTCCTGGTGAGTTAAACTTCAGACTTCAACCTGCCACCAACACACAATAGGGCTTCTTTATAATTGTCATTCCGATCCAAAGACTGGAAAAAGTTACTTGGGTCTTAGGAACAAACTCATAAGAACTCGAGTTTCCGTTTGTGAACATGGTGAAGATGTAAAATCGACATTACCGTGTGCTTAGCTCATACTGCGACTGCAGTATATTGTACACATAACACACATGAGATATGCGTCAGCTGGCACTGATACTTGTTGCTAACCCTGGAACAGCCCTTTATTTGTATCTAATACATTTTTGCTTTGTTTTGTTGTTAATGTATCTTAATAGCAAAGATTCTACAAACACAGTCGTGATGTATATCTTCCAAAACCATCATGGGGCAACCACACTCCAATATTCCGTGATGCTGGCCTAGAACTGAAGGGTTATCGGTATTATGACCCCAAGACATGTGGCTTTGACTTCGCCGGGGCGTTGGATGACATCTCGGTAAGAGGGTTACATGCATAAACGTGTTCTCTCCTCGAATTTCCCATCCCTCCCTCTGATATCTGCATGCTCCGCTTTCAGTGCCCTGTCTTATAGCTGTACAAACTGCTTTCGCTGCAATTTATGTTCTGTGCCTCTGAGAAGGATCCCTGGTGGTGTTAATGATGATTTCACCGGAAGGCGGATACCTATACTTTTTTTGGGGGGGGCATTTAAATCATCTGTAAAGTAAAACTGATCATTTTGAGCGCTCTCACGTTAAGTAGCTGAGCTTTCGGCCAAACAATAGAAGTTGGGAGACCAGACTGTTAACTGACAGCCTGATCTCCTGTACGTCGGCTGGGATTCAGCCCTGCTGAAGTCGAAGACGACAGGACGGAACATCCTTCAGTGCCAACTAATGTATTTGATGACTTACTATTACGTTATGCTATGTGGTGTTTGGATGGGCTCAGGATGTCCCGAGTTAACCATGAGTGATATTGCTGGGTGCCTAAAGAGTCTCTCATTTAAACTCCAGCAACAACAGACTAAGGTGAATCTATAATTTTCTTGTGTCTAGAAAATTCCCGAACAGAGCATCATCCTGTTTCATGCCTGTGCTCACAATCCCACTGGCGTGGACCCGAGGCAGGAGCAGTGGAAGGAACTGGCAGCTGTCGTCAAGGTACTTGTCAGGGCAGCAAAATCTTTATCTGCTCTGAACCACGTCCGTTTCTTCTGTGGTCAGATAGGTAAGAGTATGCTAGACCTTCTGGAGCTGAGTCTTTCTGAACTAGGTATGCAGTACCCAACTGTACAGGCTTTCCATGTGAAGGTCCACTGGGCATCAGGTCTGGTCTTTGTAGCCTAGTCTTTTACGTGATACATGGCCTTGCCTTAGAACTGTTGCACAGCTCTCGGTTGTGTCTCTGGAAAAGTATGTGTAGGTTTCATCTGTGTGGTCGGGTGCTTTTATGTATTTTTTTGCTAAATCGTCTCAGCATGCTCCCATATTTCCTTTTTTATTTTATAGAGTCGACGACTCTTCCCGTTCTTTGATATGGCATATCAAGGATTTGCTAGTGGAGACACAGACAGAGATGCATGGGCTGTTCGCTACTTTATCCAGGAGGGACTGAATGTGGTGGTGTCTCAGTCCTACGCCAAGAATATGGGGCTGTATGGTAAGAAATTTGAGCGCAGAGTGAAGAGGATTAAAGGAATCGATAAAATAAGCAGTATCTAGGAAAGACTGACACAGATGGGCCCTAAAATACACAACAACAACAACACCACCACCCTGAAAAACAAGCTCTAGTGAATTCCGTGTTCATGCAAGTTCTGTCGGTTTCAGCAGGTGTTTTCATATTTAGGTGAACGTGTTGGTGCTTTCACTGTGGTGTGCAGTGATCCTGATGAAGCTAAGAGAGTGGAGTCTCAGCTCAAGATTTTGATCCGTCCAATGTATTCCAACCCACCTCTTAATGGAGCCCGAATTGCAGCCTCCATTCTTACCGAGCCTGAGCTGCGCAGTGAATGGTAATAAAAAATGGTAGATATTGGAGCCTGTCATACGTATCGGTGCACGATCGACCGTGTTTGCACATGCTGTGGTTTTTTTTGTGTTTTATAACAAATGTTGACAAGTGGAGTGTTATGTCTTGAAACTCTGTAGGCTGCAGGAGGTGAAAGGAATGGCCAACCGAATAATCAGCATGCGGGAGCAGCTTGTATCTAACCTCAAAAAGGAAGGATCCATCCACAGCTGGCAGCACATCAGCGACCAGATCGGAATGTTCTGCTTCACTGGCCTACGTCCGGAGCAGGTTAGATGCGTATTAGCTGCTGTTCTACTAGATAACAGAAACCACTCTTATATTTTTAATAAACTACCCAAATACCTTTTCTTAATCACTCCATTTTCTTACCCATCATCTCCATCTCTAATGTCTTCTTTCTTAGGTGGAACGTCTCATGAAAGAGTTCTCTATCTACATGACTAAGGATGGACGCATTTCTGTAGCAGGTGTCACATCTGGAAATGTTGGCTATCTTGCTCATGCCATCCACCAGGTCACAAAGTGAGAGAGAGCGCTTTAATTGACCCTCACTCAGCAACCAGACTGACATGGAGCACTTTCGCATGTCATCTCAAACCATTACTACATTAAAACAGTTCCCATAATTGCCGGCCTTTGTAAACTCCTTGCAACCTCCAAGAAGAATGCGGTACTGCTTTCAAGTGGCTTGTGATGGGGAAGAGCCTTGGTTAAGGTGGCTTTAACCCAATGTGTACTAGATGGCATACAAAATTAACTGTAGTACAAGTGCTGAATGGAAGTCTGTAGAAAAAGGTTATGAGGGGATGTGCTGCCTATCCTGGGGCCTTTGATTTAAGCCTCTCTGGTAGCAAATTTGCTTAGTAGTCACTTGATTTAAGCTTTTAGTTTGCACCGTGGTCCTTTCTTTCCACTTGCCAAGTTCCCCATCCATCTCTGATGCTGGTATTGGGAGGGTGCATCCGTATGAATGTCTGCCAATTACATGTACTGGTTTTTCAATAAAGTCCCTCTGAGAACAGGAATGTGGTCTTCCTTTTTCCCCATTCACTTCTGATTATTCTTGGGTTTTACTGCTTCTTGTAGAAGGCCTGGTGTATCTTGCTAATTCTTTTCTTATCTGCACCGGCTGTCTGACCGTTCCTAATTCACAGGGCTCTGCTTGAGAATGGTAGCGAAATCCATTTGTAGTTTGTGTGGCTAAGAAAACAGTGAGAGATCACCTGAATCACCTTTTGCTCGGCATTGCTCTTCCTTTAGTATTAGCACAAATGTTTGAGAAAGGAGACGTAACCCTGTGCTCATTAGGATGTAGTAACAAGCAGAGACGTCTGGCATACAGGGTTATGAGAGCAACAAAAAAGTGTATCCAGACCCTGTCTATCCACCATCTACAGTCTCATTTGCATATTTACAATTGAATTACTGCGCCCCCTACAGCAACTGTCATAGTTGCATCACTGCATTATGGGTAACGATCTACTAGCTTTTCCCTTAACGGCGGTACGTGCCCCGCCCCCTGCACGGAAAGCGTCATCAGGAAATGAACTACATCTCCCAGAGGGCAGCGCGCAGCGGTCACATGCCTGTGCAGCATATCACGTGCTTTGGGATTGGAAGCCGCTCAGCTGATCAGGTAAGAGGGAGCAGATTCATTGTTACCCGAAAACGTTCGTTTAACCCTATCCCCGCTGACGGAAGGAGGGCAGCTAGTGATTTGGGGGACTTGAAATAAGGAACAGGTAACTATGGATCAGCGCATGGAAGCCGCAGGCAGAGGGGGAAAGGGAGTCCGGGGCCTCGTACATCTAGTATGCATGCATGCAGAGTGGGGTAGCTAAGAGGCAAAAAGTCTTAACGCTGATAAAAAGACCCAGGGACCCCTTAGTTTGGGGCAAATAGAATTTGGGGACTGAACTCTTGGTTAAGGGCAGACAATGCCTTTGATGAATACAAACAATGTAGGGCAAATCTGTACCGTGGGCATGTGCAGAAGGGCAGAGGCCGAAATCCTTATGTTTAACTTCTTTCTCGTACCTACCAAAATGGCAAGTAACGGGCAAAGGGCCTCAGAAGAAGCTTCCAGTCTGGCTGAAGCAGTTAAAATGCTCCGTGAGTGACTCTTGTCCAATTTTGCTTCAGTCATGATGTTGAGACACCACAGGCCTCCGCGCATGGTAACGTGACTGTGTGATATGACCTTTACCTTAACCCCTGCAAAGAGTCCTGAGTGCCCAGGCAGATCTGGTGCAGTGCCATTACTCTGAGATATTCTCTTGTGTTATTAACCCCTGTGTCCGTTTTACTTCCAGGATTAAACACCACAAGCAGAGGCTGTGAGGCTGCAAAAGCAAAATGTCCCTTGGAAATGTTGCTATCAATGCCGACTATTCGTGGGATGCAGGAGAGAGGGCTAGACTCTTGCAGAGTCCTAGCGTTGGGACAAGCCCAGAGTCGCGGAGGCTGGCTGGGGGAACATCGCCTGCTGGGGCTATCTTCATTGTTGTTAATGCAGCACTGGGTGCCGGGCTATTAAACTTTCCTGCTGCGTTCAGTGCTGCCGGAGGCATAACTGCTGGAATATCTCTACAGGTGGTGAGTAAACGGGGCAAGCAGGAGTGGCTTTTTCAAGAATATGCTGACTGTCCTGTACTTGTGAGCAGAAGACAGGCTCTGCTGATTTAGCTACTCTTCGTACCCTCCCGTGTTCTGCTGCTGGGTAGCCTGGTTCGTGCCTCTGATCATATTTTATTATTATTATTATTATCCTTTATTTATATAGCGCCAACAGTTTACGCAGCGCTTAATACAATACATAAATTCAAGGGATATGACAAGACGTGGCTACCATTGTTTGTAGGTCCTCCTGCTCTTCGTTATCAGTGGTCTGGTGATCCTGGCATACTGTGCAGATGCTTGCAGTGAGCGGACGTACCAGGAAGTGGTGCGCGGTGTCTGTGGACGCAGCGCCGGCATGCTCTGTGAGGTTCTCATAGCCGTGTACACGTTCGGCACCTGCATCGCTTTCTTCATCATTATCGGGGACCAGCTGGACAAGCGTAAGTGATCCAGTAAGGGTGTGTTTCTAGCTGTTCCCGTTACAGTGCTAATTTATCTAGTTCTGGAGAAAGTGCAGCCATGCCGCTGAGTCTTTGTGGGCTTAGCTGCTGTATTTTACATTGTAGTCCTGCAGACGTACGCTGCTTGCCAACTACATCAATGCATTGTACTTTTAACAGAGCATAGTGTAATATTGTAAATATTATTAAGCATATCAAACACGAGTCTGGTGATGACACATCTTGTAACGTTAAGGTAATCACTTCCTAATGGAGTGGGCTGTTTCTCTGTTTCTTCCCTGTGGTCTCTATGCTTGTGACGGCACACTGGAGCAGTTCTTGGCGCCATGATGCACAGTGAGGCGGGTAGCAGTGTGCCGTGGTTCGCAGACAGAAAATTCACCATCACTGTTACCGGTCTTCTCTTCATCCTGCCGCTTTCCCTTCCCCGAGAGATCAGTGTCCAGAAGTACGCCAGGTGAGGACACCCCTGCATTCTGTCTCGGAAGGGTTTCACGCTGATGCGCGCATTGACTTGGCTTTTTAATGATTACACGCCTTCTCATCCGTTCTTTCTTTAATGATGTCCTGGACCCATTTCTACATGTGTTCTTTATAGCAGTATACCTCCTCCTTTGACTTTTTACACCACTGTACTCCAATGGGTCTCATTGCTTCTCTTTCAGTTTTCTCAGTGTTCTTGGCACATGTTACGTGACCGTTATAGTCATTGTCCGCTGTATCTGGCCAAATAGTGAGAGTCCATCGAATGATGCCCCAACCAGGTACTGAGATCTACACGTTACTTTTAAGGTTCTTTGCTTTGTCTAGCAAGGTACCATGAGTTTTTGAAACTGTAATGTCTATGCTGATGTACACATAAGCCACAGCTATTCTTTCTACGTGTTCACTGTCCACTACACGTGTACTAATGAATCAAAAACCATTTGGACAATTGTTTTGTTTCATTTTTGGTCCATTCCATTTCGGACAACGAAGTAAGCTTCATGCCTATTCAGGGGGCTTTTCCTTTTGGAAACAAAATTGATTGTCATTCACCCTCACACTCTCTCAGAATGTCTTCCTAGCTTCCCCTCTGACCGCTTCTGTGTACGTGCCGTGCAGCTCTGCTTTTCTCATCCATATATTTCCTGATCTTGTTCTTCTTTCTTTGTCGGCTTTTCTGTGGACATGAACTTCTGCAAAATCTTTTGCCCAGAGTTTCTTGTCAGTCCTTTACTTTGTATCGCCTTTCAGTGATCCTGCATTGCTTATCTTTACATCTTATGCTTAATCCCCTTTGACTTCTTTCCTTTGGTACCTTTTCAGCCCATCCTCCTGGCTTGCTGTGTTCAATGCAGTGCCCACAATCTGCTTTGGATTTCAGGTAAATTCCACTTCACGATTACATTGTCTCTCGTTTTATTTGCCCTCTGTGTACTTTCTTTTTTGATCTTTCTCGTAACTCTCTTCTCTGGTAACTGTGTTTTAAACTGTCCTTGGCAGTGCCATGTGAGTAGTGTGCCAGTGTATGGCAGCTTGCAGCAGCAGGACATCAGATGCTGGGGTTATATAGTGACGGTGGCCATGTTGATCGCTTTGTGTGTTTACACTGGTACAGGTAAGAATCGACACAAAATGTATGGTGTTTCTCTGTGTGGGGTTCTCATGCAGCACTTTAATGTATTAAGGAACTGGGAGAAGACTTCTTCGCTTCGGTTTGTTGAATTAGTATTGTTCCCTGTTTCCCTAATCCTCTATTAAGTTACCTATTAAAGACATTCCTACTAGTGGGTCCCTTCTCCAGATGGCCATTGTCTCTATACTGTTTCTTGTTTGCTTGTGCTTGTCACTTCCTTTGTGCTTTTCACTATGGTCCTCCCTTTTTGAGGTCTTTTGATTGCCCCGTTTTAGTTCTGCATTTTTGGGTAGCCCATTCTTGTATTTTCTTCTTGTTTTGGCCTTCTTGGCAGGAGCCTTTTCTTCTTGACCTCTACGTTGGTGCCTTGGTGTTTGTTTTCTTTGCTGGGACACCTTTTTCTTGCCATTCTTATGTTGCACTCGGTTGGTACCTTCTCTTCTGTGATTCTTGGCTGTGCCATGTTTTCTTACAGTGGTCTTGCCCTGCTTGTTTGGATGTTCTTACTTTTAGTGATTATTTCTTTCTCTTGTATGATGTCTTCTTACCATGTTTATTTTCACTTTGCATGTGACAGGGACCTCTTGTTCTTATTTTCTGTCAATCAGAACCTGCTCTTGTTCTCTTGGCTGCTTCCTCTTTTGTTTTTCCGCAAATTGCTCCTCCCTATCTTACATTATTGGCTATTGCCTGGTGTCTATTTGGTCCTCCTGATCCCAGCCTGGAGGATATTATCTTCTCATGGTTATGTCTTGTTTAGTCCCTCCGCTTGTGGTGGGACCGCTTTTACCGTTCTTTACCTCTTGGTCTGTCTTCTTTGTTGGGACCATTTCTCCGTGCACCAGTGATAGTAATTTCCCCTTCTTGCTCTTTTGGTTGGGGCATTACTTTTTTTTTTTTTTCTTCTGTGTACACTGAACGCTATTATTCTTGCCTCTCTGTTGTCCTATTTAATTAGTGCATCCACATGTTTGCATAGACTGCTGGTTGAGATCTTCTTTTATTGGCCTTTAGACTGTAATATTCTCTTCTTGCTGGTCCTTTTTCTTCTGCAGCCATGATTATTGTGGTTTTATTTGCCAGCATGCTTGCTTACTGGTCATTTCTGTCTGTTTAGGAGTTTGTGGCTTCCTGCTCTTTGGCTCTGATGTGAACCAGGATGTTCTGCTCTCATTTCCATCAAATGATGTTGCGGTTGCTGTAGCGCGAGCCTTCATTATTCTGTGTGTGCTTACCTCATATCCTATCCTGCACTTCTGTGGCCGGTGAGTCTTATAACATTACATTGCTATGTGTTCCTAGTACTCGTTTAAGTACGGGATTCAGCTAAAGATTGCATAAGATCATATATAACACACGTAAAAATATGACCAAGTCTGCATGTACATATGTTACATTTAGAGGTGGGACCCTGCTAACGTTCCCTGAAGTTTCACCAGAATATGATTTAATATTTGTTAATGAGACGGGTCGTTAATGAGACGGGTCGTTATTGAGACTCGAGTGTCCTCCGCTGCTGACTATTAGCTCGGCGTGCACTACCCTTGCCGTGTTTTTTTTTCTTGCAGGGCAGTGATGGAGGGTCTCTGGCTTCGTATGACTGCACAAGAGCCCGGGGAAGACAGTGGCAGAGAACAGCGCAGGCGGATCTTTCAGACTGTGATTTGGTTTTTACTCACATTGCTCCTCGCGCTCTTCATTCCAGACATTGGCAAAGTTATATCCCTGATCGGAGGGCTTGCCGCATGCTTCATATTCATATTTCCAGGTCAGATGTCATGTCGTGGAAATGGAGAGTTTTGTACTAACCAAACATGCTTGTGTATGACTTATAGTATTGAACACAGCATATTCTGTCACTACTGCTGCTATGCTTGACAGAACTCACAGGGGAGCAGGAGTATTCTGTGATGGAGAAGAGACACTTTATCTAAATATCTATCTGTCTTGCACAGGTCTTTGTCTAATACATTTGAAGCTGTCTGAAATACAGGAACAAAAGAGCAGGAGGTAAACACCACTTTGCCTTTTCATTTATAGAATGTGTTCATGTTGATTCCTCGGGCACTGCATATAGAGTCTCTCCACTCCTACTGAGTGCGCAAAGTCACAGGGATTCCAGTCTGCTTTGCATGTAAGGATCAGATGCACTGTGCAAGAATCGCACGGACAGTGGCTGGTTCCTGGAAGGAATGCACCTATTTCTTAAACTGCTCATGATTATAATGTTAGTTATCTGTTATTCAGATTACGTTTTTAGAAGAACGCACACCCACCACTTGCAGTTTCATATACGATGATTGTGTGCTTTCACATGGCAATTCTTGTTATGCGGCCGTTATTGTCACCGTCTAATGCATCTGACTAAATCGAGAGATTATATCGCACACGTTACAGTGTGAATAGTGTTTCTCCAGGGCTGAAAGTTAGACGTGCTGATTAAGTTTACTGAAAAGAGATTCTGCAGGCTTTTCCACATCTAACCCATGCGTATAAAGCACTCTCAAAGACTGTAACCTTGCTTCAATCCCTCCCTATCATCCTCAGTTCATGTATACAAGCAGTGAATGCTAAGCGTGTTGTCCTAACCATCTGTCTTGATATTGCAGCTGGTGGGCAATGGTCAGTTATGGAGTTGCCATGATCATCCTTGGAGCTTTCATCTTTGGACAAACAACTACGAAGGCCATCTTCGTGGACCTAATGGGATGACGTTGAAACCTGCAGCTGGACTGCTAGAAAATGATTGAATATTGCAAACTTATCTAATATACTCCTTCCTCATCCGTAATAAGCGGAAATCCCACAGTCCACCACTTCTTCAGAGGCCTCCCGGGTAAAGGCACATTCCCAACAACTGGGAGTAGATAAAAGGGATCCAAGCATCGTGCAAGCGATTTGATTTTATATATATATTTTATTGGCAAATATCCGGCAAGGTAACATACATACAGTTTTTGCTGCTGAACTGGAACTTATACCTCCATCAAGCATGTGGCTGTCATCTGCCATAGTGCAGTAAAGGTGTATTTTTTTTGGTTTTTATTAGGCTGCTCAGCTTTACATGATTGGAATTTGGGTTCTCTGACAAGTCTTCTAAGCATTCTTACTAATCAAGTGGACCTGGCCAAAAACAGTAAGGATGTTTGGTGCTGCTGTTGTAAAGACATAAATCTAAATATTGAAGACACTGGGCACAGATAGTTTGCCAGGTGAAACAAAGACTGCATTCCGTTCTCCAGGGCTTAATGAACTCCTAACACGTGCAAAAATGTGTTCGTCTTGTAACTGGCTACAGCCACGCAATGTGACCTTTATGTATATTGCTAGGAATAGGCTACTAAATAACAGCGGCACCAACCCACCCGCCCGATGATAACCAAATATAGACATGTTTACTATAATGTACAGATTGTTGGTGAAACTTGCATTTTTTCATTTATAAAGGGACTCTTGCAATATTGCACATTTTATTAATAGTTAATTACATATGGTGATGGTTTAACTTTTTTTAGAAATGGAGCCAGTGTGCTTCTGGATGTATAGGTGTAGTGTGAGCATCTCAGATAATAAACATTACATTGAGTTTCATCCTCAGTGTATTACGTACAATCATATAATGAACAAAAGACGTTTTTCAGTTTAGCATTTATTTTTTTAACTGTGCGGTTTTGATGAAACAGATCAAGGATCGGGTGGCCTTCTGTTATTTCAAGTTCTCTTCATAAGCTTAGGGAGCCCCCATTAGTATCACGTACGTGACCCTATTATACTCCAGGACCGTTTGCTTAAACACACAAACATGGCTGCTCTGACTTCAAGTAAGCTGCCCCACCATTGTATGCATTTAGCATTCCTGCACATGTTCATTCTGTAGACACTGCTTGTTGTGGATATTCCTTTAACCCCTTAATGACAACGCCCGTACATGTACAGGCTCAAAATGCATTGTTTTCAATGGGTTTAGGGACCGCTCGTTGTCCTTAAGGGGTTAATGATAAATTCAGTTTAATTACAGCGTAAAAAGAATAAGAGTGGGCCAGCCCTCTGGCCTCATGCGTAAAAATTACAAAACCAAAGTTAATTTTCAATATCTGAATTTAACAAACCAAGTCATTTTGTCTTCCATCTTAACCTAAGAGTGGTTGTGAGTATTAAAGTTGCCCTTTCTGCACCTAAGGTGACATACATGCTGTTTTGGGGCAAAAAGGGTACCCGGTGCTCTGTTGGTTAACCTGTTTTGTTTACAACCGTTTCTTCAATAAAAATAAAGTTAAACTTATCTTACGTTGTTAAAACATTAAGTGTCTGGGTGTAGTCGGTTGTGACTGGAGGTGGGAGATGTACCCCAGCCTCATCTCCAACAGGTAACAAAATAAGCCATGTTTTATCAACACCAACATTACAAAGCAGGACTAAACCACTCTATTTACGCATTTCAGTAAACTTTTGTGGAAAAAAACACCTACTAGCAAGTTGTGCCAGGTAACGAGCGCCTTCAAGAACCCGGGCAGATGTGCCTGAACAATAAAACCTGTCTTCCACGTGTGCAAAACATAGTGTGTCTACTTCTGCCGCAACACTGTATCTGTGGAAATAAAAATGATACGCTGTAACCGTAACATCACCGTTTTCTTGTATCTGTAGGAGCCACAAACCGCATGGCCAGGAGAGCTATGTGGTCCAATCCCCTCATTCACTATTCATTACAAAAGCCCAGCGATGGCGGCACTCATCGACTTACAGTATACAGGGCCAGCCAAGGGCCTTCAGCAGTAGAAACCCACTGGGTCATTCAAGGATCATGGGGCTAGAATCCCACTACTGTGAGCTCTCTCTTTAGTGAAAAACCCCAAAAAGTACCTCTTCAGCCAGGCAGCAGTCTACTACTCAATGTCCAAAGACTAAAAGTGAAATGAAACGGGTGTATTTATCACTGTGACACCTGCTAACCCTGGGCAGAAACACTACAGGTAACGGGTCAGGGACCGCCTATGCACTAAGCCTACGAGTAACACTGACCATGGGCCTTATTACAAGTAACACAACCTAAGGGCCCCTTTATACTAATCTTACGAGTAACACTTGCAAGGGAGCCCCCTATGTACTCACCCGTCGACTATAAAAAGTGATATTGCCTCCAAAGCCCTCACTCTACGTCTGCTCCAAGCGCCTCACAAAATGCACTTTCTAGCTTGGCAGCGCCTGAGGTAATTTGACTTTGCGTTCCCATTGGCCAACGAGAAAATCACGCGCTAAGTGTTCATCCAATGCCCAACAACTAAGCCTGCGCCGTCTCGCGAGGGTATACGTAACCCAATGCCGAATTGAATTTATCCCCCCAGCAACAGACCGTACCATTTTATGTAGCCAGAGTGCCACATGTGTATCTGCTAGTGCGGTTAAGCTTGGCCAATGTACATAAATGTTGTGCAGTAAATGCAGAGAACTCAGCCCCTACCCACCACAACTATCTGCTTTTAGCTTTTCCCTCAACAACAAACGATAAGGCGAAACAAAGGAGGTAGTCCGAGCTGCTCATTAGAATTTTGCCACCTTGTGATTGGCGGACTGCAGTGCGGAGGGGGGGTGCGGCTGATGTAAGCACGTCCAGCCTTGGCTAGGGCGCGTGCTTCCAAATTTTCGTCTTCTCATTGGCAGGCATCATTTCTCCTCGCGGAGGACAACGCGCACGCGCACGTGCCGTCAACTGTAGTGGGCGGGCGCCGTACTCGGAGGCCTTGTGTTATTGGCTGGTCAGTGCGTAGTGCGCAGGCGCGAGGCTGGTAGGTGGGGCACGAAGAGCGGGCAGGGGAGCCCGTGACGGGAGCGAGCGCACTGCTGCGCCATTTTGTGAGGATACAAACGGACAGCACCGAAAAGCGGCATAGGAAGTAAGAGGCACGGAGCGCAGGCGGCCAGTGGACGTGAGGTTACCAGACGCGGGCAGGCGAGTGGACGCCACGGTACCTGAGGTGAGGTTAGCGGCTGTGGCGAGGTTTGGGCCCGCTCTCAATGACGTCACGGCCCCTGACTTCTAGCGCCCCAAACAACTTCCTGTGTCTCCCGGAGTATGAGGCCTAGCTGCTTGCACCGTGACACAGCACCTCTGTTCGGTTAATTATGCCCTAACCTCCCATTCTATTCGCACGGCACCCCCACTACTCCTAAACCCCCCGTATTATTCGCACGGCACCCCCACTACTCCTACTCCCCCCCCGTATTATAGGCACGGCACCCCCACTGCTCCTAATCCCCCCGTATTATAGGCACGGCACCCCCACTGCTCCTAATCCCCCCGTATTATAGGCACGGCACCCCCACTGCTCCTAATCCCCCCGTATTATAGGCACGGCACCCCCACTGCTCCTAATCCCCCCGTATTATAGGCACGGCACCCCCACTGCTCCTAATCCCCCCGTATTATAGGCACGGCACCCCCACTGCTCCTAATCCCCCCGTATTATAGGCACGGCACCCCCACTGCTCCTAATCCCCCCGTATTATAGGCACGGCACCCCCACTGCTCCTAATCCCCCCGTATTATAGGCACGGCACCCCCACTGCTCCTAATCCACCCGTATTATAGGCACGCCACCCCCACTGCTCTTAATCCCCCCGTGCTATTGGCACGCCACCCCACTGCTCCAAATCCCCCCCGTGCTATTGGCACGGCACCCCGACTGCTCCTAACCCCCCCGTGCTATTGGCACGGCACCCCGACTGCTCCTAACCCCCCCGTGCTATTGCCACGGCACCCCGACTGCTCCTAACCCCCCCCGTGCTATTGGCACGGCACCCCGACTGCTCCTAACCCCCCCGTGCTATTGGCACGGCACCCCGACTGCTCCTAACCCCCCCGTGCTATTGGCACGGCACCCCGACTGCTCCTAACCCCCCCGTGCTATTGGCACGGCACCCCGACTGCTCCTAACCCCCCCCGTGCTATTGGCACGGCACCCCGACTGCTCCTAACCCCCCCGTGCTATTGGCACGGCACCCCGACTGCTCCTAACCCCCCCGTGCTATTGGCACGGCACCCCGACTGCTCCTAACCCCCCCCCGTGCTATTGGCACGGCACCCCGACTGCTCCTAACCCCCCCGTGCTATTTGCACGGCACCCCCACTTCTCCTAACCCCCCCGTGCTATTGGCACGGCACCCCGACTGCTCCTACCCCCCCGTGCTATTGGCACGGCACCCCGACTGCTCCTAACCCCCCCGTGCTATTGGCACGGCACCCCCACTGCTCCTAATCCCCCCGTGCTATTGGCACGGCACCCCGACTGCTCCTACCCCCCCCCCGTGCTATTGGCACGGCACCCCGACTGCTCCTACCCCCCCCGTGCTATTGGCACGGCACCCCGACTGCTCCTACCCCCCCCGTGCTATTGGCACGGCACCCCGACTGCTCCTAACCCCCCCGTGCTATTGGCACGGCACCCCGACTGCTCCTAACCCCCCCGTGCTATTGGCACGGCACCCCGACTGCTCCTAACCCCCCCGTGCTATTGGCACGGCACCCCGACTGCTCCTAACCCCCCCGTGCTATTGGCACGGCACCCCGACTGCTCCTAACCCCCCCCCGTGCTATCCCACTGCTCCTAATCCCCCCTGTACTATTGGCACGGTACCCCCACTGCTCCTAATCCCCCTGTACTATTGGCACGGCACCCCCACTGCTAATCGCCCCTGTACTATTGGCACGGCACCCCCACGGCTCCTAACCCCCCCCCGTGCTATCCCACTGCTCCTAATCCCCCCCGTGCTATTGGCACGGCACCCCCACTGCTCCTAACCCCCCCCGTGCTATCCCACTGCTCCTAATCCCCCCTGTACTATTGGCACGGTACCCCCATTGCTCCTAATCCCCCTGTACTATTGGCACGGCACCCCCACTGCTAATCGCCCCTGTACTATTGGCACGGAACCCCCACTGCTCCTAATCCCCCCTGTACTATTGGCACTCACCCCCACTGCTCCTATTCCCCCCCGTATTATTCGCACGGCCCCCCTACTCCTTATTCCCCCCTACTCCTTATTCCCCCCTACTCCTTATTCCCCCCTACTCCTTATTCCCCCCTACTCCTTATTCCCCCCTACTCCTTATTCCCCCCTACTCCTTATTCCCCCCTACTCCTTATCCCCCCCTACTCCTTATTCCCCCCCTACTCCTTATTCCCCCCCCTACTCCTTATTCCCCCCCCTACTCCTTATTCCCCCCCCCACTCCTTATTCCCCCCCTACTCCTTATTCCCCCCCCACTCCTTATTCCCCCCCCACTCCTTATTCCCCCCCCACTCCTTATTCCCCCCCCCACTCCTTATTCCCCCCCCCACTCCTTATTTCCCCCCCCTACTCCTTATTCCCCCCCTACTACTTATCCCCCCCGTACTATTGGCACGACACCCCCACTGCTCCTAATCCCCCCCGTATTATTCGCACGGCACCCCCACTGCTCCTAATCCCCCCCGTACTATTCGCACGGCACCCCCGCTGCTCCTAACCCCCCCGTACTATTCGCACGGCACCCCCGCTGCTCCTAACCCCCCCGTACTATTCGCACGGCACCCCCGCTGCTCCTAACCCCCCCGTACTATTCGCACGGCACCCCCGCTGCTCCTAACCCCCCCGTACTATTCGCACGGCACCCCCGCTGCTCCTAACCCCCCCGTACTATTCGCACGGCACCCCCGCTGCTCCTAACCCCCCCGTACTATTCGCACGGCACCCCCGCTGCTCCTAACCCCCCCCCCCGTACTATTCGCACGGCACCCCCGCTGCTCCTAACCCCCCCCGTACTATTCGCACGGCACCCCCGCTGCTCCTAACCCCCCCCCGTACTATTCGCACGGCACCCCCGCTGCTCCTAACCCCCTATAATATTCGCACGGCACCCCTGCTGCTCCTAACCCCCTGTATTATTTGCACGGCACCCCCGCTGCTCCTAACCCCCCCCCGTTCTATTCGCACGGCACCCCCGCTGCTCCTAACCCCCCGTTCTATTCGCACGGCACCCCCGCTGCTCCTAACCCCCCGTACTATTCGCACGGCGCCATCGCTGCTACAAGTGCGCCCCCCTTAGTATTCGCATGTGCCCAAGCGCCCCTCCTTCTAGTATTCTCACGGCTGCCCTCTTCAAGCCCCCCCACACTATTTGCCCGACGGCACTCACCGACTCAAGCCCCTCCCACACTATTTGTCGGGCGCGCCCCTCGTTGCTCTAACCTTCCCTTGCCTTAACTCCCTAGTGTTGAAATATCCGATCCTCGCAGATTCTGACCTGGGTGAGCAGAGTGCGGCGGATCTGTCCTCTGTGAAACCTTCCTGCGGCTGTAAGCTGCTGGGGCGGACTGCGTGTTTGTTCATTTTTAATGTTAAATATTATAATTTGTATAAATCAGGTCTGTTCTGCTTCTAGGTGCCATGTTTGAGGACATCCAGTCAGACTGAGGAGACCATTCCTAGTTCAGTGGTAGGCTAATTAAAAGAAATTAACCTGTCTCTGAAGTGACTAAAGGGGAATAATGGTGATTTTGCGCCGGGCTCGGCCGCCTGCTTCCGCCCTGACCAGCAATGAATCTTGACTCGCTCTCGCTGGCCTTGTCTCAAATAAGCTACCTTGTGGACAATTTAACCAAGAAAAACTACCGAGCTAGCCAACTGGAAATACAACATGTAAGTGGGAAATCGTCAAGCGCTGGCTGGGACTTTATGCTCCTCGTTAACGGCCGTTAATAAATTGTGATTTATCAGTTAGGGATGGGAAAATCTTATCTGGGGTTTGCCTCCCCGAGGTATAATAGAGACGCGTGCGGATGGCTGAACACCCACGAGCCGGCTTCATGCATTTAGTGCGGTTTGAGGAGCATAGTGAATGCATATCGGTGTGATTGAAAAGCAACCTTTTTTTTTTTTCTCTCGGGCCCAAGATTGTGAATCGGCACGGCCCTGAAGCAGACAGGCACTTGTTACGCTGTCTATTTTCACACGTGGATTTCAGTGGCGATGGTAAAAGTAGTGGGAAAGACTTTCATCAGGTAAGCGGTGCCTTGGCAGTTGCGGGTGTTTTTAGACGTGAGCTGTGGGTTGTTGTGGCCGGTGTTTGAAAAGTTTATTATGTTTCCCCCACAGACACAATTTCTGATTCAAGAGTGCTTATCACTGATAACCAAACCAAACTTCATCTCTACTCTGTGCTACGCAATAGACAATCCTCTGCACTACCAGAAGGTTAGTAACCCCAGCCTGTTCCGCATTGTGGCCTGTTCTGTGTGATTACAGAAGTGCCTTCAGTTTTGTTCATTGAGCAGGAATGGGTTTGACTACTTGCCTTACTGATCTTTTATTGTATTTGTTTTAGAGCCTCAAACCTTCTCCCCACCTTTTTGCCCAGCTCAGTAAAGTTTTGAAGCTCAGCAAGGTTCAAGAGGTGTGTATGGAACCCGATATTAACCCCCCCCCTGCTGTGCCGCTACTTTTATCTCATTACACATGACCTCTCGTGCAGGTTATCTTCGGCCTTGCGCTTCTCAACTCTTCCAGCTGTGACCTGCGTGGATTTGGTATGTTTAGTTCCTTGGTTATCCTTTATATTTTGTAATACACGTATAAACATTGGTTCTGGTGACCTGCGCTGAAATGTCACTGCTTCTAATCCCTGACTTCTCTTTCTAAGCTGCCCAGTTTGTGAAGCAGAAGCTCCCTGACCTTCTGCGTTCCTACGTTGACGTGGACGTGTCCGGCAGCCAAGAAGGTGGCTTCCAAGATATTGCCATAGAGGTCCTGCACCTCCTCCTCTCCAATCTCCTTTTTGGCCAGAAGGGAGCCTTCGGGGTTGGACAGGAGCAAATTGTTGCATTTCTGAAGACCCTACGCAGAGGTATCTTGCAGTCTTGAGTGGTTGATGTGTTTGCATTGCAGGAGCAAGCTCGATGTTTTTAATCTAGATCAGCATTTACACGTGACTAGCGCTCCATTTTTTAAAGCTGGTGACGTGATTTAAGGTGCTGCGTACCCGCTTCAAGTGGGGACATATGTTGTATGCTGCTATCATACGCTGCAAAGTAAGTGTTGCCTTTGTTAGATTTTCCCCAGGAGCGCTGTCCGGTGGTGCTTGCACCACTTCTTTACCCTGAAAAACGGGACGTCCTGATGGACCGTATTTTATCTGACTCTGGCGGAATTTCCAAAACCATGATGGACAGCTCTCTAGCAGACTTCATGCAGGAAGTTGGATATGGCTTCTGTTCCAGGTTTGTACCAAGCAGAAGCTTGTGCCTGAGGAATTGCCTTCTGAAATTGTGGGCGTCTTTGCCACCAAGCACGGTTATCTCAGTTGAGGTACGGCTGGTATCTGCAATGTATTGGTTACTATTGAACCTTTTTGTATTTCAGTTTGGACGAATGCCGCAATATCATCGTTCAGTTTGGCGTTAGAGAAGTTACGGCCGTACAGATTGCGCGAGTGCTTGGGATGATGGCTCGGACACACTCTGGTCTGACTGATGGTATTGCGTTGCAGGTGAAGACTTGTCTTTAACTTAGAGAATGGTTGGTGCTGGGTCGGTGGGGGTATATTGTAACCTGTTGACTTCTGTTTTGTAGTCTATTTCTTCCCCTGGCAGCAGCATCTGGAGTGATGGCAAAGATAAATCTGATGGAGCGCAGGCTCACACGTGGAATGTTGAAGTGCTCATAGATGTGGTTAAGGAACTTGTAAGTATGTGAGCGTATGTGTATATTTTGCTAGTCAATCAGAATCTCTAATCTCTAGAACCATGTTCAGTTTGAATGTTTACCTGTATGTTTCATGTTTGTTACATGCAAATGCCCCAGTGTTTCTGTTGGTACTGATGTCTTAGTGATTTATGCTTTCTTACAGAATCCCACCTTGAACTTTAAAGAGGTCACGTATGAGCTTGATCACCCAGGGTTTCAAATCCGTGATAGTAAAGGTCTTCAGACAGTGGTGTTTGGTATCCAGAGAGGCCTTTGCATGGAGTCGTTCCCTGTTGATCTCATCTACAGACCCTGGAAACATGCTGAGGGCCAGGTAAGTAAATCTCTATATGATCATTAAAGTCCATGCGGTGAATGGAATGTGTATTAATGCTGCTGTTCCTTGCAGCTCTCCTTCATTCAGCATTCCCTAATGAATCCAGATATCTTCTGCTTTGCTGACTACTCCTGCCACACTGTGGCAACTGATATCCTCAAGGCTCCTCCAGAAGATGACAACCGGGAGATTGCGACATGGCAAGTATTAATGTGGCATTGCTCAGGGACGATGGGCCTTTTCTGTCATTGAGGGCTTCTGGAGCTTTGAAACTTCAAAGCAGTGACTGATTTACATCTCCTGTGTTTGTAGGAAGAGTTTAGATTTGATAGAGTCCCTTCTTCGGCTGGCAGAGGTGGGACAGTATGAACAAGTAAAACAGCTCTTCAGCTATCCCATCAAGCATTGCCCGGACATGCTGGTTCTGGCCTTGCTACAGATCAACACCTCCTGGCATACCCTGCGTCATGAGCTCATCTCAACACTCATGCCGATATTCCTGGGCAACCACCCCAATTCTGCCATCATTTTGCACTATGCGTGGCATGGCCAGGTGAGTGGCATTATTTCATGCAATTTACTGTTAATAGCTGGCTTTACCGGTGCTTGAACCAGTGACTGGTAGCGTGGCCTCTAGTGTAAATGTCTTCAGTTTGCTAGACGGCTTTCCATAGCAAGTTCTAGTTGTGTGTTTCTCATGAAGCTCTTAACGTTACGTGCGTACCCTGGTGAAATATTTGCCGCCATTGTATGAATTCCTGCTTGTGGAGCCTGGAGATCATGGGGCGTGATGAGACTAAATGTGGCTTCCATCGTGCTCTTGGTGTAACTTGCCCTTTTGTGTACTCTTTTATCAGGGCCAGTCTCCTTCCATCCGCCAGCTTATCATGCATGCCATGGCAGAATGGTACATGCGTGGAGAACAGTACGACCAGGCCCGGCTCTCGCGTATACTGGATGTGGCGCAGGATTTAAAGGTGACTTTTGCTGCACACGTCAAAGTAAACAGATTATAACATGTTGTGAATCATGTGTCCCACTTGTAACCGCATTCTGTCATTTCCTGTCCGTAGGCATTGTCAATGCTGCTAAATGCTACACCGTTTGCATTCGTTATTGACCTTGCTGCGCTGGCCTCTCGACGCGAGTACCTCAAACTTGACAAATGGCTCACGGATAAAATACGAGAGCATGGGGTAAGACCGAATCCCGGTTTGTCTCATGGGTCTGAAGTCTGCCATGTTGTGGTTCCTTGGTTGAATCCCCTTAGCGCTGCTGTCTTTTTGGTTTATTTTTTTGAGGCTTGACATTTTAACCCTTCAAGTCTTTTAGAGAACCTCACTGAGATGTTTTAATCACATTTACTAATTGCCATATTGATTTGTTTTTGTATTCCGTGTCTCTGAGGGAGTAATAATAAAAATGTTTTCTCTGCTTTCCATGTTTAAAGTAATACCTTATCCTGCATCCTGTAGGAACCCTTTATACAAGCTTGCATGACCTTTTTGAAAAGAAGATGTCCTTCCATACTGGGAGGCCTAGCACCAGAAAAAGATCAGCCTAAGAGCGCCCAGCTCCCTCCAGAGACCCTGGCTACCATGCTGGCATGTCTCCAGGCCTGCGCGGGGTAAGTATTCTGCCTCATCTGTTACGACGGCTAAGCATGTTACCGTCAGGTTTGCCTGTGTTCCTGGCAGAATGCTTTGGCTTTTGCTCTGAAACAATGTTCTGCAGAAGTAGCGGAATATTTCTGAGAACAGCGGGGTGTATGTAGAAGAGACTCCGGTGCCTTGCGCTGTTACATGTGCGTATGGCTGAACTCCGGGTTTTCGCTGTTTTGCCTACGAATCGTACGTTTTTGTGTTAAATGGATAATTTGAATTGTTTTCGCAGGAGTGTTTCACAGGAACTATCAGAGACCATCCTGACAATGGTTGCCAATTGCAGTAATGTGGTGACCAAAGCACGTCAGCCACCACCGGGTGTGATGCCAAAAGGTCGTCCTCCCAGCACAAGCAGTTTGGACGCGATATCCCCTGTACAGGTATCTCTCACTTGCTAGCACCTATGTCAATGCTGGGTGGTTAGAGTAACCTTGTTTCATTCATCTTACATTAGTTGCAGCAGACTTTAGGAATATTTGTGTTGGCTGCTCAGACTGTTTAAATATTTATTGAAATCGGTTGGCACAACCAGTTAATGTTTTTTTCTTTTCTCCTTCTAGATTGACCCTCTTTCTGCTATGGCCTCACTCAGTATTGGGGGCTCAGCTCCTCATACACAGAGCATGCCTGCCTTCCCTCCCAACCTGGGCTCTGCTTTCAGTGCCCCTCAGTCACCAGCAAAGGCATTTCCCCCGCTTACCACTCCAAGTCAGCCCACTGCGTTTAGTGGCCTCGGGGGCCTGTCTTCTCAACTTCCAGGTAGCGCTTTGTTTTTGGTGCAGCATGCTTCACCTGTAGCTTGACCATGTGTATGGCTGGCCCAATCTTATGTAGCAATGCTTATGGATCTTGAATGTGTTCCTGACGTCCACTGTAATGTTGGCTGCTCTCTTGTGCAGGTGGACTTGGAACTGGCAGCTTGACAGGAATGGGTTCTGGAGGCCTTGGCCTTCCACCGGTGAATAGTGATCCGTTTGGCCAAAGGAAACTGAGCACATCTGGACTGAACCAGCCTACGTTCCAGCAAAGTAAGAGACATCCCTTCCTCTGTTTAAGTAGCCACGGAAGCCTTTTTGCAATCTGTCTATTCCTTGCATGCATTGTGCAGTCTGAGCTGGGTTTGTGTCGTGTGGGGGTAATTGGAAGCGTCTCATTTGATGCGAGGCAATCATTATTACTGTTTGTGGGGTGTATTGCACCTAATACTCTGGTCCCCTAACACTGTGACATTCTTGTAGCCGACTTGTCTCAGGTTTGGCCAGAGGCTAATCAGCACTTCAGTAAAGAAATTGACGATGAAGCAAACAGCTACTTCCAGCGGATTTACAACCAGCCTCCCCATCCGACTATGTCTGTGGACGAGGTACGTGCGTAATTTTGAAAGGCTGTTCGTTTTGACGGAGCTCACCCTTTCTACGTGTTCTGTCTGCCAGAACGATGGGGTCCTGATATGGTACCATCTTCTTTTCAGGTTTTGGAAATGTTACAGAGGTTTAAAGACTCCTCCATAAAGCGTGAGCGGGAAGTATTTAACTGCATGCTGAGGAACCTGTTTGAGGAATACCGCTTCTTCCCTCAGTATCCAGACAAAGAACTGCACATAACTGCATGTCTGTTTGGGGGCATCATTGAGAAGGGACTGGTCACTTACATGGCTCTCGGGCTGGCCTTGCGCTATGTCCTGGAAGCCCTGCGCAAACCTTATGGATCCAAAATGTATTTCTTTGGCATTGCTGCCCTAGATAGGTTTAAAAATAGGTAAGTTTGTAGTAGTATCACTTTTTTTTTTTTTTTTTTTATATATCTACGTTTCGTTGAACATTTCAAACTGTTTTGGCTCTACTTTTAGGTTAAAGGATTATCCGCAGTACTGTCAGCACTTGGCTTCTATCAGTCACTTTATGCAATTCCCCCATCACCTGCAGGAGGTGAGCTGCCGTCTGACTTGGCACCGTATTTATAGCTAGCGGTGTGTTGCCTGCATTCTGTTCAGCGTGTGTGTTTCTCCCATCAGTACATAGAGTATGGGCAGCAGTCCAGAGATCCACCGGTGAAGATGCAGGGTTCCATCACCACTCCAGGAAGTATTGCACTTTCCCAGGCACAGGCCCAAGCTCCTGCAAAAGCTCCGCTCCCTGGCCCCGTCACTACGAATGCTGTAACTACCTCCGCCAGCACTGCTACTGCAAAAACTATCACCATAACCAGACCCACAGGCGTCAGCTTCAAGAAGGACGTTCCGGTAAGCCGCCAGTCCTCGGACACTGGTAATCTCGTGCTTGGTAAGAGTTGCTGCCCTGGCATCTGTTTTTGTGCAGTTAACAATATAATATGCTTGATTGCAGCCTTCGATCAATACTACAAACATAGACACCCTGCTGGTGGCCACAGACCAGGCAGAGAGAACCGTGGAGCCTCCCGAAAACGTCCAGGAGAAGATAGCTTTTATATTTAATAACTTGTCACAGTCAAACATGACACAAAAGGTTTGTCTTTCTATGTCCACCATTTACTAGTTTGAATGAGCAGTTTCTTCTCGCAGCAGTTGCTGCAGATTGCATATCAATCTCCCCGCCATGTCTCTTAGCGTGCTGTTCTGGGGATATGGCATCTGCTAAACCCCCAAAATGATTTGCTCAGTTGGCATGCTCAATGCATAGGTGAGGACAAGGGATAATGGAGCGCATAAACACACAACCAATAGTGTGATATTGTCAAATAATAAAAAATATTTTATGGTGTTAGTAACACTCACAAAAGGACTGGATAAAGCAGGCTCATCAAAATTCAAGCTTCAAAAGACTGTGTTCTGCAAAAGCAAACAAAACCAGGACGGTGCAGTATCTTCTATAAGTTGATCTTGAAAGATCGGTATACACTTACAGTTAAGATGAAGCACAACTCAGAGTATTGTGCAAAAGCATGTGGAAATAAATTAGTTAAGATGAAGCACAACTCAAAGAGTGTTGAGGAAGAGTGTTTTTTTTGGTAGCTGCTTTCATTGTGGGAAAGTATTTATTTACCTATATTTTTATCTCTACACGTGGGATATTTGGTTTTTTCATTTTTGGTCAATGCATAGGTGAAGCAGCTTTCTCACTTTTTATGTGAAGTGCCGCTTCGCTGAATGTTTGCTTAATGTTAATGTGTGTCCTCCAGGTGGAAGAGTTGAAAGAGACCGTGAAAGACGAGTTCATGCCATGGGTTTCTCAGTATCTGGTTATGAAGAGGGTGAGCATTGAGCTTAATTTCCACAGCCTGTATTCCAACTTCATGGACGCCCTGAAAAACCTGGAATTTAATAAGATGGTACTGGCAGAGACTTACCGGAACATAAAGGTAATATGCCGCATTCTTGTAGGTCCCGTGCGTGTCTGTGTTGCTATGATTTTCTAAGGGTTCCTTGACCTTTTTCTTTTCAGGTCCTGTTGACTTCAGACAAAGCTGCTGCCAATTTCTCTGACCGCTCTTTGCTGAAGAACCTGGGTCACTGGCTGGGAATGATCACTTTGGCAAAGAACAAGCCCATCTTGCACACAGTATGTGAATAACTATATCCTCTGTTGTAATTTCTCAAATGGTTATACAAAAAAGCTGCACGTCCAGGTTTTACAAGTTGTGGCCAAATTGTGTAGATAATCCATGGAGTTAATCATTAATGTTGGCTGAGGGTGGGCATGTAGCATGCGTGTTTCTTGTGCATCTAGTCACTGATCGCCTTATTCCTCAGGACTTGGATGTGAAGTCCTTGCTGCTGGAAGCGTATGTGAAAGGCCAGCAGGAGCTACTGTATGTTGTGCCTTTTGTGGCCAAAGTGTTGGAGTCCAGTGTCAGGAGTGTGGTAAGTATCTGGCTAGTCTCGCCATAAAGTCTAACCATCGAGAATGCACGACCTGAAGATTTATTTCACGCAGGTTTTTCGTCCTCCCAACCCTTGGACTATGGCTATAATGAATGTATTGGCTGAGCTTCACCAGGAGCATGACCTGAAGGTGAGCTCGACTTCTCCCTATATCTATAGCATCGTGTCTCAGGACTCCCTCTTGGCATCCGAGGCTGTTTGTATTTATGTAGCGGCTTTGTGCACCGTGCCAGCTAGACTAATCCGCTGTGTAACCGGTCTGTTTTTGATCGTGCTTTGCAGCTGAATCTTAAATTTGAGATTGAGGTTTTGTGTAAAAATCTGGCTTTGGACATCAATGATTTGAAGCCTGGAAGTCTCCTGAAGGACAAGGACCGCCTGAAGAGCTTGGATGAGCAGCTCTCTGCCCCCAAGAAAGACCTAAAGCAAGGAGAGGAGCCCCCGCCTGTCACGGGTGCCAACGAGTATGCTATCCGTACAGCAGGCCGGCTATGGGCATCTGTAGAGAAGCAGGAGTCTGATGCGGTTTTCACAGGTGAATTGCCCTCTACTAAAGTCACCCAGTGTGACACCCGTTACCAGTGTAGCTCATCACGCGTGAAATATTAACACTTTTTTCTCCTGTTCAGCCACAGCGACTGCTCCCCCTCCTAGTACAACATGCACGTCAAGCGTTCCTCCGCAGCCTCAATACAGCTACCATGACATACACGTCTACTCGCTTGCAGGACTTGCTCCTCACATTACCCTCAACCCCACAGTGAGTACCATGTTCCTCCAGGGGCTCGCTATAAGCTTCCTGTGTCCTTCTCTCCTAAGTCTTGATTGCTTTATGATGTTCATAGTACTTGTTCTGGTAAGCATGGTCTTGTCTCGTGATTCCAGCTGCTATTTTTAAAGCATCGTGCTTTTTCTCTCTCCTCCCAGATTCCTCTGTTTCAAGCCCATCCTCAGCTGAAGCAGTGTGTGCGCCAAGCTATTGAGAGAGCTGTGCAGGAGTTGGTGCATCCTGTGGTAGATCGTTCCATCAAAATTGCCATGACTACTTGTGAACAGATCGTACGCAAGGACTTTGCTCTGGACTCTGAGGAATCTCGTATGCGAGTGGCTGCTCACCACATGATGCGCAACCTGACTGCTGGCATGGCCATGATAACCTGCAGGGAACCCTTGCTGATGAGCATAGCCACCAATCTGAAGAACAGCTTTGCCACAGCCATGCGGGTAAAGTACCAGCCTCCTCCTGGAAATGCAGTAAGGGCTGCATTGTAAAGTCGGGGGCAGTTATGCAGTCCTTATGCTGCAGCATGTAGTGTTAAGACCTAAACAGATCTAATGTACCTGGAGTTCAGGTGGTGGTAATGGTGACCTTTGGCTCTATGAAGACTGCGCTGCCGAAGTACCTGATGCTTTAGTATGAGGAGTCCCTGCATATGAACTGCATTTGCTAGATGTTGATTACAGAGCTAATGTACAGGAGGTCTGATGCCTGAGCATATTGGCGAGCTGGCCGTCTCTGCACTCGGCATAAACTTACCGCTTATCTTCTGCTCTTCAGGCGGCTTCCCCTCAGCAGCGGGAGATGATGGAGCAGGCGGCAGCACAACTTGCTCAAGACAACTGTGAACTGGCCTGCTGCTTCATACAGAAAACAGCCGTGGAGAAGGCTGGCCCCGAAATGGACAAAAGACTCGCCACGGTATGTTTCCCGCGCGCTCCCCTCCTGAGTTTCTTTTCTCTGTGTAAAACATTGGGCTGTTTATGGGCTGTTGGTTAAAGTGCCTGGGATCAGATGACTCTCACACTAATGCCTCTTCTTTCGAGTAGCTATTGCTCTGGACTGCGTCCATTGTTCTGGTCACTAGCTTCAAATGTGCCTTTTGAAGTAGTATGTTAGGGATATTAATGAGACTAAATAGGCAAAACCAATATTTTCACACACGCAAAATAACGACGCTACCAAATATTGTAGTACCGCATCCACAATATTAATTTAAGGAGATACCCTATATTTTATCTCCGATCCTAAATTCTTTCAGATCGCCGAAAATTATAATTCAAATTAGATGGATATCGCCACGATAGTCAATCAAGAAAATATTATTTATTGTAAACACAATTTATAAAATATGAGTCACACAGTGCATGATATAAAACACAAAATTCTTAAAACATGTCAAAAATGAATCAATTCAAATACAGAATATATAATCGATATTATCAATATGAATTACTACTTTATGAGTCTAACACACAATTAATTTCCAGTCCACTCAGCAACCAAATAATAATAATCAGGGTAGTAATAAAAAGATCACTAACTCTATTTATATATTAGTTCTACTAATATGACATTAAAAATTTAATAATGTCTAAGAGTATTAGTGAAGTTCCTAATAGATGCAAATAATGTCAAACTTCCTCTACAGGTAAAAGTACCTTTTCATTATTGTTATTATCACGGGTTATAAGCTGCAGTCTCACAAGCCGTCATATACAATAATGCAATATAGTACTTCCCAGAAACAGGGAATTCTATACGAAGAAGACAAAATTCACCTCTATTCAGAGTAATAAAACCATTATATTTACCACCATGGTTGCTGTGGTCCAACTGGTCCTTGCAGAAATGAATCCAGGTTCAGCGGCAAGAAATTAAGTGGAAAGAAATATAACTTTCTAAAAGAACTCAAAGTAACTCTAAGAGTAAAATTATGGTGCCAGGATCTTAAGATTCCAATTCTCTGGGGTAAATTTAAATGAATGAGTCCGTCAGGGTCTGTCTGTTTCAGGGCGAGTCCCAGGGTGAGTTTTTAAGGTGAGTTCCAGGGTCAGTTTCCTTAATTATTAAAGACCTAAGCTTTTAAACACAGGGCTCATTATCATAGCCTCCACCTCTTGATTGGAATTCTCCAATCATAACGGTGGGTTTTACCCATTATAATTAGGACTTCTACTCATATTTACACCGTTGTAATTTCTTAATTTACCTGCGAGAGACGCTCTGGTCTAAGAAATAATTTAAGACCGTTACATATGTGTTTGGAATTCATCCATGGTCACCCTTATCGTTAGATGTTACCTCCTAGATAGTAAATCAGGTCTCTGTAGTCACTCATATCTCCAGACGTTGCCTCCTAGGTAGTAAATTAGGTTTTGGGGGTCTTACGACGTATCCCCCATTCCAATTTACATTCCTAAGGATATGTAGTGTCTACTCCTTAACTTTCTCATGGAAGATAACGTTAATTGGATCATATATACTGAAACATCTATATACATGAATACTTCTTTGTTCTCAATTATAGAGGGAACAAAGACAGAAAGAAAGAAATAATCATTATATGATTAAAGTGGCTCTGACTATTTTGTGTTCATGTAAAATACAGAATATATAGAATACATGTTTTCTATCATAAAATATCTGACAATTCAGACTTACTCCTTGCGAGGCGGAAAGTGAAGAGTTTTGAGGTTAATGCTTGCGCTGAATGTTTGCAGGAGTTTGAGCTGAGGAAGCATGCTAGACAGGAAGGACGGCGTTACTGCGATCCCGTGGTTCTAACTTACCAGGCCGAGCGCATGCCGGAGCAGATCCGACTGAAGGTGAGATTGTGTATCTACTTTGCAATCAAGTTTTCTGTCTATTGCCTTTACCCCAAAAGCAAAATGGCTGAGGGCTCAGTAATTGCATTAAATGAAAATGGACTTTTGTTCTATTTGTTGATACGCATGCGCTGCATCAGTCCTGCAGACCATTGTCCCGGTTGCACGATCCTTAGTAGAGCGAATGCTGCTGTGATTTAATTGTGAACTTTGGTGTTTCACAGGTTGGTGGCGTGGACCCTAAACAGCTGGCTGTTTATGAGGAATTTGCACGCAATGTTCCTGGATTCCTTCCCACCAATGATTTAACACAGCCCACCGGATTTCTGGCACAGCCAATGAAGGTATGTGCGTGTGTCGTTAGGGATCTGTCTGCTAAATAGATAAGTCTACAGTAGGATCTGGTATGAGTCTTTCCTCTTTTCAATCTCTTAGCAGCAGGCCTGGGCTACTGATGATGTGGCCCAGATCTATGACAAGTGTATAACTGAACTGGAGCAGCAGTTGCATACAATTCCGCCCACACTCGCCATGAATCCTCAGTCGCAGGCTCTGCGCAGTTTGCTCGAGGCTGTAGCACTCGCCCGCAACTCCAGAGATGCCATTGCTGCCCTTGGACTCCTGCAAAAGGTGAGAAGAGGCCACATCGGTTGCGTTGTCGTTAGGTAGTGTATGTTGCTGATCTTCTGTGTTAACGGTATTTCTGTCTCTCCGTCTCCAGGCTGTGGAAGGGCTGCTGGATGCTACTAGTGGTGCTGACGCAGACCTGCTTCGGTACCGGGAATGCCACCTCTTGGTTCTTAAAGCTCTGCAGGATGGCCGTGCTTATGGCTCTCCCTGGTGCAACAAACAAATTACCAGGTGTGTAGGTGACGTCTTATTGTACGAACGCCTAGTTTATTGCATGTAATATTGGCGTGGCCAAGGCTAGATTTTGTACGCGAAATCAGCCACACGTTACTTTGCGTTGGTAACGACGACTTGCTGGAAGGCTTGAACCTTTCCTAATTCTTGCTGTACCTTGCAGATGTTTAATGGAGTGCCGAGATGAGTATAAGTATAATGTGGAAGCCGTTGAGCTGCTGATTCGAAATCACCTGGTGAACATGCAGCAGTATGACGTCCACCTGGCTCAGGTAATGTCGTGTTCCGCTGGGGCACGAGGCATATACGCTTTGTCTCCTCAAATGCTTCTTGTATGTGATAACTTACTCATGGTCTTTGTCTTGCTGTATCCAGTCAATGGAGAACGGACTGAATTACATGGCTGTAGCCTTCGCCATGCAGCTTGTTAAGATCCTGCTGGTGGATGAGCGCAGCGTGGGCCATGTCACCGAGGCTGAGTTCTTCCACACCATCGAGACTCTGATGCGTATTAACGCGCACTCCAGAGGCAATGCGCCTGAAGGGTGAGTTGGCCCTGCCGCTGTTTTTTTTGGCTTTGCTGGTCTTTGTCTCGTGTCCCTGTACAGCGAGGTCTTGTTCTCGTACAGATCTGGGTGTCTTTAATAAATGCACCATTTTTAAACCCTTTCCTTGACTCAGGCTAGGGTTACGCTGTGGTGGCATAGCAATTCTCTTGCTTCCATTATGCCAGCCGCACCTTTTGATGTCGGCGTGGTGTGGTAGCGTAGTACAGGGTGCCCTTCAGTGGAGTTTCACTCTCCAAAGTTAATGGTAGATCCGGTAAGAGTCATGGATCCTTGAACTGTCAATTGTGTATTTACTTACAGCCTCCCCCAGCTAATGGATGTTGTGCGATCCAACTTTGAAGCTATGATCGAACGGGCCCAGGGAGGTCCAAACTTCATGATGCATTCTGGAATCTCGCAAGCTTCAGAGTACGACGACCCACCCGGTCTGCGGGAGAAGGCAGAATACCTGCTGAGAGAATGGGTGAACCTGTACCATTCTGCAGCCGCTGGCAGGGACAGCACCAAGGCTTTCTCTGCATTTGTTGGACAGGTAACTATCAGAGCACCTCTAGGACTTTCCTAGGAGAGTCATCCCTGCAAAGCTTCGTGCGGTCCCTATAACCCAAAAAAGTGACACGGAACACGGTGTATACCAGCGTATTTTCTTTGTTTTGGACAACTTGTGGTTGTTGGATGTACAGATTTGCTTCCCTTCTGCCCAGATGCATCAGCAAGGAATCCTGAAGACTGACGATCTCATCACCCGCTTCTTCCGCTTGTGCACTGAGATGTGTGTGGAGATCAGTTACCGCGCCCAAGCAGAACAGCAGCATAACCCGGCAGCCAATCCCACCATGATCCGCGCCAAGTGCTACCATAACCTGGATGCCTTCGTGCGTCTCATTGCTCTGCTGGTAAAACATTCTGGAGAAGCTGCCAATACGGTCACTAAAATAAACCTTCTGAACAAGGTGAGTGGCTGCCGGTGGCTGTGTGAGGGCGTCCTCCGTCTTGCCCCGTCGCCTGATGGCTGTCGTCCTCTCCGCCAGGTGCTCGGTATTGTTGTGGGAGTTCTCCTCCAGGACCATGAGGTGAGGCAGAGTGAGTTTCAGCAGTTGCCATACCACAGAATCTTTATCATGCTGCTGTTGGAATTGAATGCTCCTGAGCACGTCCTGGAAACCATCAACTTTCAGACTCTGACCGCTTTCTGGTATGTGCCCTTTGTAGTAGACCTTGGCATCTTGTCCGTTCTTCAAAAAACTCTAAAGCCCCCTTAGATACGGGCTTGCCGCTTTGTTCCTGAAGTCTTGACGTTCTCTTCCAGCAACACCTTCCATATACTCCGACCGACCAAAGCAGCAGGGTTTGTCTACGCGTGGCTGGAGCTCATTTCTCATCGCATATTCATTGCTCGGATGTTGGCTCACACGCCGCAACAAAAGGTGAGGTGACCAGACCGAAGCCAGCTGTTGGCACCCCCCGGGCTGTGATCTAATCTTTAATGTCTCCATAGGGCTGGCCCATGTATGCGCAGCTACTGATCGATCTCTTCAAATACCTGGCTCCATTCCTGAGGAACGTGGAGCTCACCAAACCTATGCAAATTCTGTATAAGGTGAGTGTCTGGCTTAGCGCTTGGCAGCGAGGACTGTCATCTCTGAAGGCCGCTTACACGTCTGTCTATCACAGGGCACTCTGCGTGTGCTGCTTGTGCTGCTCCACGACTTCCCGGAGTTCCTGTGCGATTATCACTATGGCTTCTGCGATGTTATCCCACCGAACTGTATCCAGCTGAGGAATCTGATCCTGAGTGCCTTCCCACGCAACATGAGACTTCCAGACCCCTTCACGCCCAACCTCAAGGTACTGCCGGGGAGGACAGGAGCATTTGGATTATCCTGACACCCGAGAGCCTGTCATAGAGGGTTGTTCATAGAGCTTTTATTGCAGCACCATTTTTAAACCAGTGTTTTAACATTAGACGGTGGTTACGCTGTGGTGCAACAAAACAGCCCGTGCTTTCTTTTAAATGGACGCTGCAGAGACCATGCGCAGCTTACATGGGAAGCTGGGGACACTGCGGGTGTGTATGCGTGTGTGTGTGTGTGTGTGTGTGTGTCTCTCGAAGACTCGGCTGCATGCACCAACTGCTGCAACCAACGTGAACTTAAAATGCCATCGTTCTACGTTTAGTCCCCCATTAACAGCCCTGCGGCGTCTGCTGCTCTCCTTTACAGGTGGACATGCTGAGTGAGATTAACATCGCTCCACGAATCCTCACCAACTTCACGGGAGTTATGCCTCCCCAGTTCAAAAAGGATCTGGATTCTTACTTGAAAACCCGCTCGCCTGTCACCTTTCTGTCTGAGCTCCGTAGTAACTTGCAGGTGGGTATTTACCTGAGCGCGGCACCGGAGGGGGGCAGCATCCGCTGCTCAGCCGCCAGGTGTGTGTAACCTCGTGTGCTTTCAGGTATCCAACGAGCCTGGCAATCGCTACAACATCCAGCTGATAAATGCGTTGGTCCTGTATGTCGGCACTCAGGCTATTGCTCATATCCACAACAAAGGCAGCACTCCTTCCATGAGCACCATCACTCACTCTGCTCACATGGACATCTTCCAGAACCTGGCTGTGGATCTGGACACAGAAGGTGAGGCTGTGGCTTTGGCCCGTCCGGGGTAAAATGGTCAGGTGCTGCGCGTTTGCTATATCCGTGCTTCTCCTGCAGGTCGCTATCTCTTCCTGAACGCCATTGCCAACCAGCTGCGCTACCCCAACAGCCACACGCACTACTTCAGCTGCACCATGCTGTACCTGTTTGCCGAGGCCAACACCGAGGCCATTCAGGAGCAGATCACCAGGTGCGTGCCTCGAAGCCACCTGGCCTCCTTAACCGATTAGCTGAAGTTTGTGGGGGGGCAGTTTCCATGGCTACAATTGATATATATTTTGTCTTTAGGGTTCTCTTGGAGCGATTGATTGTGAACAGGCCTCACCCATGGGGGCTTCTCATAACCTTCATCGAGCTGATCAAGAACCCTGCTTTTAAGTTCTGGAACCATGAGTTTGTTCATTGTGCCCCGGAAATTGAGAAGTGAGTGCAGTGCGCCGTCTGGTTATCGGTGCCGCGCGCTATTAAATTCTGTGACGTCTGCTGCGTGTCCGTCGCCGACTCGTCTAGAGCACCATTGTTGTCTCCCTGTCTGCATTGCCTCTGATTCCGTTGCTCTTGATACCCAGGTTGTTCCAGTCGGTTGCCCAGTGCTGCATGGGACAGAAGCAGGCCCAGCAAGTCATGGAAGGAACGGGTGCCAGCTGAGCTGCGAAGATGCTGAAGAAGTGTCTGCAATGTGAAGAATCCCTCGCACTGTACAGTTTGATTATTTTTCCGCCCCGGCAGCTCACAGCACTGTTTTCCTGCTGGTAATCCAGCAGCCGGCATGTCTTTGGTTTGGTGGGGGGGGGGGGGGTGTTCTAAGGTTTGGCAGGTTACTTTTGTTTGTTTTATTATTTCCCCCGTTCTCCCAAAGTGTGGCCAAAAAGAGGGTTTTGTGAATATATATATATATATTTTTTTTTTTTCTTTCTTGTAAATATTGATGCAATTCAAAAAAAAACAACCAACAGTCTGGGCTGGTCTTTTCGGAGCTTTCGCAGAGGGCCGGGGCCGCTGGGGACACGTTTGACTCGAATCAAACGCTATTTTTTTTGGACTTGTAAATGACGCGGGTGCCGTCTGTACGTTGGCAGCGGCTTCCCCGCCGGTTCTGTTGGGTTTGTACACAAAGATCTGGACCAATCCAGGCCGTTTTGTAAGAGGTTTTGGATGTTTTGTAAATGTACCGGTCCTGTGTTGTATTTTGTAGGTTTTCGGTTGTCCCTCTTGTATGTATAAATTCTGTAGTTATACATTAAAGTCATCACGTGCAGCAAACGGCCCATCTCCTTGTGTGTGCGCGGCCGCCCCGGCTGCCTGGATCTACGTGTAGGCTTTGGCCTGGTCTCCCGGGGCATCGGAGAGGCAGTGCTGGTGCAGTTGTGGTTCCTCTAAACAGTCTAAAGCGGACGGCGGGAGAAAGTGCTGTGTGTGTGTGTGTGTAGCAGAACTCTCGGGCACGCGGGCGCTGGTGGTGCTGCGGCGGCTGTTCTGCCACCATCCTCTGGAGTGGGTACTGGCTGTACACTGATAACACGGTGTGATTTTACGGCTCTATAATTCTCAGTGGCGGCTGGTGAAAATTCCAATGGGGGTTCACAATATATACATTTTGATAATGAAATGTACATTTACGACGTAATGTACAGGTAAAATACATTTCCCTAAATTAACCCTAAAGACCATACCAATTTATTAGGTAATTTAGCTGTAGTACATGCAATTAATTTAGGGGCCGTTATGGTTGATGGTGTCTTTCAGGTTCGTTTCGGGACTGTTATGGTTGATGGGGTCTTTAGGGTTAATTTGATGCTGCGGATGTGGGTTAATTTAATAGTTAACTTAAGGTGCAGTTAGAGGTAAAGGGGGGGGGCGCAAATGGGAATATAAATCCTGGGGGGCAGTGAAAATTATTAATGTATTTATAAAAGTATGTTGTCAGTGATATTCTCTGAATGATTCGAATCATTGAACGACTCTGACTCTGCGCCATCGTTCCACTGTGAATGAATGAACTGTAACCTGGTCCCAGAGTCTGTGCTCTGCAGATGACTCACTCTAGGATCAGGTTACAACTGCATGATTCACAGACCGAACTGCTACAAATGAATCGTTCAGTCTACTGAACCGATTCATCCGGATCGTTGAAAAGAATCGGATCAAAAGAACGATTGTTTCATGATCCGGACATCACTACTAGGTGGCTCAGCCGGCGCTTTAGCAAGCGCGGCAGCGGTTGAGCCGAATGGGGTCTCTATTGCATGTGCTGTAGGCAGAGACACAGGCAGGCTCCATCCGGAGACAGGAGGCTTCATGGCACGTGAACCCCAAAAGGAAAAAAAATAATAAAAAAAACATTTTAACTTAATTTAGATTAAAATGGGGTTTTAATGAATTCGGACAAATTATTTTTTTTTTTTGGTTTTGGTGGATCACGTGCGCATGTGCTCCTATGGAGGAGCCTCCACTGACTAACGTCCTTGTTTCCCCGAAGAAGGAGGAACGTTTGAAGCTGCTACACCGCTCCGCGGTTGCGTGTGCGGCTTATACGTAAAAACCGTCGTTCCTCTCAGCCGAGCGGTACCGTACGAGGGATGTATCCTGCGCTTCCGACATGGAACGGCGCCCCGGCTGCTGCGTCTCCAGTGCAGAGAGATGATGGCGCGCACTGCACAGAGCTCCTTTCCTGAGGGTCCCTTATGCTGCGCTGGCTGTGGTGGCCAAAGGATCGTGCTCTATTAGAACCCTGTGTCAGTGTGGTGTGGGGCATTACCATACTGTGAGCTGGGGGGGGGGGGGGCGCGGATCGTGGCATCTGGGAAGGCTAGGGTATTTCACAGATGGTGGCATTTGTGAAGCAGTGGGCAGCGTTGAGAACTTATACCATAGTGATGTCTTTAGGTAATGGTGCCGTGGTGTGTAGGGGGAAGCAGTGGGATTAAACCATTGTGTTCATGTGCCTCGGAGACTTGTGTTAGGCGGTGGCTTCTGGGGTCAGAAGTAAAAGGTTACACACAGCAGTTCCCTGGCAGAGGGTGTTAGGAGGTGCTAGCAGGGGGGCAGTCACACAGTGGTGCCTAGGGGGGGGTGAGGTGGGGGCAGTATAAAGCGGTTACGCACAGTGGAGCCCTGGTTGAGGGCAGTATTAAGAGTACCCACTACCCAGGGGAGGCCGGTGGCAGGATGCGGGGCGGGGCCTGTGACGGTGGCCGCAGGGAGACGGGGGTCTGCAGGGTCCACGCGGCTAGTTCAGGGCTTGCATGGTGCGGCCACCGGGAGCAGCAGCGCTTTGTAGACAGTGCCTGGCCGCATGCGCTGTAAGGTCGGGGACTGTGGGGGGGGGGGGGCGAGCAGGGAGTGTCTCACTCTGTCCGGGCTCGGGACGAGACGAAGGGAAAACAGAAAGGGGACAGTCTGAGCCCCTGCCATGGCAGCTGGTGTGTGCGGGGGGCCCTCAATCCGAACCGGAGCCCCCCTACTGACCTGGGGCCTCCTCCTCCTGCTGCTTTACTGTCCCGGACACCTCGCAACCACAGAAGGGGACTCTAAAGCGGAGGTGAGTAATCGGGGGCAATAGAGGGTGGGGACCGAAGGCAGTGACAGGCAGGGGTAACAGAGAGTGGGAATCGAAGGCAGTGACAGGCAGAGGTAATAAAGGGTGGGGACCAGAGGCAATGACAGGCAGGGGCAATAGAGAGTGAGGACCGGCAGGCGGTGACAGGCAGAGGTAGTAAGTGTGGGACCAGAGGCAGTGACTGACAGGGGGTAATAGAAGGTGGGGACCAGAGGCAGTAACAGGCAGGGGTAGTAGGAGTTGATAGAACATAATCCCAGTACGCAGCCTGCCCCGGTGCCACAGCAGGGTAGGGGGCTGACTGGCTCTGACACGGCCCCCAACAGAGCGCAGCTCCGTGGGTTAATGTTCATAAATCTAGTGCTTGGCCATCGATTCTTTGCCTCTCAGGGACATTGCGTGAACTCGGCCTGTTCTGTGAATTCATTGAAAGTAAGTGGAAGGCTCCGGCTGATTTGGGTTTGCTGCCGGCCGGCGGCTCCTCTCCGTGTTTTGCAGGCCTGGTTGCGGCTCTATGGGTACCTTCCTCAGGGCAGCCGGCAGATGTCCACCCTCCGCTCTGCGCAGATCCTGGCCTCGGCCGTCTCCGAGATGCAGGCGTTCTACGGGATCCCGGTGACCGGGGAACTCGACCAAACCACCAAAGAGTAATGTCCTCGGCCAGCCAGAGTGCCAGGTCTTCTGAACCGGTTGATCACACCAAATGTTACTAAGGGGAAGGTAAAGGCAGCGGGCAGCGCTGGCACCATGGTGGCAAATCAACTCGTGCAGACGACCTGGGCAACTCTTTCATCTTCTCTGCATCACCACACCCCCTGTCACCCCAGTAATGCAGCACCTGCCCCGCCCCTGTCACCCCAGTAATGCAGCACCTGCCCCGCCCCTGTCACCCCAGTAATGCAGAACCTGCCCCACCCCCTGTCACCCCTGTAATGCAGAACCTGCCCGCCCCTTTACCCCAGTAATGCAGAACCTGCCCCACCCCCTGTCACCCCTGTAATGCAGAACCTGCCCGCCCCTTTACCCCAGTAATGCAGAACCTGCCCCACCCTCTGTTACCCCAGTAATGCAGAACCTGCCCCACCCCCTGTTACCCCAGTAATGCAGAACCTGCCCCACCCCTTGTTACCCCTGTAATGCAGAACCTGCCACCCCGGCATTTGTTGATGCCCCAGTGTGAATGGGACCTGTGCATCATGCCTGCGCTGTTACCCGCTCCTTTACAGCGGGTATTTGTTTCCGTGCACCTCCTGCGTTCCACTTACCCCCTTACCTTTGGCTGCCATGTGTGGTGTCTCTAGAATGGATGGCAAGAGACGCCATTACCCACCAGCAAGCCCCACTGCATAACCATCTCCCGGACTTCTCGCTGCTTGTTCTCAGGTGGATGCAGCGGCCTCGCTGCGGCGTTCCGGATCAGTTTGGGACTCGTGGCAAATCAAATATGCGAATGAAGCGTTACGCGCACACAGGACGCAAGTGGAGCCACAAGAAGCTCACTTTTAGGTTGGTAACGGACCCCCTGGTTCTCGTTGACGCTCTTTGACGTGACACCGACGGCCTGCTCTCTCCCCGCAGCATCCAGAACTACTCTCATAAGGTGGGAGCCGACAGTTCCTTCCAAGCCATCCGCAGGGCCTTCGCGGTGTGGGCTGGCGTGACCCCGCTGACCTTTCAGGAAGTGCCGTACGAAGCCGGGTTACAGCGCCAGACCGCCGCGGACATCCTCATCCTCTTTGCCTCCGGTTTCCATGGGGATAGCTCCCCCTTTGACGGCCCTGGTGGTTTCCTGGCACATGCCTATTTTCCAGGACCAGGCATGGGAGGAGACGCTCATTTCGACTCGGACGAGCCGTGGACTGTTGACAACGCGGATCTCTCAGGTGAGATGTTGGCGTGTGGCGGGCGGCAGTGTACGGTGGTTTCAGTAAGCGTGCTTTAGCGCTCGTTGACATGGAACTGACACGCCTTGGGAAGCGTTCCTGTATGTTCCGCGCAGAGTCGCGCAGGTTGGCGTCTAACTCTTATCTGTGTGACAGGGAACCACCTGTTCCTGGTGGCTGTTCACGAGCTGGGGCACTCGCTGGGATTAGAGCATTCCAACAACCCAACGGCCATCATGGCTCCTTTCTACCAGTGGATGGACACGGAAGAATTCCATCTGCCTGATGATGATAGGCGTGGGATACAGCAACTTTATGGTAAGAATGCGAATTCTCGGCCAGATTCCATCCGCTGTCTCGCGGAGTCCTCCCCGCTTCTAGACCGTGACCACTGCCTGCCAGGTCTCACTCGCACTCACTCTCGGGTTCCCCGTGCTGTCCGCGAGATCCTACTCCACGTCGAGGGCTTCCTGACCGACGTCTCGTAGACGTCACTCATGTCGCTCTGGGTCCTGTCTGCTCTCTCCCCCTCCACTCTCTTTTATCTCGTTTTTGTCCCGCAGGACTTCCTGAGGATCAGGTTCCCCTCACCCCATCTATCATCCCACCCACTGAGAATCCTGACAAGAAGCCCCCAAGACCACCTCCTAGGGGCAAGCCGGAGCAGCCTGGGGCAGCCCCCCCACCCCGCAGCCCATCCAGGCCCGATCAGTACGGGCCAAACATCTGCGAAGGCAACTTTGATGCAGTCAGCGTGCTGCGAGGAGAGATGTTTGTGTTCAAGGTGAGAATATGTTTTGTTTCAGATCAGGAATCCAGAATGTTCTGCCCTCTGTTCCTGAGCGTTCTAAGAGCAGCGGAGGGTCCACGTGTGGTGGGCTTCTAGGTGAGTATTTCTCAATAATACATGAGGCGGTTTCCTGATTACATGTGCTTTCCTTGTTAGGGAGGCTGGTTTTGGAGGGTCCGCCATAACCGAGTTCTCGACAACTACCCAATGCCGATTGGCCACTTCTGGCGGGGTCTTCCAGCAAATATAACAGCCGCTTACGAGAGGCACGATGGGAAGTTCATCTTCTTTAAAGGTCAGAGGTCGCATTCTCCTGCGCATGCTCAGTTGTGTTGTGTGTTAACGTCACACGGTGTTGCCCGTTCCTGTAGACACAGTAGCCTGAGTTCTCGGTGTTAGATGTAGGATGTCACCCGGTGTTTTCGGCGTGGGTAGATCTCCCGTGTCACCCGGTGTTTTGCCGCGGGTAGATCTCCTGTGTCACTCTGTGTTTTCGGCGTGGGTAGATCTCCCGTGTCACCCGGTGTTTTCGGCGTGGGTAGATCTCCCGTGTCACCCGGTGTTTTGCTGTGGGTAGATCTCCCGTGTCACCCGGTGTTTTCGGCGTGGGTAGATCTCCCGTGTCACCCGGTGTTTTCGGCGTGGGTAGATCTCCTGCTGTCACCCGGTGTTTTGCCGCGGGTAGATCTCCTGTGTCACTCGGTGTTTTCGGCGTGGGTAGATCTCCCGTGTCACCCGGTGTTTTCGGCGTGGGTAGATCTCCTGCTGTCACCCGGTGTTTTGCCGCGGGTAGATCTCCCGTGTCACCCGGTGTTTTCGGCGTGGGTAGATCTCCCGTGTCACCCGGTGTTTTCGGCGTGGGTAGATCTCCTGTGTCACCCGGTGTTTTGCCGCGGGTAGATCTCCTGTGTCACCCGGTGTTTTCGGCGTGGGTAGATCTCCTGCTGTCACCCGGTGTTTTGCCGCGGGTAGATCTCCTGTGTCACTCGGTGTTTTCGGCGTGGGTAGATATCCCGTGTCACCCGGTGTTTTCGGCGTGGGTAGATCTCCTGTGTCACCCGGTGTTTTGCCGTGGGTAGATCTCCCGTGTCACCCGTGGTTTTCGGCGTGGGTAGATCTCCCGTGTCACCCGTGGTTTTCGGCGTGGGTAGATCTCCCGTGTCACCCGGTGTTTTCGGCGTGGGTAGATCTCCCGTGTCACCCGGTGTTTTCGGCGTGGGTAGATCTCCCGTGTCACCCGTGGTTTTCGGCGTGGGTAGATCTCCCGTGTCACCCGTGGTTTTCGGCGTGGGTAGATCTCCTGTGTCACCCGGTGTTTTCGGCGTGGGTAGATCTCCCGTGTCACCCGGTGTTTTCGGCGTGGGTAGATCTCCCGTGTCACCCGGTGTTTTCGGCGTGGGTAGATCTCCCGTGTCACCCGGTGTTTTCGGCGTGGGTAGATCTCCCGTGTCACCCGTGGTTTTCGGCGTGGGTAGATCTCCCGTGTCAGGGGGTCTTACCTGGTGCTGTTTATTTGGCAGGAGAGAAGTTCTGGCTGTTTCGAGAGGCAAATCTGGAAAGCGGGTACCCTCAGCCCCTCGGCAGCTTCGGATACGGGATTCCCTACGACCGAGTCGACGCGGCCATCTGGTGGGAGCCCATGGGCCACACTTACTTATTCCGTGGAGACAAGTAAGTCACGATCTTCTTACATAAAGATTTCGGGATCCTAGAGAGGGAACGATCTGCCTCGTTGGTGGCTGGAGACACCCTGCTCAGCGGAGTGGGGGGCTCCGTATAGGGGTATCGGGGCTGTATGTGCGTATCGCATGTAACGTGTTGCGGTAGATGCACATTGTATACATTAGGAAGGACACACGCAGATACGGCCGGATGTTTAGATAAACTCAGTGGGAAAACAGGAAAGGTTCTGTATGGACAGAAGCCGCCGGAGCTTCCCGGAAAAGCTCAGGGAGATAGCGTGACCAGCGGCGGGGGTGTATCGGGGGCCGCGCTGGTAGGGATGAGGATCTATAGGGTATCCGGGGCTGTATATAGGGGGCCGGACCGGTAGGGATGAGGATCTGTAGGGTGTCCGGGGCTGTGTATAGGGGGCCGCACCGGTAGGGATGAGGATCTGTAGGGTGTCCGGGGCTGTGTATAGGGGGCCGCACCGGTAGGGATGAGGATCTGTAGGGTATCCGGTGCTGTGTATAGGGGGCCGTGCTGGTAGGGATGAGGATCTGTAGGGTAGTTTATGGGGATGCACGAAGGCTGCACATTGGGGGTCTCACGGGTATAGTATTTCTCTTTTGCAGATACTGGCGTTTTAATGAAGAGACCCGTTCAGCAGATGAGGGTTACCCCAAACCTATCAGTGTCTGGGCCGGTATTCCAGACACCCCAAAAGGCGCCTTCCTGAGTGCCGACGCGTGTGAGTATCTTGTGGACGAGGCAGTAATCACATTAGTCTGGTGGGTGCCGTACGGCTGGCGTCTCGGTGGCATCCGGGTATAGACAGGCACAGGGGGGAGATAGAAACGGGACGATAGGGGGCCGCGGCTTTCTGCTCCCCCCAGACTACGCTGAGCCTGGCATGGAGCTCACATTAACCCTTCGGGGAACAGAGCCCTGATCTTTTACCCTGTTCTTTCCCTACAGCCTACACCTACTTCTATAAAGGCGCCAGCTACTGGAAGTACGATAATCGGCGGTTGAAGACGGAGCCGGGATACCCCAAGTCTATTCTGCAGGACTTCATGGGCTGCAAGGAGGACGTGCTGAAAGAGCCGGACGCGGCCCCCCGCTGGCCGGATGCAGACCTTCCACCATTTAACCCTGACGTGGAGTCAGATGACAAGCATGACAAGGACGGGGATGGTGGCGTGACGGTCCTCGTCAGTGAGTACACGTGGGCTGTCAGTGTTGCCATGGTTATGGTGCCACTTCTCCTACTTGTGTGTGTTTTGGGACTGATTTATGTCATTATTCAGCTGCACAGGAAAGGACCGTCTAAAGCCTTACGATACTGCAAGCGCTCCCTCCAGGAGTGGGTCTGAACGTGCGCGGCGCCCTCTGTCTCCAGCTTATCGTTCTTTTTTTTTGTGGTGCTGATGCGGGGAGGTCGGGGCAGGAGGGGTTTGTGTCCTTCTCCTTCTTTCCATTCCATCCTTTGCAGTGGAGGTGGGCACGGGACTTCATGTCTGTCAGGGAGACGTTTATACCCCCCCCATGAGTATTGCGGGGGGGTATAAATTAGGGTGCCCCCCACCTGGAAGTGCAGCTAACCTGCGTGTAGCAATTGCCCGATTCCTTTTGGTTTTACACTGTGATTTTAAGGGTACATTTCCTAGAAACATTATGCGTTAGAAAAGCCCGCCGGGCGCCGCCTGCCCGCTGCCGGTTACCGGTGATTGTTCCTCAAGCCGTGAGATATTTATGCCACTCGTTTTGCACTGGTGAGAAAAGTCTCGATGACGTTAGATGACAGCCTTTATTGCGCGTACCGCCGGCTCACACGTCCCGGGGAGGAAGAAGGGCCGCTCGCTCTGAGCCTCCGTTCACCCTGCGCAGCCTCGGGGGCCGGGCCGGAGAAGTTGCTCTTACGCAGTTTCCATACCTGTCGGTTCTCGGGGTCTGTGCCTGAAATTCTAACACAAAGGGCTAAAGAGTTTTACGGTTTCTGTGTGATTTCAGTTTAAAAATCCTCGTTTTATTAAAGTTTTTTTTTTTTTTTTTAATGCTGTGTTGCTTGGCGTCACTCGGCCCGTGGTTGCGGGTGAGGGGGGATGGGGGTAATTGGCTCATCCTGCCCCCTCTCTTTGTGCGGAGATGCTGACGCCGGCCTGACATGGAGATGCACTTTACTTAATGAGATTCGCCTCCCAGAGCCCATCCGCCCGATGACTCAAATCAAACGAAGGAACGGCTGCGTGTGCACGGGGGGGGGGGTCAGCGGCATCAGCCAATCACCGATTTGGGTTCTTAACCAGCAAACCACAGCTGGTGCATTGGGACCCTCTGGCAGACTGCAAGCTCTGCTGCCAAGGACACAGAGCATGTTATCCCCCTCGGACAGGAAGCGACAAGACGGTTCACAGGCTCCGGAAAACAGCTGGAAGCGTCACCCCTAGGACTGCGGCCAAGAAAAACACTGGGGCCGGGGGGACAGACTGACAGCGAGAGGAAGGACGGACAGACAGCGAGAGATTCCGGCAGGACCCCTAAACACCCAATCAAAGCTTCACTCGGAAAGATGCATCTTTGTTCAGATGCAGAGACTGTCCCTCAGAATATAGGTTGGTTGGTAGGAACGCCCTAAAGGGACAGGGTGGTCTCTCGCTGACAAAGGGGATCATTCTTATCCAGACAGCCGCCCGTTTCTATTTCTACTCCCCTCCATGCCGCACTCAATGGAGGGGAGCACCGGCTCGCACCCGTCTCCCCCCGACACACGCAGCACCGGCGCGCACCCGTCTCCCCCCGACACACGCAGCACCGGCGCGCACCCGTCTCCCCCCCGACACACGCAGCACAACCCATCCCACAGACATACAACATACACAATGCACCAGCTCCGGCGACACTCGCTATCATTCCGGCTGAGCCTCATGGGAGTCGCTGCCTAGGTCCCATTCCTTAAAAAATAAACACATTTCTATAAATGCGCAGCTCGTTTATTTAAACAGATCCTCATTTTACGACACGGGGTGCGATGGTCAGACTGGCTGCTGCCGCAGGACTCCCCGCCAAGCCGCTGTCACACCGATAACGCCTTCCCGGGGACCGCCGGCTCCGTCCAGTCCCATCGCACCAACCGGGAGCTCCGGACCACCAGACCTGGCAAAAGGATGTACACAGAGCCACGCGACTGCTGCACGCAAACACACAAAACAAAAGCACACGTGTCACGCACACAGGAAACAGACCGAAAAGAGTCCACGCTGCTTAACAGAGGTATTTATAGAGCGGATCCTGCGCGGTGGAGATCATACAGCCAAGAGGACAACGTTCAGCCAACACTTCGTGTCCACGCGGGTCCGTCCATAATGTAAGGAGCAGACACTCCTGGGGGTGAGACACAAATCCCTCACCCACCTGAGAAACAAAAAGGGGCCGCTAAAACTGCACTTCTCAGCCCCCCGCACAGGGGTAAAGTCTTCAGACCCCCCGGATTAACACTAGGAGTTCCTGACCTCAGACCTGGAAATGGCTGAAAGATTCTGCCCCTCAGACCTCTTCTTATCAAAACACCCCAAGCCTTCGGCAGCCCCTTCCACCACCCGGGGGGGCAGCAGCTGAAGGAGGGGGCAGCAGGCAGTCACCCCATGAGTTTGCACAATAGAATAAAGAGGGCGACACAATGTCTGATCCTTTAGGCGGCGTAGCCGAGGAGGCCACATGGTCACTGAGGTAGCGTTACAACCCGCAGTAGACGTGTTACTGGGGACGGGGGGCGCTGCAGCTGTCGCGCTGTCCGTCACGCCGCGTTTCCGAGGCATGAGCTGCTGCCGGGGGGGACATGGCAGATGTAGTGTCTGCCTGGCACCGGGCTGTCCTAGGGGGTCTCTCATGTAACTTTTTAACAAACAGGAAGAAGTAGACCTCCCCGCGGCAGGGAAAAGCCCTGAAGACCCGCTCCTCGAGGAACACTAATCCTACCCCGAAAAGGAGCGCTCAGACTCGCAGGCCTTAGAAGCTAAAACATCCCTGGATATCCGTAACGAGTAAAGGGGCTATTGCTGCTTCTACAGAGGTGACTCTACCGTATCTCTCAGATCTTTACTGCGTGACTCCAAATAACTCAATCCACCGTCGTGGCTCGAGGAGCTCTGCTTGTGACACTGCGCAGGACCTGCTAGGAGACGCCTGATCAACCCTACGAGGAAGCTCTGTCCAAAAGGCAAAGGGTTAACCAGGGTGCATTTAGCAGACTCCGAATCTTCCTACCCTCACGCGTGCAGAAGGGGTGGGAGGTCTGAGTCCAGCACTGGAACGAGCCGTTGGCCTCTCACTCCTCCGGGATTGCGGACACCGGTGCTGCGGGGACTAATGAAGAAGACGGGTCCCGTGCTGTCCATGTTTCCTGCGGCTCTCTCCGGTTTCTGCGTGTTATTCCATTCTGCTCACGGAAACGCGGTGGGACCAGCAGCGGCGCCCTAACGGGGGGGGTGGAGAGAGAGAAAGGCAACGGCTGAGCGGCAGTAACCAGATTATTCAATCTACACAATTACCCCCAGGACAACGAGGTCCTGTATGAAGACCACCAAGGACAACGAGGTCCTGTATAAAGACCACCAAGGACAAGGTGGTCCTGTATAAAGACCACCAAGGACAACGAGGTCCTGTATAAAGACCACCAAGGACAACGAGGTCCTGTATAAAGACCACCAAGGACAACGAGGTCCTGTATAAAGACCACCAAGGACAAGGAGGTCCCGTATAAAGGTCCACCAAGGACAAGGAGGTCCGGTATAAATGGTTTGAAATGTAAGGTGTTCTGATGAAAGGAGGGGGAATAAAGGCACAGCAGAAGGCGCTGGCCCGTTTGGCATTGTCATTACCCACAATCCCCAGTCCTCATCGAGCGGCTGACAGGCTGCCCGGGAGCACAGTGCCGTCTGTCTGAGCCTGCTGCTCCTTTACTATGGGATCTGCGGAGGGAGAAAGAGACGCCGAGTACAAAGAAACCGCAAACAGAAGACAGAAGTCACCGGGAGAAGCTGCTCGGGGAGAGAGGACTCACAGAAGTAAGGGTGCTCCATAGCTTCCCGTGCGGTCAGCCGCTGCTGATGGTCGTAACGCAGTAACTTATCCAGCATGTCCAGGGCCTCGGCGCTCACCAGGTGCCGGTTCTCGCTGTGCAGGAAATTCTCCCAGCGCTTCCGGGAGTGCCTGAAACGAGCCCACAAAGGCTGCTCAGCGAGTCCCATCGCCGGCTTTAGAAAGCACGCCGAGCGGCAGCTTCGTTACTTACTGCCCCAGGATGTCGTTGAAGTGAGGATCCAGCTCGATGTGGTATTTCTTTAGGTATCCATACAGCTCATCTGTGCCCAACACTTTGGCGATCCGGACCAGCTGCGCATGAACACGAAGCATCAATGCCCACTTCCATATCAGGAACCCCCACGCCGTACCTTTCATGCTGCGATCCGCCATATGCAATAGGGACTGGTTACTCCTCCAATGCACAGAGGCCGAGCCCAATCAGGTAGCCGACCCATGTACGTTGGAGTCCCATCCCCTCCGGCTAGTCCCCCCTGTGCATCGGAGTCCCATCCCCTCCGGCTAGTCCCCCCCTGTGCATCGGATTCCCATCCCCTCCGGCTAGTCCCCCCCTGTGCATCGGAGTCCCATCCCCTCCGGCTAGTCCCCCCTGTGCATCGGAGTCCCATCCCCTCCGGCTAGTCCCCCCTGTGCATCGGAGTCCCATCCCCTCCGGCTAGTCCCCCCTGTGCATCGGAGTCCCATCCCCTCCGGCTAGTCCCCCCTGTGCATCGGAGTCCCATCCCCTCCGGCTAGTCCCCCCTGTGCATCGGAGTCCCATCCCCTCCGGCTAGTCCCCCCCTGTGCATCGGAGTCCCATCCCCTCATTACCTGGTCATAGTTGTCTTGGCCGTGGAAGAAGGGCTCCTTCCTGAAGATCATGCTGGCCAGCATACAGCCCAAGCTCCACATATCCAGACTGTAATCGTACATCTGCCAAGAAAAGCCGAGCCATTTACCCCCTGTGCCCGCCTTGCCACCATTAAGCCCATATAACTGCCCCGCACTGACCTGGTAATCGACCAACAGCTCGGGCCCCTTAAAGTATCGGGAGGCCACGCGGACGTTATATTCCTGGGCTGGGTGGTAAAACTCCGCCAGGCCCCAGTCTATCAACCGGAGCTAGAAGGAAGGGGCAGAGGAAGCTGTGAAAAGGGTGTCTGCAGAGGACGGAGAGGGGCAGCTGGGTTCTGAAGAGGGGTAAATACCTTTTTCTGCTGGTGGTCAATCATCACATTATGTGGCTTCACGTCTCGGTGCATGACCCCTTGGCTGTGGCAATAATCGAGGGCCTGCCAAAGACACAACACGTCAGGACGTGGAGGAACCTGCCCCGGAGGGGGCATTCGAACCGACTGGGGTTAAACCTGAGCGCGCGTTCCGCGGACTCACCTTCAGCAGCTCGTACATGTAATAGCGGATGTCGTAGTCGGTCAGGACCTGATACAACTGCTGCTCGGGAGAGAAGAGAAAACCGCATCAGAAAGGGCACCGGCGGACGGCTCATGGGGGACTAACTGCCCCCCCGTCTACTCTGGGGACCGAAAGCAACTCACCGGGGAGACCCTTAAAAGAGGAGGTAAGACGGGCGCCCCGCTAACACCAAGTCCCCACACTACATTACGCGTTACAACCCCGCCGCTTCCACTCACGTACCTTAAAGTCGGTGTTATTGATGTATTCAAACACAAGAGCTGGGGTCTTCGACTGCAGCGGGGAGGAAAAAGCACAGCTTAGGAGAACATCCACAGAGAAGATATCAGTCGGAATACACGCCGTGCGACCCCACACCGCGGGGAGATTACTCACCACCGGATCCTTGATGGTGTCCACCAGCCGGATGATATTGGTGCCGCCGCGCAGGTTTTCCAAAATCTTCACTTCACGCTTAATCTTCTTCTTTTTAACGGGCTGTGAACAGGATGACACGGGGATCACAACCGAACCGCAACCGGCCCCACAGCAAGCGCAACCGGCCCCACAGCAAGCGCAACACAACCGCAACCGGCCCCACAGCAAGCGCAACACAACCGCAACCGGCCCCACAGCAACCGCAACCGACCCCACAGCAACTGCAACACAACCGCAACCGCAACGCAACCGCAACCGGCCCCACAGCAACTGCAACACAACCGGCCCCACAGCAACTGCAACACAACCGCAACCGGCCCCACAGCAACTGACTCACAACAGGCCATTTAAACCCTCCGCATCGGCCGTATCACTATTTACTAGAGTCAGAAAGACCCAAAAAATGTCATCGTTCTAGAATGTGATGGTGCCATACAAAACCACACCGCACACACGTCAGATTCCGTGTAACACGGAACACGTGAGCTTCAAGCAGTATCAACCCCCGATTCCGTGTGACACAGAACACGTGAGCTTCCCACAGTATATACCCCCAATTCTGTGTAACACGGACACACTTGCGTATACCGCTGCACGTGTCCATGCTGTTCATGCAATACCTTGAGGATCTTGACCACGACTCTCTCGTTGTTTGTGATGTTTATGGCTTCAAAGACCTCGCTGTACTTCCCCCGGCCCAGTTTTCTGACCAGCTGATAATCCTCCTGATTCCTGTGGGTGACAAGGCAAGAGTTTCTGGCCCGTCCGTGGCACTGTAGCCCCCCACCTTTTTTCCGGGACGTGGCACTGTGGCCCCCCGGCCTGTTTTCCGGGACGTGGCACTGTGGCCCCCCAGCCTGTTTTCCGGGACGTGGCACTGTGCCAGGCTCCACGTGGGCCACTAAAAGCCATAGTGACCGCTTTGTTATGGCACAAAATAAATACCGCGGCTGCTACATTGTAGCCAATAAGATCCACACCGCAGCAGGATGGGTATTATGTTTAAGCGCCGGCACCGCAGGGGTGTAATGTTTAGGCGCCGGCACCGCAGGGGCGTTAGATTTTGCATTTCCTTTTGCCCCATTTATTATGCGGAACACTCGGCTCTTTTTTACCCCTCGGCGTTTGCCCCCGCCCCTCGGCGTTTGCCCCCCGCCCCTAGGTCTTTGACCCTCGGTGTTTACCCCCAGGCGGGGACGTGCGCCTCATAGTCCCAGTACTCGCGGCTCCTCAGGGTGTTCACGTCGGCGTACACTCGGGCTCTGCTCCCGGCCTGCGGACCCGGCATGGCTCCGGCGGAAGGTGAGCGGCTGGGGCCCCAGGGGCCCGGAAGGTGCAGGCGGCGAGCGGCCGCGCGCTGGAATAGGAGGGTAGCCGTGCGCAGGACAGCCAGCTCGGGCCGGGTCAGCGGCTTCCGGGACAGCGAGACACACGCAGGAGCCTGGCGCACGGGCCACAGCGCACCCTACCGGCTGGGAGGGGAACAGCAGCACCCGGGCACGCGGCGGCACCACCGACTCACTGTAACATAGGGTAAATAGCTTGGGCATGCTGGCTGAGGATAATGGGGATTTACAATGACCACAAATTTATTCAAGCTTCCAAGACTGGCTGAGGATAATGGAACAGGGTAACCACAGCTGGAGAAGCTGCCTGGGGCTACGGCTGGCTGAGGATGATGGGAGAGGTGGCTTCCCCTGGATTACCTCACTATAGAGGCCATCAGTGGTGAAAGGGTTACAAGACGCTGTAAGGGAGGAGCGCTCAGTCTCCATAGCAACTATAGCAAGGCTGTCACGTGCGCTCTGCATCGCCTGGTAGGGGAAGTTTTACTGTTTCTATAGCAACTATGACGGATACCGACGCAGAGAGTGTCCGGACCGAGTCCCAGGCCGGGGAGGACCCCTTCCTCCCCCTCACCGAGCTGAGCCCCGAGCAGCTGCGGGCCCTAATTCGGGACACCAGGTAAGAACCCCCGCATGTCCCATAGTACCAGAGAGACCCCCAATACAGCCAGCTGCTTCCCCATAATACCAAGGAGACCCCCAATACAACCAGCTGCTTCCCCATAATACCAAGGAGACCCCCAATACAGCCAGCTGCTTCCCCATAATACCAGAGAGACCCCCAATACAGCCAGCTGCTTCCCCATAATACCAGAGAGACCCCCAATACAGCCAGCTGCTTCCCCATAATACCAAGGAGACCCCAATACAGCCAGCTGCTTCTCCATAATACCGAGGAGACCCCCAATACAGCCAGCTGCTTCCCCATAATACCAGAGAGACCCCCAATACAGCCAGCTGCTTCCCCATAATACCAAGGAGACCCCCAATACAACCAGCTGCTTCCCCATAATACCAAGGAGACCCCCAATACAGCCAGCTGCTTCCCCATAATACCAGAGAGACCCCCAATACAGCCAGCTGCCTCCCCATAATACCAAGGAGACCCCCCATACAGCCAGCTGCTTCTCCATAATACCGAGGAGACCCCCAATACAGCCAGCTGCTTCCCCATAATACCAAGGAGACCCCCAATACAGCCAGCTGCTTCCCCATAATACCAAGGAAACCCCCCAATACAGCCAGCTGCTTCCCCATAATACCAAGGAGACCCCCAACACAGCCAGCTGCTTCCCCATAATACCAAGGAGACCCCCAATACAGCCAGCTGCTTCTCCAAAATACTAAGGAGACCCCCCAATACAACCAGCTGCTTCCCCATAATACCAGAGACCCCAATACAACCAGCTGCTTCCCCATAATACCAAGGAAACCCCCCAATACAGCCAGCTGCTTCTCCATAATACCAGAGACCCCAATACAGCCAGCTGCTTCCCCATAATACCAAGGAGATCCCCAATACAGCCAGCTGCTTCTCCATAATACCAAGGAGACCCCAATACAGCCAGCTCCTTCCCCATAATACCAAGGAGACCCCAATACAGCCAGCTGCTTCCCCATAATACCAAAGAGACCCCCAATACAGCCAGCTGCTTCTCCATAATACCAAGGAGACCCCCAATACAGCCAGCTGCTTCTCCATAATACCAAGGAGACCCCCAATACAGCCAGCTGCTTCCCCATAATACCAAGGAGACCCCCAATACAGCCAGCTGCTTCTCCATAATACCAGAGACCCCAATACAGCCAGCTGCTTCCCCATAATACCAAGGAGACCCCCAATACAGCCAGCTGCTTCCCCATAATACCAAGGAGACCCCAATACAGCCAGCTCCTTCTCCATAATACCAAGGAGACCCCAATACAGCCAGCTGCTTCCCCATAATACCAAGGAGACCCCCAATACAGCCAGCTGCTTCCCCATAATACCAAGGAGACCCCCCAATACAACCAGCTGCTTCCCCATAATACCAGAGACCCCCAATACAACCAGCTGCTTCCCCATAATACCAAGGAAACCCCCCAATACAGCCAGCTGCTTCTCCATAATACCAGAGACCCCAATACAGCCAGCTGCTTCCCCATAATACCAAGGAGATCCCCAATACAGCCAGCTGCTTCTCCATAATACCAAGGAGACCCCAATACAGCCAGCTCCTTCCCCATAATACCAAGGAGACCCCAATACAGCCAGCTGCCTCCCCATAATACCAAAGAGACCCCCAATACAGCCAGCTGCTTCTCCATAATACCAAGGAGACCCCCAATACAGCCAGCTGCTTCCCCATAATACCAAGGAGACCCCCAATACAGCCAGCTGCTTCTCCATAATACCAGAGACCCCAATACAGCCAGCTGCTTCCCCATAATACCAAGGAGACCCCCAATACAGCCAGCTGCTTCCCCATAATACCAAGGAGACCCCAATACAGCCAGCTCCTTCTCCATAATACCAAGGAGACCCCAATACAGCCAGCTGCTTCCCCATAATACCAAGGAGACCCCCAATACAGCCAGCTGCTTCCCCATAATACCAAGGAGACCCCCAATACAGCCAGCTGCTTCCCCATAATACCAAGGAGACCCCCAATACAGCCAACTGCTTCTCCATAATACCAGAGACCCCAATACAGCCAGCTGCATCCCCATAATACCAAGGAGACCCCCAATACAGCCAGCTGCTTCCCCATAATACCAAGGAGACCCCCAATACAACCAGCTGCTTCCCCATAATACCAAGGAGACCCCCAATACAGCCAGCTGCTTCCCCATAATACCAAGGAGACCCCCAATACAGCCAGCTGCTTCCCCATAATACCAAGGAGACCCCCAATACAGCCAGCTGCTTCCCCATAATACCAAGGAAACCCCCCAATACAGCCAGCTGCTTCCCCATAATACCAAGGAGACCCCCAATACAGCCAGCTGCTTCCCCATAATACTAAGGAGACCCCCAATACAGCCAGCTGCTTCCCCATAATACCAGAGACCCCCAATACAGCCAGCTGCTTCCCCATAATACCAAGGAGACCCCCAATACAGCCAGCTGCTTCCCCATAATACCAGAGACCCCAATACAGACAGCTGCTTCCCCATAATACCAGAGACCCCCAATACAGCCAGCTGCTTCCCCATAATACCAAGGAGACCCCCAATACAGCCAGCTGCTTCCCCATAATACCAAGGAAACCCCCCAATACAGCCAGCTGCTTCCCCATAATACCAAGGAGACCCCAATACAGCCAGCTGCTTCCCCATAATACCAAGGAAACCCCCCAATACAGCCAGCTGCTTCCCCATAATACCAAGGAAACCCCCCAATACAGCCAGCTGCTTCCCCATAATACCAGAGACCCCCAATACAGCCAGCTGCTTCCCCATAATACCAAGGAGACCCCCAATACAGCCAGCTGCTTCCCCATAATACCAGAGACCCCCAATACAGCCAGCTGCTTCCCCATAATACCAAGGAGACCCCCAATACAGCCAGCTGCTTCCCCATAATACCAAGGAGACCCCCAATACAGCCAGCTGCTTCCCCATAATACCAAGGAGACCCCCAATACAGCCAGCTGCTTCCCCATAATACCAAGGAGACCCCAATACAGCCAGCTGCTTCCCCATAATACCAAGGAAACCCCCCAATACAGCCAGCTGCTTCCCCATAATACCAGAGACCCCCAATACAGCCAGCTGCTTCTCCATAATACAAAGGAGACCCCCAATACAGCCAGTTATTGCCCCCCTTGCATTGCTGCGCACTCATTTGGGGCAGGAGCTGTCTTTGTGACCGCGTCCCGTTTCTCAGCAATGCAGTGTCCACGCTCAAGGCCGAGACCGAAGTGTTTGAGAAGTTCTGTAAGAGGCTGGATGCAGCGGACCTCACGCCTGCCCCCATCACTGAAGCTGGACCCCCCAGCCTGGACTTCAGCCAGGTACTAGCCCTCTGCCGGTGACCTTGGTCGGGATAGCCTAAAGTGGATGAGTTATTAGTGACGGTATTAGCGGTATGTAACATGCGCCGATCGCCGGGGCCTCTCTCTCCGTAGATGCGCAGTCGGCGCAGGTCCAAGTCCCGGAGCACAATCTCCGAGCGGTTATTCAGTCTGAGTGTGGAGCAGAAGTGTGAGCTGGTGCAGAGAGAGCTGGAGGGGTCAAAGGAGGAAGCGCGGAAGGATAAGGAGAACGCGGACAGGCTGGTGCAGAGTTTACAGGTAATGATTGAGCTCCGAGGCTCTCCCCGCGTCGGAGCGCGCAGCGTGGCTCACTCCGCTCTGTCGTCTCTCATACAGGCCACAATGGAGGAAGCTGAAATTCGCAGAGCAGAGATTAAAAAAGCCACATACGAGTTTGAGCGAGATATCGGCAGGGCCGCTGTGAGTAGGAAGAAGGCCACAAGTGTGGCCCCTGACAAGATCCTTCGCTACCTGGAAGAGAAAACCCGTGCCAGAGTGAGTCAATACATCTACATGTTCTATGCAAGGCTGTGGAAAGGAATAGCTTCCGTCGCTGTGCTGTATGTATCCAGGGCTCGCATATGCCTTTGTCGCCATGCTGTATATGTCTTGGGTGCACATACGCGTCCGTCACCGTGCTGTATATGTCATGGGTGCACATACGCGTCCGTCGCCGTGCTGTATATGTCTTGGGTGCACATACGCGTCCGTCGCCATGCTGTATATGTCTTGGGTGCACATACGCGCCCGTCGCCGTGCTGTATATGTCTTGGGTGCACATACGCGCCCGTCGCCGTGCTGTATATGTCTTGGGTGCACATACGCGCCCGTCGCCGTGCTGTATATGTCATGGGTGCACATACGCGCCCGTCGCCGTGCTGTATATGTCATGGGTGCACATACGCGTCCGTCGCCGTGCTGTATATGTCTTGGGTGCACATACGCGCCCGTCGCCGTGCTGTATATGTCATGGGTGCACATACGCGTCCGTCGCCGTGCTGTATATGTCTTGGGTGCACATACGCGCCCGTCGCCGTGCTGTATATGTCTTGGGTGCACATACGCGTCCGTCACCGTGCTGTATATGTCATGGGTGCACATACGCGTCCGTCACCGTGCTGTATATGTCATGGGTGCACATACGCGTCCGTCGCCGTACTGTATATGTCTTGGGTGCACATACGCGTCCGTCACCGTGCTGTATACGTCTTGGGTGCACAAACGCGTCCGTCACCGTGCTGTATATGTCTTGGGTGCACAAACGCGTCCGTCACCGTGCTGTATATGTCTTGGGTGCACATACGCGTCCGTTGCCGTGCTGTACATGTCCGGGTCGCACATACGCGTCCGTCACCGTGCTGTATATGTCTTGGGTGCACATACGCGTCCGTCGCCGTGCTGTACATGTCCGGGGCACACATACGCGTCCGTCACCGTACTGTATATGTCTTGGGTGCACATACGCGTCCGTCACCGTGCTGTATATGTCTTGGGTGCACATACGCGTCCGTCACCGTGCTGTATACGTCTTGGGTGCACAAACGCGTCCGTCACCGTGCTGTATATGTCTTGGGTGCACAAACGCGTCCGTCACCGTGCTGTATATGTCTTGGGTGCACATACGCGTCCGTTGCCGTGCTGTACATGTCCGGGTCGCACATACGCGTCCGTCACCGTGCTGTATACGTCTTGGGTGCACATACGCGTCCGTCGCCGTGCTGTATATGTCTTGGGTGCACATACGCGTCCGTCGCCGTGCTGTACATGTCCGGGGCACACATACGCGTCCGTCACCGTACTGTATATGTCTTGGGTGCACATACGCGTCCGTCACCGTGCTGTATATGTCTTGGGTGCACATACGCGTCCGTCGCCGTGCTGTATATGTCTTGGGTGCACATACGCGTCCGTCACCGTGCTGTATATGTCTTGGGTGCACATACGCGTCCGTCACCGTGCTGTACATGTCCGGGGCGCACATACGACCCTTGTTTCTGGGTCCAACTTGTAAATGTGTCCTTCTCACTTCACAGGACAGTCTGATAGACAAGCTGCGTCTGAAGAACGCATCCCTGAAAGTCCACAAGAAGAAGCTACAGATGCAGCTCAAACAGGTATCTGTCTAATAGTACGGTTACCATCCCATGAGTGCAAGATTACAGCCTGAACCCTGATAGTGAGGTCTATTAGGAGGGCATTTTCTAGACCCCACATACGCAGGGCAGGTGAAAGAGTAATCAGGGCTCTGCTTCCCAGAAGGAGGAGATGGGGGAAGTATTGCACGAGGTGGATTTTCAGCAATTGAAGATAGAAAATGCACAGTTCTTGGAGAGGATTGATGAACGGAACCAAGATCTGCTACAGCTGAAACTCACCACCGGAGACACGCTTCAGGTCTTCAACTCCTACAAGGTAAGAGACTTGTGTGGGTATTCCAAAGGGTTGACGTTTGGGATGGCCAGTGGCCATGTTTGCATATTAAGAACACGTTGAGCTAACGGTAGGCAACACTTGCCTTTCCAATGTCCTCACCATTCCGTGGATTGCTAAGGACCATAAGGCCACATTTCAAATATTTCACCAGAATCATTTGGTGTTCCCATTGCCCACTGTCATCGAACTAGCCACCAGGAGGCCATTAGTAACTGCAGCGTTATCATCCAGGGTCATGGGTGGTGATCACGTGAGTAAAGGACTCGTGGGGAAGAGTGGTGGATTGGTTGTTATGTATCCTGAAACAGTGTTGAGTAATTCCCATCCACTTAATGTCCGCGTACAAAAGGCTCCGCTGTGCATTACAATTCTTTCCTTTCGGAATATCAGAAAAAGCTTCAGAACTCGACTATGGAGTCCTGCCATCTCGACAAGGAGATTTCCACAAGGAGCGAGATGCTGCGGAGGATCGAGTGTGAGACGCACCTGGTCGAGCAGGTATCTGGAGTCTTTATCGGAGGGTGGTGCGAGGGAGGAGAAAATGATAGTGGTGAGAGGGAGAGGAACGTTACTGTTAGGAAGAGTGAAGTATAAGGTGAAGAGGGTGATACAGCAGGGAGGAAAAGAGTGTTTGAGGAGGATAGTGCGAGGACGATTGTGCAAGGAGGAGAGGATCGTGTGAGCAGGTGCAGAAGAGGGTGAGTCTGGACTGCCAGAGAAAAGACCTGCCACTAACCAGTATCTGGTAACCTCACGGCTTCCCGCCATAATGTTGCGTTCCGTGTGATCTTGCGTTTTCTTGGAAGGAGCGACAGAAAGCAGAGAATGTAAACAAGAAGCTGAGGAGACAACTAAGTGACTACCGGGTCCCAGATGTGCTGCAGTATGTCCAGGAGAAAATGGAGCAAGATCAGCTGCAAAAAACCATTCGCGTTTGGGAGAGGAAAGCAGAGATAGCCCAGGTAACCACACAGGGTGCCGATCTGGTTCAGTCAGTTAGTCCAGGCGTTCGGGTTCTAGTTAGCTTCAGTCACTGGGGGTCGTCGGGTTCTGGTTGCTGCCAGTCACCCGGATTCGTCAGGTCACAGCTTGAAGATCTCCCACATGCTCTCTTCTTTACAGCTTTCCTTGAATACACGTGGCAGGGCGTGGGAGCAGCTGAAGGGAGCCGGTAACATACAGTGCTACACCCAGCCAGCCGCCGGCCACTGAATGCCACAGTTATGTAAATAAAAGATCATTAAATACAATGTGTGCTGTGTGTGTTACTCCCTGCTCGCGCAGTATGATACAGACAGTGCACCTTCTCGTTTTACACAGACACCCCGTTTTACTTTTACTGTCTAAATGGGTTACCCTGTGCTTTGTAATACACCATCCCACACCACCACCAGCTGCCTGTACAGAGTACCCTGTGCCTAGTAATACACCATACCGCACCCCCACCAGCTGTTGCCTGTACAGAGTACCCTGTGCCGTGTAATACACCATATCACACCACCACCAGCTGCTGCCTGTACTGGGTACCCTGTGCCATGTAATACACCAAACCGCACCACCACCAGCTGCTGCCTGTACAGAGTACCCTGTGCCGTGTAATACACCATATCACACCACCACCAGCTGCTGCCTGTACCGGGTACCCTGTGCCATGTAATACACCAAACCGCACCACCACCAGCTCCTGCCTGTACAGGGTACCCTGTGCCACGCTGACAGGCAGCAACAGACAGACCCATGAGGAAGGGTTTCCAGCCACTCAGACAGCGGATGCTGATGCAGTTACTATGGAAATCTTCTCCACCGTGGCCATGGTAACAGAAACGGTAAACGAGTCAGAAAGTGTACACGCTGAGAGCGAGGCTTGGAACGCGCCAGTGGGTGTGTCCTACGGAAGGCGGGAGTTTCGCTTTGCATTTGAAGAGCGGCCATATTGGTTGGGGCGAGCGGCTGGCGGACTGTCGGTCGGTTTACAGGCATGTGGGAGCCGTACCAGGCGGTGGAGGCTGGCCTGGGCCGAGAGGACAATTTCCTGTCTCTGGAGGATGTGCTCATGTCTCAAGAGAAGCTGCCCTGCCGCATAGAGAGCGGCCTCCCCCGTCTGGGCTTTCTGGAGAAGGGGGGAGAGAGCGACAGCATCCCTGCGGTAACCAGGCCAGACAGAACCCTGTGGTGTGCAGGGGCCCTGTGAGGAGAGACTGATAGGCTTAGCAGGGGCCCCTGAGAGGAGAGACTAGTGAGAAGCTTAGCAGGGGCCCTGAGAGGTGAGACCAATGAGAGGCTTAGCAGGGGCCTCTGAGGGGAGAGACCAATGAGGCTTAGCAGCGGCCCATGAGAGTTGAGACCAATGAGAGGCTTAGCAGGGGCCCCTGGGAGGTGAAACCAATGAGAGGCTTAGCAGGGGTCCCTGAGGGGAGAGACCAATGAGAGGCTTAGCAGGGGCCCCTGAGGGGAGAGACCAATGAGAGGCTTAGCAGGGGCCCCTGAGAGGAGAGACCAATGAGAGGCTTAGCAGGGGCCCCTGAGAGGAGAGACCAATGAGATGCTTAGCAGGGGCCCCTGAGAGGAGAGACCAATGAGAGGCTTAGCAGGGGCCCCTGAAAGGAGAGACCAATGAGAGGCTTAGCAGGGGCTCCTGAGAGGAGCGACCAATGAGAGGCTTAGCAGGGGCCCCACAGAACTTTAGTGCTTGTGCTAGCGGGTTGCGTTTCACTTGTTCGTTAATGTATTGGAAAGATGGCGGGTTATGAATGGTGCCAGAGTGTGAGACGGGGTAGCTGCTCCGCCATGTTCACGCGTTGAGTCGTGGAACGGATCCCTCTTCTTGTAGAGGGTGATTATGTTGGGTTTGCCCCGTTTTAAGCGTTTTTAACCCTCTTTCTCAGGGCATTAGGATGGAGCTGCCTCTTTGGTTGGCCAAAGGTCTCTACGATAACAAGCGGCGCATCCTGTCCATGGAGCTCCCGAAGATTTACCGAGAGGGCTGGCGCACCGTCTTCAGAGCTGATGCCAATGTGGTGGACCTTCACAAGATGGGGCCCTATTACTATGGCTTTGGCTCTCAGCTCCTTAACTTTGACAGCCCAGAGAACACGGAGATAGCAAAGACGATATTGCAGGTAATGGCGTTAGTAATACACCCCCTTCCCGTGCCGAGAGCTGACTGGACCCCTGGTTAATTGGTTTTATTAATGTGGCTACCTGCTTTAACCGTGGTGTCGCTCAGTAACTCTGCGTTGGGCTGCAGGCCTCGTGCTGGAGGGGATTTTCATTAGACCTCGTACTCTGGCCCATAGCGTCACTGAAACTTTGACTGCCCTGTGTATGTGTATGTATATATATATATATATATATATATATATATATATATATATATAATAATGTATGATGGCACTGAAATAATACACGCATGTGTATGAATGAAGCTATAGGTAGAGGTAAAATCCCATGGCACGAAGAGCCTGTGTGTAAGTGGCAGAATGTGGCACCCTTGCTGTGACCAAGAGAGAATATGAGCCGTTTACACTCGTTATCTTCCCTCTGCCCATGTCCTGTATTCCGCTGTCTCTTAGACCTTTGTCGGCCGCTTCCGACGCATTATGGACTCATCGCAAAATGCCTACAACGAGGACACGTCTGGGCTGGTGTCACGGCTGGATGAACTGGAACGTGGGCTGTTTCGAGCTGGCCAGAAAGGGCTAAATGCTTTTCAAAGTTGGGAGAGGGGGACAGCCTCGCAGATCACCGCGTCCAGTCTGGTGCAGAGCTACCGGAAGAGAAAGTTTAACGAGACTGATACCTGAAGAGCGCCTGTCATCTACGTGCCATCGTGGGTGGGACAGTGCTTGGCAATATTTCTTGGACCGGTTCGAGACGGTGTCTCTTCCTGCGGACACGGAGAAGGAGTAAGAGGCACGTGGGCTGGGGGCTGTCTGCCTCCTGCGCGGCTTTCATTCATTAAAAGGTGTAACTCAAGCTTTGTGGTGATGGCGTCTCTCTACAGCAGTCTCGGCACGTCCTTAAAATGTGGAGAACGTGTTCTTAGGCTCTGTCTCCATGCGAATGACATGTTTAGCAGCAGCCCCTGGGGTAATAAGCACAGCGCTGTACACAGGTTTAGTCCCCTGTCCCACCTCGTGTGATGGTAACCCCCCTGAACCTTTATTAAAGCAGCTGCTAGAAGAGCAAGTCCCTGAATGTTTGTGTGTGACTTCTATTCCTCCGGCAGCACCGGCTGTTACACGGCTGCAGTAATGGATGCTGCCGGTGAGGAGCTGATTCATCCTTTGATGTTCTGAGGGGGCGAGTGAGCTGTAAGGCCGGCAGCATCACGGCGTTACGGGGTCTGCGCTGGGTGAGGGGTCAGCGCTGCGCTTCAGTGCATGGAGCTTAGAGGCCATGTAACATGCATGTCTTCAGTGACGATGGCGTCATCCAGCCCCATCTCTAAAGACGCTAGCTGCTTTATTCCCCTGTACTTTATTTAAATGTGCGGTGGCCCCTGCTCTTACGTCTAATATTACAGTGACTGATAAAGTTGACATTGATCCCGGTTGTTGGTACCATCGCCTGTACCGAGCCGCAGTATACAGCCGCTGCAGCATGGAAGGGTGTGTGCTTTGTCTATGAGGGGCTTTAAATAAGGTGCACTTCCTGACTTTTGGGGTCTGTTTAAAATTGATGTAGGGTATGAGCTGGCCTGCTGATTGGCTGTTTGAAGGGAATGTTTAATGGCTGCTGTGAAACGCGCAGGGGTTTTCCAGTCCCAGCCGCTCTGGTTGCCGTCGCGCACGCTTTATCTCTGCTGTCACATAGTTTTCCTCTGAGCCGCGAAGCACCTTTTAGTAATCCGGACAGAGTGATTATGGCCGCAGCCCGGAGGGGCCCTTATCAGTAATCCAACGCACTGGAAGCCGGATTCCCTGGGCCAGGCTGTGCGTGAGGCTGGTGGGTCCCCAGTGCTGCGGCAGGAGACGGTTCACGGGGCCGGGCGGCTGGGGGTATAGTGACCTCCGTCTGCAGGACTTGGGTGAGTCGTGTGGCCTATGAACCCCTGCTCCTACCCTCTGCTGCACCATTATGGCGCAGGAGGAAAGCAAGGGGTGTCAAGCAAGCGTCCACTCACCCTCAAGCGCCATCTGCCCCGAACCCCCTCCATTGTCTTATTCCATGATGTTAGGGGAGCTTTTACCTCATTCCTTGGCTGTGGCTGCCCCAATGCCTCTCCACACAGTGCCAGCCACAGTACTTGGGGCAATTCCTATCACATCCTGCTCCATGCGAGCTTTTAACTGGACTCTTTGGTGACTTCGTAAGAAGCATTGATTTTATCTATACATTATCGGGGCTTTTAGGGCTGTAGCACCCTGTGATACCCTCATACCCAGCAAACATTCTGAGCTTTTAGGAGGCTGGACAGACTAAAAAAGGAGGTTTGGACATGCCCGTTACCTCTTGTGTGCGCGGGTGTGCGCGTCTTGCTGGGCGGGTGTGCGCGTCTTGCTGTGCGGGTGTCACTGTGTGTTTACTTCCAAATAAATTATACAGCGCTGTGTACGTTGTTGGTGTGTAATACATAAAATATAATAATAAGGATGCAAAAACAACCAACCATTGCCGGTGGTCGGTCCCCGCTCAGTACATGCGTCAATCCGCTGCTTCAACTGCCCTTGGCTGCAGAGCTTGCACTCCAAGCAGCACAGTGGGTATGATGGGTGCCATCTCAGCAGCCAGCTAAAGGTACCCACGCACTGGGGATGCTTGGCAGCAGAGCTTGCACTCCAAACAGCACAGAGGGTATGAGGGTGCCATCTCAGCAGCTAGCTAGTGCTACCCACGCACTGGGGAGTCTTGGCTGCAGAGCTTGCACTCTCACTGCCGCCGTAGCGGTGTCTGAGCTGCGGGTAATTTCGCTCCACCTTGATAAATCTCCTCCCCGCTGACGCAGCGCCGAGGACTCACGCAGGCGCTATGTGTTTCTAGCTCCGCACACGAGCACCGGGCTGGGGGCATCTCACGGGATCATCCCACCCCACGCAGTACAACTGACCCCTCCCCTGCCCACCCGTGACAGTCGGAGAATAGACACATCTCACCACGTGGATTGCCAGCTCCGGTTCGGGGATCTGAGGGGGAGCTGAGTGTGAGTACGGCTGGAGGGGCCCCTGAGGCCGGGGGGGGGGGGGGTTGCCGTGCCAGCTGCGCAGGATGGGCGGGGGCTTTAAATATGGCAGCTCAGTGTTTTGTCCGTGCCACATCTGGGGTGTGCCCCCCCTGCTGCATTCGGCCAGCTGTGGCACGGAACGTGTTAATGGGGCTGATTTGGCAGGGCTGTGTGCAGCATCGTTCCAGGCATCCAGCTGTGGCCCCCCAGGACCCCCGTGGACAGGGCTGCAGTGGCTGGGGCAGAGCCCTCTCTCCCTGACACATCTGCATTGAGCTGTCATCTAGTGTTGGCTGCTCTCCCTGGCTCTCTTCCCTCTGTCTGTTCTCCCTCCTCCACTCCCTGTCACTCCCTTCTGTCTTAATGCCTGGTACAGATCTGCTGGAGAGATCTCTGTGATCATCCTTTTTGTATGCCCCCTTTTCCTGCCCCAGCTCTTGCCATCTGTACCCTCTGTGCCCTGCTCTTATTGCCCCTGGGTATTTCTATAGAACTGCCCCGCACCTCTTCCCGTCCTGCTGCCTCCGCTGGACAGCTCCTAGCCGTATCTCTGCACGGGGCTGCAGAGATAATGAAGCTCCTGGGCCATAAGCTAGAACTTTGGGCAGGTAACGGGCTGCGTGAATGAGTCACCTTGTGTGCGTGTTTACCGGGGCAGTGTCCGCGCCTCCGTGCCGTTACCGTGATAAGTGCCGTTACCGTGATAAGTGCCCTCGCATGCAAGATCAGTGACGGATGATGATAGATTCCCGATAAACGCGTCTCGGATGAGAAATCAGCCCCGTGCCTCACTCTCCGATCAGCTGTGCCATCAGCAAAGGCTTGTCTCTGCCCCAGGCACCTCCTCGTATTGGCCATTTCACCTCATGGTGCAAGACCTTGATCTGTCTGGCATGACATGGCTGGGGTTGTTTGTCGTCATAGCTTTGTAAGGGGCTCATTTTCCTTTAAGCAGTGGCCGAGAGTTTGGTTAACGTTGGCTACGTTAGTTTGCAGTGTCATCCTCCTGGTGGGCTGGTCAGTACTCGTGCTATGTTGGCTTGCTGGATCATCCTGCTGGTGGGACGATCTGTGCTTGTGCTACGTTGGCTTGCAGGATACAATTCTCCTGGAGGGACGGTTGGTGCTCATGCTATGTTGGCTCGCAGGGGGGCATCTTTTTGGTGTGTCGGTCTGTGCTCTGCTACGTTGGTTTCTAGGGTGTCATCCTGCTGGTGGGATGGTCAGTGCTCATGCTACATTGGCTTGCAGGGGGCCATCCTTCTGATTTGACGGTCGGTGCTTGTGCTGCTTTGGTTTCTAGGGTACCTTCTTGCTGGTGGGACAGTTGGGGCTCATGCAATGTTGACTTGCAGGGTCCTTCTGCTGATGGGATGGTTGGTGTTCGTGCTACGTTGGCTTGCAGGGTCTTCCTGCTGGTGGGATGGTCAGTTCTCGTGCTACATTGGCTTGCAGGGTCATCCTGCTGGTGGGACGGTTGGTGCTCATGCTATGTTGGCTTGCGGGGTGCCATTCTCCTGGTTTGCAGGGTGTCTTCCTGCTGGTGGGATGGTTGGGGCTCGGGCTATGTTGGCTTGCAGGGTGCCATCCTCCTGGTGGGACGGTTGGTGCTCATGCTATGTTGGCTTGCAGGGAGGGCATTCTCCTGGTTTGAGGGTCGCTGCTCTTGTTGGTCTCTAGGGTATCTTCCTGATGGTGTTTGTGCTATTTTGGTTTGCAGGGTGTTTTCCTGCTGGTGGGACGTTTGGGGCTTATGCTATGTTGGCTTGTAGGGTCATCCCTCTGGAGGAACAGTTGGAGCTTGTGCTATGTTGGTTTGCAGGGTACCATCCTGCTGGTGGGGCAGTTGCTGCTCGTGCTATGTTGGTTTGCAGGGTGCAATTCTCCTCATCCTCCACACTCCTTAGATATGAACCCAACCTCATCCTTTACTCCTCATCAGACAGAAACCCAACCTCTTGATCTACTCCTCCTTACACAGGAACCCAAGCTCATCCTCCACTCATCCTCCTGTGCACCTCAAAGAGAAATCCAACCTCAGCCTCTACTCCTTCTGCTCCACACAAGAACCCAACCTCTTTCTCCAGTCTTCCTCAGACAGGAACCCAAACCCATCTTCCACTCCTCCTCAGAGAGGAATCCAACCTCAGCCACTACTTCTCACACAGGAACCCAACCTCTTCCTCCACTCTTGCTCAGACAGGAACCCAACCTCACCGTTCACTGCTTCTCAGATAATAATCCAACCTTGTCCTCTACTCCTCCTCAGCCAGGAATCCAGCCGCATTCTCCACTTCTTAGCCTTTCTGTGATAGTGTGATTGTGCGCAGTTTTATTGTGATCTATACCTTATTGCTGTTCTTTGTACAGGTCTGCTGCTGCCTGAGGTCAGTTTATCCGGTATGAGTGAACTTCGATTTCCCGAGGAGAAGCCTCTTTTAAGAGGACAGGATACTGAGATGGTGAGTATGTGCTACAGGTTGTTTCAGCTGCTCTGGTTTAACACGCCTGCTTTTTCGTGATGGTGCCTGATGAAGACCTTATTGTAGAGAGTTGAAACGGTAGTTCTTCAGGCTTCTCTATGCATTACTAATAGATATCACAGTGTGTGACTGTGAAGTGTGATTGTCCCCTGACGTATGTGTGTCACTGTGAAGTGTGAGTGTCCCCTGATGTATGTGTGTCACTGTGAAGTGTGACTGTCCCCTGATGTATGTGTGTCACTGTGAAGTGTGACTGTCCCCTGATGTATGTGTGTCACTGTGAAGTGTGACTGTCCCCTGATGTATGTGTGTCACTGTGAAGTGTGACTGTCCCCTGATGTACGTGTGTCACTGTGAAGTGTGACTGTCCCCTGATGTATGTGTCACTGTGGAGTGTGACTGTCCCCTGATGTATGTGTGTCACTGTGGAGTGTGACTGTCCCCTGATCTATGTGTGTCACTGTGGAGTGTGACTGCCCCCTGGTGTATGCGTGTGACTGTGAAGTGTGACTGCCCCCTGCTGGATGTGTTTGACTCTGGAGTGTGACTGCCCCCTTGTGTATATGTATGACTGTGTAGTGAGACTGTCCCCTGTTGTGTGTGTGACCATGGAGCGTGACTGCTCCCTGGCCTTTGTTAATGTGGAGCGTGACTGTTCCCAGGTGTGTGTTACTGTGGAGGGCGACTGCTCCCTGGTGTGTATGACTTTGGAATTTGACTGCTCCCTGGCATGTGTGACTGCTGCCTGGTGTGTGACTGCTCTCTCCCTGGGGTGTGTGACTGCTCCCTGGCATGTGTGACTGCTCCCTGGCATTTATCTGTTTATTAGAGGACAGTTACATGCAAGGTCATCGGGTCCCGGCACGCGGTGCGGTTTGTTCAGCCCGTCGGTGGTTACATGAGGTTTGTGTCTGTGTTTCAGGAATCTGCGGATACTTTTCTATCTGCCACTGACACCGACTGGAAGGTAATGGGCTGTGGGGGTAGTTACTTTACATTTATTTATAAAGCGCCGGCAGATTCTGCAGCGCTGTTACAGTCAGTAGAACAATAACCCACACAATAACCCACACAATAACCCACACAATAACCCGTACAATAACACGTACAATAACCTATACAATAACACATACAATAACCCGCACAATAACCCACACAATAACCAGTGGCGTCTCCAGCTTTCATATTTAGGGGGGGCACATGGGGGGCCAGGAACCAAAGTATGGGGGCCAATTATAAAACGGTACATATACACTATATATATATATATATATATATATATATATATATATACACACACACGTTAGGCAGTTATTTCTCATTCTTTAATATTAGCCCCTGCTGATGACAATATATAGAAATATTACACCCTGCTTCTGATATATATTAATATTAACCCCTGCTGCGGATATATATTGATATTAGCCCCTGCTGCGGATATATACTTATATTATACCCTGCTGCCGATATACATAAAAATTATACCCTGCTGCCGATATATATTAATATTTGACTCTGCTACCAGTATATATTAATATTAGCCCCTACTGCCAATATATATTATTAGTCCCTGCAGCCAATATATATATAAACTTAGCCCCTGCAGCCAATATATATTAATATTAGCCCCTGCTGCCGATATATATATAAATACTAGACCCTGCTGCCAATATGAATATAAATACTAGACCCTGCTGCCAATTAATATTAATATTAGCCCCTGCTGCCAATATATGTTAATATCTCCCTCTCCCTCCCAAACTATCCTAACTACCCCCTCTCCCTCCCAATCTATCCTAACTACCCCCTCTCCCTCCCAATCTATCCTATCTACCCCCTCTCTCCCTCCCAATGTATCCCTATCTACCTCTTCTCACTTCCTATCTACCTCTTTTCACTCTCTAACCCCCTCCTAACTTTCTACCCTCCTCCCCCCCCTTTGAAGTTCACTTACCTTGGGCTTGTAGAAGTCCAGCGGCGGAATCGCGAGGTCTCTGTCTTCCTGGTTCTGCCGCAGTGTGCGCGGCTTCATTGCTGAGCGCCGGATATGACATCATATACCGGCGCTCGGCTTGAAATGCCGGCACTGCGACCAAGGCAGAGGCCTCGCGGTCGCGGAAAAGAGTGAGAGGCGCCGAACGGTCGCTGAGAACTTATTCCTCAGCGACCGCTCGGCGCCTCTCTCTCTCTCCTCCGGATCTATTAAAAAAAAAAAAAAAAAAAAGACGGCGTTTCAATTGGGGGGGCACACCGGGGGGCACAGCATGATTTAGGGGGGGCCATGGCCCCCTCTGGCCCCCCCCTGCCGACGCCACTGACAATAACCCGTACAATAACCTATGCAATAACCCATACAATAACACGCACAATAACCTATGCAATAACCCATACAATAACACGCACAATAACCCATAGAATAACCCGTACAATAACACACACAATAACCCGTACAATAACCCATACAATAACCTATACAATAACCCATACAATAACCTATACAATAACCCACAGAATAACCCGTACAATAACACACACAATAACCCATACAATAACCTGTACAATAACCCATACAATAACCTATACAATATCCCACACAATAACCCATACAATAACCTATACAATAACACATACAATAACCTATACAATAACCCATAGAATAAACTGTACAATAACACACACAATAACCCATAGAATAACCCATACAATAACCTATACAATAACCCACACAATAACCCGTACAATAACACATACAATAACCTGCACAATAACCCATACAATAACCTATACAATAACCCGTACGATAACCCGCAAGATAACCCGCACGATAACCCGTACAATAACCCGCACGATAACACATACAATAACACATACAATAACCCATACAATAACACGCACAATAACCCGCACAATAACCCGCACAATAACCCGTACAATAACCCGTACAATAACCCATACAATAACCCATACAATAACCCATACAATAACAAACTGGTGCAAAAGAGAAGAGGCTCTTGCGATTTTACAATCTAAGGAGAAGAGGGAGATTGGGGATTAGGCTGTGGGGTATTTATCAGGATTGAGGATTGGGCCCCGTTGGGTAATTATCAGGATTAAGGATTGGGCTGCATGGGGCTAGGTTACTGTGCAGACTATGCATGCGTGTATTGATCTGGGGACATGTGTCGTTGCCGTGGCGGTGCGCACTCCACATTCTGGCTGTATTGATTTGTGTGATAGGGTAGGAGCAGGGGGTGGGTACATGGCCGCTCAGCCTATCACAGCATTGCAGTCTCTGCAGTAAAAGGAGGGAGGGGTGGAGGAGGGTGGTCTTGCTGCCCGCACAGCTGCATGTGCCTCTGCCTGCGTCCCTCCGCCTGCATCTCTCCATCGCTCTCCCTGCCGTCCAGCACAACACTCTGATTCAGCGACTGCTCTGTGGTCAGGATGCCGGAGCGCTGGGATGGGGTGAGTAACGTCCTGGCGTGTAGCGTGTGCTGATCACGCGTGCCATCTATGTAAGAAGAAGGTGTGATTTGCCCCGTGGCTGCGCTGCTGGGTGTCGCTGAAAGTGAAAATCCCTTTCCTCCCCCGGAGCTGCCGCGCTGCGCCTGTCTGCGGGGCTCACGTTGGGAGCGTCGCCAGCAGCCCAAGGTCACAGGGAACGTCGCAGCTCCAGGCAGATGCGGGGAGGACGCGGTGCATGGCGATATGTCATAAAATGATGCTCTGCAGAGTATCTGTAGGATTAAGCGATGCTCTGCAGAGAACCCCTGTCTATTAGATAAAGCGACGCTCTGCATAGAACCCCTCTCTATAAGATAAAGCGACGCTCTGCAGAGAACCCCTCTCTATAAGATAAAGCGACGCTCTGCAGACTACCCGTACCTGCGACGTAAGGCAATGCTCTACAGATCAACCAAGACCATTCCAACCATGAGACATGACCGGCCTGCGCCGCGTCTCTGCGCGTCTCTGCTAGAATGGAGCGGAAAGTGTTAATGCAGAGCAGCATTAGGACGCAATCCCAATAGGTGCAACGCTCTGCGCTCGTGGGTTAGAAAGGGGGAATTTGTTTTAGTGTAAAGGAGGAAGGCTTGTGTCCGGAGCTTTGAGCTGATGCTCTGCAGTACCGGAGTCCGTGAGGGATCGGATGCTCTGCATTTTATTATAGGAGGGATTAGCGTGATGCTCTGCAGCCTGGCAGTGAGGGGAGGGGGGTGCGATGCTCTGCCGGTTCCAGTGGCCCTGTATGTGGCTGTAACCTTGAGAAGGACACAGGCGAGGGGTGGCAGCCAGTGCTCAGGGTGTGATACCGCAGGGTGTGATGAGACCATTCGGGGGCCCTGGAATCTGCGAGACACAGATGCCCCAAGGGCTGTGCAGGTGTGGGGTATGTGCGCTCGCCTCCAACCCCCGGCACAACTGGACCCCGCCGAGCTAATGAAAGCGGGGCAATGCGGCTCATGAAATGCCCCGGCATGCGGCCCCCCGGCATGCGCCCCCCCCCCCCGGCATGCGGCCCCCCGGCATGCGCCCCCCCCGGCATGCAGCACCACATTTATTAATGGTTTCTTGAACCCGTGTATTTATTGCCCTGGCAGGGGGTAGATCGGGGCTCAGATAGCAGAGCGAGGGCTTTGCAGCTGCCTGAAAAGATTATATTATGGGGTAAAAACTGCAGCCGGAGTAAAACCAGTCAACAGGCCGATATTTATGGAAAGGTGTAAAATAATTGCGGCAGATACACTTTTTTCTCCCCGGGGCGGCTCTGTATGTTGGGCGTGTGAACGCACACGCGTGTGCCGTGTTCTCTGTGCACTGACTGCGTGTCCCGTTTGCGGTAGGAACATGACATTGAGACCTCGTACGGGATGTTACATGTTGTCATCCGTGGAACCCCGAAGGGGAATCGCCCTGCGATACTCACGTACCACGACGTGGGGCTGAATCGTAAGTACAGGGTGACGCGCCAGGGCAGTTGGGGCAGTTTGGGGCAGTTTCCCGCCCGGCCCTGGCTCACTGCTCTCTTCTTGCAGATAAACTTTGCTTCAACACATTCTTCAACTATGAAGACATGCAGGAAATAACCAAGCATTTTGTGGTGTGCCACGTGGATGCCCCGGGGCAGCAGATGGGGGCCTCCCAGTTCCCGCAGGGGTAAGTAGAGTACTGCGCTGAGCACACTTTGGGCAGTTTTATCGCGGCCGCTCCTGACAGCCTCTCTCCTAGGTACCAGTACCCAACGATGGAGCAGCTGGCGGCCATGTTACCCAGCGTGATGCAGCATTTCGGGTGAGACACGTCCCTGCGCATGTACAGTGCCGTGCACCTGCGGTGGTGGGGATTGGGGAGTAGCGCAGAGCCTGACACGCGTGTGTTTTGCAGGTTTCAGAGCATCATCGGCATCGGTGTTGGAGCGGGAGCGTACGTTCTGGCCAAGTTTGCTGTAAGTGTCCGGCGGTGAGGGTGTGCGGCTGCGTGGAGGTATACCATCAGTGCAGATCAGTTAGCGGTAATGAATGTGCGAGCGCTTGCCAGTTTAGATCCACGAGCGCCCCGGTCTCGTGAACAACCTGGCCTCTTCCTGCCGTGTCATGGCTGCCGGTGGCCACTGTCCACGCGAATGCCGGTTGCCACTGTGCGGTGGCGGCCGGTTTGCGGGCCGTGTCTGCTTTACGCAGCACTCTGACCTGTGGCTCTCCGTCCGCAGCTGATATTCCCGGAGTCGGTCGAAGGTCTGGTTCTCATCAATATTGATCCCAATGGGAAGGGCTGGATCGACTGGGCAGCCTCTAAGGTATTGGGGCAGAGTCTTAATGAGGGCTAAATGAGCGTGGGGTGGGGCAGTGGGAGGGCTAAATGAGCGTGGGGTGGGGCAGTGGGAGGGGTAAATGAGTGTAGGATGGGGCAGTGGGAGGGGTAAATGAGTCTGGGGTGGGCCAGTGGGATGGGTAAATGAGTGATGTGTAAGGCAGTGGGAGGGGTAAAGGAGTCTGGGGTGGGGCAGTGGGAGGGGTAAATAAGTGTAGGATGGGGCAGTGGGAGGGGTAAATGAGTCTGGGGTGGGCCAGTGGGATGGGTAAATGAGTGATGTGTAAGGCAGTGGGAGGGGTAAAGGAGTCTGGGGTGGGGCAGTGGGAGGGGTAAATAAGTGTAGGATGGGGCAGTGGGAGGGGTAAATGAGTCTGGGGTGGGCCAGTGGGATGGGTAAATGAGTGATGTGTAAGGCAGTGGGAGGGGTAAAGGAGTCTGGGGTGGGGCAGTGGGAGGGGTAAATGAGTCTGGGGTGGGCCAGTGGGATGGGTAAATGAGTGATGTGTAAGGCAGTGGGAGGGGTAAAGGAGTCTGGGGTGGGGCAGTGGGAGGGGTAAATGAGTCTGGGGTGGGCCAGTGGGATGGGTAAATGAGTGATGTGTAAGGCAGTGGGAGGGGTAAAGGAGTCTGGGGTGGGGCAGTGGGAGGGGTAAATGAGTCTGGGGTGGGCCAGTGGGATGGGTAAATGAGTGATGTGTAAGGCAGTGGGAGGGGTAAAGGAGTCTGGGGTGGGGCAGTGGGAGGGGTAAAGGGGTCTGGGGTTGATGTCCTTTTTAAATGTTATTCTTTGTATTCAGCTCTCTGGACTCACCAGCTCCCTGCCAGACACCATATTGTCCCATCTCTTCAGCCAGGTACAAAATGACAATCGTCTTGGACGTGGTCTGTGTGTGGCTGCGACGTGGTCTGTGTGCGTGTGGCTGCGACGTGGTCTGTGTGTGTGTGGCTGCGACGTGGTCTGTGTGCGTGTGGATGAGACGTGGTCTGTGTGTGGATGAGACGTGTGGATGCGACGTGGTCTGCGTGTGTATGGATGAGACGTGGTCTGTGTGTGGCTGCGACGTGGTCTATGTGTGGATGAGACGTGGTCTGTGTGCGTGTGGCTGCGACGTGGTCTGTGTGTGGCTGCGACGTGGTCTGTGTGCGTGTGGATGAGATGTGGTCTGTGTGGATGAGACGTGGTCTGTGTGCGTGTGGCTGCAACGTGGTCTGTGTGTGGCTGCGACGTGGTCTGTGTGCGTGTGGATGAGACGTGGTCTGTGTGTGGCTGCGACGTGGTCTGTGTGCGTGTGGATGAGACGTGGTCTGTGTGCGTGTGGCTGCGACGTGGTCTGTGTGCGTGTGGCTGCGACGTGGTCTGTGTGCGTGTGGATGAGACGTGGTCTGTGTGCGTGTGGCTGCGACGTGGTCTGTGTGCGTGTGGCTGCGACGTGGTCTGTGTGCGTGTGGATGAGACGTGGTCTGTGTGCGTGTGGATGAGACGTGGTCTGCGTGTGGATGAGACTTGGTCTGTGTGCGTGTGGCTGCGACGTGGTCTGTGTGCGTGTGGCTGCGACGTGGTCTGTGTGCGTGTGGATGAGACGTGGTCTGTGTGCGTGTGGATGAGACGTGGTCTGTGTGCGTGTGGATGAGACGTGGTCTGCGTGTGGATGAGACTTGGTCTGTGTGTGGATGCGACGTGGTCTGTTTTGAGCTGCGACGTGGTCTGTGTGCGTGTGGATGAGACGTGGTCTGTGTGCGTGTGGATGAGATGTGTGCGTGTGGATGAGACGTGGTCTGTGTGCGTGTGGCTGCGACGTGGTCTGTGTGCGTGTGGATGAGACGTGGTCTGTGTGCGTGTGGATGAGACGTGGTCTGCGTGTGGATGCGACGTGGTCTGTTTTGAGCTGCGACGTGGTCTGTGTGCGTGTGGCTGCGACGTGGTCTGTGTGCGTGTGGATGAGACGTGGTCTGTGTGCGTGTGGATGAGACGTGGTCTGTGTGCGTGTGGATGAGACGTGGTCTGCGTGTGGATGAGACTTGGTCTGTGTGTGGATGCGACGTGGTCTGTTTTGAGCTGCGACGTGGTGAAATTGTTTGTGGCTTGAAGATCATATAGCTGAATGTGGACAATATTTCAATACTTTGTAGATTCGAGATAATAATTCAGCAGAATAACAGGGTATCCGTAGGGAGTAGCCCCAGGGTATCCGTAGGGAGTAGCCCCAGGGCATCCGTAGGGAGTAGCCCCAGGGTATCCGTAGGGAGTAGCCCCAGGGCATCCGTAGGGAGTAGCCCCAGGGTATCCGTAGGGAGTAGCCCCAGGGTATCCGTAGGGAGTAGCCCCAGGGCATCCGTAGGGAGTAGCCCCAGGGCATCCGTAGGGAGTAGCCCCAGGGCGTGTCAGTAGGGAGTAGCCCCAGGGCGTGTCAGTAGGGTGTAGCCCCAGGGCGTGTCAGTAGGGTGTAGCCCCAGGGCGTGTCAGTAGGGTGTAGCCCCAGGGCGTGTCAGTAGGGTGTAGCCCCAGGGCGTGTCAGTAGGGTGTAGTCCCAGGGTATTGGGAGGGTGTAACCCCAGGGGGTGTTAGTTGGGTGTAGCCTGGGGTGTCGGGAGGGTGTCGCCCCAAGGTGTCAGTAGGGTGTAGTCCCAGGGTATCGGGATGGTGTCGCCCCAGGGTGTCGGGGCAGTTTTATCACGTGGGTGTATTTTTTCGCACACTGTCAGGAGGAGCTGATGAATAACACAGAGCTCGTCCAGAATTACCGCCAGCAGATTGCCAGCTGTGTGAATCACAACAATCTACAGCTCCTGTGGAACATGTACAACAGGTAATTGCGCAGGTTCCCCAGTCTGCCCAGTGACCTCCCATCTGACCTGCTGCCAGCGATACGTTACATTTTCTGTGTCTCCTTCAGTCGGAGAGATCTCGAGATGAACCGGCCCGGCACTGTACCAAACGCCAAAACACTGAGGTGAGTGCCTGCGCATGCGTCTGTCTCTCTGTCAGTCTGTGATGTATCATGCCCCGTCTCCCCACGCCTCTCCGCATTGTACAGCACAAAGTACACCCATTTCTCCTGCACCATCGCTGAGACCTGTGTGTTTCTTAGGGCTCCGGTGATGCTGGTCGTTGGAGATAATTCCCCGGCTGAAGACGGTGTGGTGAGTGGCACTCGCAGTAACGGTCTCCCTCCAGCTGCCCTCTCCTTCCAGAAACTCACACACTGGATTCGGTGGTCTATGCGCTGAGGTCCAAGCTTGGGACGCTCAGCACAGCGCAGGGCGGCAGAACAATGCTATGATTCCCATTTTTCTGGTCCTCTGCCCTTGGTGTCTAGCGGGGGGAGTAGGAAATAACGATGCTGGGATAGGACTAGTACTGGGTGTGTAACGAGTGTGGGATACATACTGAGTATTGTCACTGATTCCACTCATGTGGGCAGCACTCATTCTGTGTGTCTTTCAGGTCGAATGTAACTCCAAACTGGATCCAACAAACACAACGTTCTTGAAGGTATCTGAAGCCTCTAAACCCAGCCTTCATCATCCTCTCCCGCTTTACTCTAAGCCCAGCCTTCATCATCCTCTCCCGCTTTACTCTAAGCCCAGCCTTCATCATCCTCTCCCGCTTTACTCTAAGCCCAGCCTTCATCATCCTCTCCCACTTTACTCTAAACCCAGCCTTCATCATCCTCTCCCGCTTTACTCTAAGCCCAGCCTTCATCATCCTCTCCCACTTTACTCTAAGCCCAGCCTTCATCATCCTCTCCCGCTTTACTCTAAGCCCAGCCTTCATCATCCTCTCCCGCTTTACTCTAAGCCCAGCCTTCATCATCCTCTCCCACTTTACTCTAAACCCAGCCTTCATCATCCTCTCCCGCTTTACTCTAAGCCCAGCCTTCATCATCCTCTCCCACTTTACTCTAAGCCCAGCCTTCATCATCCTCTCCCGCTTTACTCTAAGCCCAGCCTTCATCATCCTCTCCCGCTTTACTCTAAGCCCAGCCTTCATCATCCTCTCCCGCTTTACTCTAAGCCCAGCCTTCATCATCCTCTCCCACTTTACTCTAAACCCAGCCTTCATCATCCTCTCCTGCTTTACTCTAAGCCCAGCCTTCATCATCCTCTCCCGCTTTACTCTAAGCCCAGCCTTCATCATCCTCTCCCGCTTTACTCTAAGCCCAGCCTTCATCATCCTCTCCCGCTTTACTCTAAGCCCAGCCTTCATCATCCTCTCCCACTTTACTCTAAGCCCAGCCTTCAAAATCCTCTCCCACTTTACTCTAAGCCCAGCCTTCATCATCCTCTCCCGCTTTACTCTAAACCCAGCCTTCATCATCCTCTCCCGCTTTACTCTAAGCCCAGCCTTCATCATCCTCTCCCGCTTTACTCTAAGCCCAGCCTTCATCATCCTCTCCCGCTTTACTCTAAGCCCAGCCTTCAAAATCCTCTCCCACTTTACTCTAAGCCCAGCCTTCATCATCCTCTCCCACTTTACTCTAAACCCAGCCTTCAAAATCCTCTCCCACTTTACTCTAAGCCCAGCCTTCATCATCCTCTCCCACTTTACTCTAAGCGCAGCCTTCATCATCCTCTCCCACTTTACTCTAAGCCCAGCCTTCATCATCCTCTCCCACTTTACTCTAAGCCCAGCCTTCATCATCCTCTCCCGCTTTACTCTAAGCCCAGCCTTCATCATCCTCTCCCGCTTTACTCTAAACCCAGCCTTCATCATCCTCTCCCACTTTACTCTAAGCCCAGCCTTCATCATCCTCTCCCGCTTTACTCTAAGCCCAGCCTTCATCATCCTCTCCCGCTTTACTCTAAGCCCAGCCTTCATCATCCTCTCCCGCTTTACTCTAAGCCCAGCCTTCATCATCCTCTCCCGCTTTACTCTAAGCCCAGCCTTCATCATCCTCTCCTGCTTTACTCTAAACCCAGCCTTCATCATCCTCTCCCGCTTTACTCTAAGCCCAGCCTTCATCATCCTCTCCCACTTTACTCTAAGCCCAGCCTTCATCATCCTCTCCCACTTTACTCTAAGCCCAGCCTTCATCATCCTCTCCCACTTTACTCTAAACCCAGCCTTCATCATCCTCTCCCACTTTACTCTAAGCACAGCCTTCATCATCCTCTCCCACTTTACTCTAAGCCCAGCCTTCATCATCCTCTCCCGCTTTACTCTAAGCACAGCCTTCATCATCCTCTCCCGCTTTACTCTAAATCCAGCCTTCATCATCCTCTCCCGCTTTACTCTAAACCCAGCCTTCATCATCCTCTCCCGCTTTACTCTAAGCGCAGCCTTCATCATCCTCTCCCACTTTACTCTAAGCCCAGCCTTCATCATCCTCTCCCACTTTACTCTAAGCCCAGCCTTCATCATCCTCTCCCGCTTTACTCTAAACCCAGCCTTCATCATCCTCTCCCGCTTTACTCTAAGCCCAGCCTTCATCATCCTCTCCCACTTTACTCTAAGCCCAGCCTTCATCATCCTCTCCCACTTTACTCTAAGCCCAGCCTTCATCATCCTCTCCCGCTTTACTCTAAGCCCAGCCTTCATCATCCTCTCCCGCTTTACTCTAAGCCCAGCCTTCATCATCCTCTCCCACTTTACTCTAAACCCAGCCTTCATCATCCTCTCCCACTTTACTCTAAACCCAGCCTTCATCATTCATCTTCAGCCTCGTCTTTACTCTAAGCGCAGCCTCTGCCCTCAGCCTGTCTCCCCCTGTATCCTTTTCTAATGTGCTTCTCTTTCTCCTTTGCAGATGGCCGACTCCGGTGGGCTTCCCCAGGTCACACAGGTAAGCCATCTCTTTAGCGTGTGCATTCTGACACAGCCAGCGCAGGGTCATAGAGTCATGCGCTTGTGTTCTGAGAATGTGAAGCTGGCCATGGTTCTAGTACCGGTGGCTGAAAAGGGCAACTTACACCCTCTGCCTCTCATTGTGTCTGTGGGTTTATTTGCGGCACCGCGCCCCTGTCTCAGTCTCGGTGTGTTAGACGAGTGGGGTAATTAGGGTTAAAACTCCACCAGGCCCACGCAGGCATTCACCGGCCAAGTGAAGTGCCCGGCTCCCGCACAGCATCCCGTGTTGGCGTGTCTTTGCCGGATGGAGGGTAATAAGATGCTGAGCTGCCCCTATGCGTGAAGCGGCAGGGAGGCTTCTGATTGCTGGGATTATTTTATTATCGTTACATCCCGTGAGCCGTGAAATTGTCTTTTATTTTCCAGCCCGGGAAGCTCACGGAAGCCTTTAAGTATTTCCTGCAAGGCATGGGATACAGTAAGTGCCTGCGTGAGTGGGCTGGATAGACTGCTTGTGTGAACGTCTGTCTCTCATCCCTCCCTGTCCCTGTGCCCCCGCGTCTCTGTCCCTGTGCCCCCGCGTCTCTGTCCCTGTGCCCCCGCGTCTCTGTCCCTGTGCCCCCGCGTCTCTGTCCCTGTGCCCCCGCGTCTCTGTGCCCCCGCGTCTCTGTGCCCCCGCGTCCCTGTGCCCCCGCGTCCCTGTGCCCCCGCGTCCCTGTGCCCCCGCGTCCCTGTGCCCCCGCGTCTCTGTCCCTGTGCCCCCGCGTCTCTGTCCCTGTGCCCCCGCGTCTCTGTCCCTGTGCCCCCGCGTCTCTGTGCCCCCGCGTCTCTGTGCCCCCGCGTCTGTCCCTGTGCCCCCGCGTCTCTGTCCCTGTGCCCCCGCGTCTCTGTCCCTGTGCCCCCGCGTCCCTGTCCCTGTGCCCCCGCGTCCCTGTCCCTGTGCCCCCGCGTCTCTGTCCATTACCCCTGCCATCGTCTTCTCTCTGCTCGTGTTTTCTCGCCCTGACGGTCTCGCGCAGGCTCGGTGCTGATTCTCTGGGGGTCTATAGTTGTCTCCCTGGTTCTGTGATGATGCTGTAGATGTCTGTCTCTCTTCGTTATGTGTTATCTCGTTCTCAGCCATCTCTCCCCTTGTCTCTGTCTCCCGTCCCCCTCTCTCTCTCTCCCAGTTGCTTCCCTGAAGGATCGGAGGCAGAGTGCCAGCGCAGGTACCCACGTGCCCCATCACCTGCCCTGCCGTTTGTGTTATGCTCTCTGTGGCCCCAGAAATGTGCATGTCACCCCGTCCTTGTGTTTCACCCACAAACGCAGGGTCTGCTGCAACCACCTCTGCGTATTGCCCCATCTACCTCTTGTACAGTGCTACAGAATATAATGGCGCTATAGAAAAAAATATATGTATATGCAAGGGAACAGGAAGAATGCCCCCCGTGATTCAGGAACGAAGGGTGACAAAGGGTGGCAGGGCCTACGCCACTTTGTGCAGCTCCAGCCATCCAAAATTGGCCAAAATGTACATTAACTGCAAAGTGTTGGGGAGAGGATTACTAAAGCGTTACCCAGAGCATCGTCCCAAGAGCATGGCAATGCAGGCACTCTGTGACGCGGGTTACCACAGGGGGGTAAAGAGCGGCTGGCAGCATTTACCCCACAGAGAAAGGTCAGGGGAGAGTTGGCTTCCATGGCATGTAACACGTGGGAAGATTACCATATTTTAATGGTCGCCAGGCTGGAGCAGCAGCAGGGCGCCCAGCTCCACATCTTCCCCGGTGCATGCTGATGTCTCTGTCCCGGGTGGACGGCGTATCCTGCGGGTGACACGCCGCCCGTGTTTGCAGTCGGGATGGAGGACCTGGACTGGGTTTGGATGTTTTTGCCAAGTGCCACGTAACTTTGAGTTTGACTTTCTGTCCCTCTCTGCCATCAGTGCCGTCGGCCAGCATGACTCGTCTTGCCCGTTCCCGCACGGCATCTCTCACCAGCGCCAGTTCTGTGGATGGAAGCCGTCCCCGGCCCTGCACCCAGTCAGAAAGCAGCGAGGGCATCGGGCAGATGAACCACACCATGGAGGTGTCCTGCTGAGCACTTGGCGCTGGGACCCTGAAGCCACCTCTGCTCTTCTTACCCCGTCATCTCTCGTTCCTTCTCTTCCCGCTTTTGCTTCCTGTTTCCAACTCACTGCACCCCCTTTAAACAGCGTCTGGCGTTTCTGGGGGATCCTGTAATGAGAATGGCTGTGGTTCATTTCACGTCGGGTTCAGTGTTTTAGGGTTCGTTCCCCAGATTGGATGTAAGGGCACCCCCCCCATGTTAGTCGAGGGGGTTGCATAATAACACGAGTATGACCAAGACCAGTAAACCCTGGCAGAGCGTCAGCTCTGCAGACAAGAGGTTATGCTGTTTGATTACGTGGGGGTTAAACAATAGCATTTGTATAGTGTAGGTGAAGCAGGCAGGGAAGGGGTTACTGGAGATGAGACCATGTGAGAGTCATAGTCCGTGTCCTGTCTGCCTCCGCTCCAGCTCAGTGTCTCCGATCCTCCTTACGGATTTATTTGTATTAATACCCACACGTGATACATAGAGAGATCTTCCGTAGCCCATCTCTGTGACCCCACTCCGTGTACTCTGTATGTTTTGGGTTTTTTTGGTGGAATGGAATGGTTCCTGGTTAATCTTTCTCCTGTCTCTGTATGCAGTGATTCTGTAATCATATATAATCTATAGGAATACTCTTTGGTGTGTACATTGTGGTGGTTGATGCTTCTAGTTGCAGTAAAAGCCATCATTACGATATCCCGTGAAGAGATAAGAGAAAAATAAACGTCTCACATCTGCTTGTTTGGCTTCAGACTCGTTACTGAATGCGCTGTGCAGGCTGTGGGGGTTATTTGCAGGAGACCGGATGAGCCGGCGCATGTTACTGACCTGCCGTGACAGCGAACGCCACCCGTTACTTTGTAAATTGCAAATCTATAGAGATAAACACGGAATAAAGAATACTGTTACTACACGTGTTCCAATAAACACGGAATATATAATATTATTACAGCGCGTGTTCCCATAAACACAGAATATATAATATTATTACAGAACATGTTCCCAAAAACACGGAATATATAATAATATTACAGCACGTGTTCCCATAAACATGGAATATATAATAATATTACGTGCGTGTTCCCAAAAACACGGAATATATAATATTATTACAGCGCGTGTTCCCATAAACACGGAATATATAATATTACAGCACGTGTTCCCATAAACCCGGAATATATAATAATATTACGTGCGTGTTCCCAAAAACACGGAATATATAATATTATTACAGCGCGTGTTCCCATAAACACGGAATATATAATATTACAGCACGTGTTCCCATAAACCCGGAATATGTAATATTATTACAGCACGTGTTCCCATAAACACGGAATATATAATATTACAGCACGTGTTCCCATAAACCCGGAATATATAATATTATTACAGCACGTGTTGCCAAAAACACGGAATATATAATAATATTACGTGCGTGTTCCCAAAAACACGGAATATATAATATTACAGCACGTGTTCCCAAAAACACGGAATATATAATATTATTACAGCACGTGTTCCCATAAACCCGGAATATATAATATTATTACAGCACGTGTTCCCATAAACACGGAATATATAATATTACAGCACGTGTTCCCATAAACCCGGAATATGTAATATTATTACAGCACGTGTTCCCATAAACACGGAATATATAATATTACAGCACGTGTTCCCATAAACCCGGAATATATAATATTATTACAGCACGTGTTCCCAAAAACACGAAATATATAATATTACAGCACGTGTTCCTATAAACACGGAATATATAATATTATTACAGCACGTGTTCCCATAAACACGGAATATATAATATTACGCGCGTGTTCCCAAAAACACAGAATATATAATAATATTACAGCACGTGTTCCCATAAACACGGAATATATAATAATATTACAGCACGTGTTCCCAAAAACACGGAATATATAATATTATAGCACGTGTTCCCATAAACATGGAATATATAATAATATTACAGCACGTGTTCCCAAAAACACGGAATATATAATATTACAGAACGTGTTCCCATAAACATGGAATATATAATAATATTACAGCACGTGTTCCCATAAACACGGAATATATAATAATATTACAACACGTGTTCCCATAAACACGGAATATATAATAATATTACAGCACGTGTTCCCATAACCACGGAACATATAATAATATTACACGCATGTTCCCAAAAACACAGAATATATAATAATATTACAGCACACGGGAACACGCGCGTAATATTATTATATATTCCATGTTTATGGGAACACGTGCTGTAATATTATTATATGTTTGGTGGTTATTGGAACACGTGCTGTAATATTATTATATATTCCGTGTTTATGGGAACACGTGCTTTAATATATTATTTTATATTCCCTGTGTATGGGAACACGTGCCGTAATAATATTATATATTCCGTGTGTATGGGAACACGTGCCGTAATAATATTATGTATTCCGTGTGTATGGGAACACGTTCTATAATAATATTATATATTCCGTGTGTATGGGAACACGTGCCGTAATAATATTATATATTCCGTGTGTATGGGAACACGTGCCGTAATAATATTATGTATTCCGTGTGTATGGGAACACGTTCTATAATAATATTAAATATTCCGGGTTTATGGGAACACGTGCCGTAATAATATTATATATTCCGTGTTTATGGGAACACGTGCTGTAATAATATTATGTATTCCGTGTGTATGGGAACACGTTCTATAATAATATTATATATTCCGTGTTTATGGGAACACGTGCCGTAATAATATTATGTATTCCGTGTGTATGGGAACACGTTCTATAATAATTATATATTCCGTGTGTATGGGAACACGTGCCGTAATAATATTATGTATTCCGTGTGTATGGGAACACGTTCTATAATAATATTATATATTCCGTGTGTATGGGAACACGTGCCGTAATAATATTATGTATTCCGTGTGTATGGGAACACGTTCTATAATAATATTATATATTCCGTGTTATGGGAACACGTGCCGTAATAATATTATATATTCTGTGTTTATAGGAACACGTGCCGTAATAATATTATATATTCTGTGTTTATAGGAACACGTGCCCTAATAATATTATATATTCCGTGTTATGGGAACACGTGCCGTGATAATATGATAGATTCCATGTGTATGGGAACACGTTCTGTAATAATATTACATATTCCGTGTTATGGGAACACGTGCTGTAATAATATTATATATTCCGTGTTATGGGAACACGTGCTGTAATAATATTATATATTCCGTGTTATGGGAACACGTGCCGTGATAATATGATATATTCCATGTGTACGGGAACACGTTCTGTAATAATATTACATATTCCGTGTTATGGGAACACGTGCTGTAATAATATTATATATTCCGTGTTATGGGAACACGTGCTGTAATAATATTATATATTCCGTGTGTATGGGAACACGTGCTGTAATATTATTATATATTCCATGTTTATGGGAACACGTGCTGTAATATTATTATATGTTTGGTGGTTATTGGAACACGTGCTGTAATAATATTATATATTCCATGTTTATGGGAACACGTGCTGTAATATTATTATATATTCCGTGTTTATAGGAACACGTGCTGTAATATTATTATATATTCCGTGTTTATGGGAACACGTGCTTTAATATATTATTTTATATTCCCTGTGTATGGGAACACGTGCCGTAATAATATTATATATTCCGTGTGTATGGGAACACGTGCCGTAATAATATTATGTATTCCGTGTGTATGGGAACACGTTCTATAATAATATTATATATTCCGTGTGTATGGGAACACGTGCCGTAATAATATTATATATTCCGTGTTTATGGGAACACGTGCCGTAATAATATTATGTATTCCGTGTGTATGGGAACACGTTCTATAATAATATTATATATTCCGTGTGTATGGGAACACGTGCCGTAATAATATTATGTATTCCGTGTGTATGGGAACACGTTCTATAATAATATTATATATTCCGTGTTATGGGAACACGTGCCGTAATAATATTATATATTCTGTGTTTATAGGAACACGTGCCGTAATAATATTATATATTCTGTGTTTATAGGAACACGTGCCCTAATAATATTATATATTCCGTGTTATGGGAACACGTGCCGTGATAATATGATAGATTCCATGTGTATGGGAACACGTTCTGTAATAATATTACATATTCCGTGTTATGGGAACACGTGCTGTAATAATATTATATATTCCGTGTTATGGGAACACGTGCTGTAATAATATTATATATTCCGTGTTATGGGAACACGTGCCGTGATAATATGATATATTCCATGTGTACGGGAACACGTTCTGTAATAATATTACATATTCCGTGTTATGGGAACACGTGCTGTAATAATATTATATATTCCGTGTTATGGGAACACGTGCTGTAATAATATTATATATTCCGTGTGTATGGGAACACGTGCTGTAATATTATTATATATTCCATGTTTATGGGAACACGTGCTGTAATATTATTATATGTTTGGTGGTTATTGGAACACGTGCTGTAATAATATTATATATTCCATGTTTATGGGAACACGTGCTGTAATATTATTATATATTCCGTGTTTATAGGAACACGTGCTGTAATATTATTATATATTCCGTGTTTATGGGAACACGTGCTTTAATATATTATTTTATATTCCCTGTGTATGGGAACACGTGCCGTAATAATATTATATATTCCGTGTGTATGGGAACACGTGCCGTAATAATATTATGTATTCCGTGTGTATGGGAACACGTTCTATAATAATATTATATATTCCGTGTGTATGGGAACACGTGCCGTAATAATATTATATATTCCGTGTTTATGGGAACACGTGCCGTAATAATATTATGTATTCCGTGTGTATGGGAACACGTTCTATAATAATATTATATATTCCGTGTTTATGGGAACACGTGCTGTAATATTATTATATATTCCATGTTTATGGGAACACGTGCTGTAATATTATTATATATTCCGTGTGTATGGGAACACCTGTGGCTGGATGCCCCTCTTTCTTGCTCTGTGCCCCTCTCTCTTCCCCGATGCCCCTCTCTCCTCCCCTGGTGCCCCTCTTTCCTCCCCTGATGCCCCTTCTCTCTTCCCTTGATTCCCCCTCTCTCTCTTCCCCTGATGCCCCTCTTTTCTAGGAGGTCAGAATGTTTGCTGGGTATGAGGGTATCGCAGGGTTCTACAGCCCCAAAGCCACGCCCATACACATATAACCCCTCCCTAGCCACACATCTAACCACACCCACAAAACAAAAGTGCCCGTTAGTGGCCACCTAACATGCGGGGGGGGGGGGGGTCTTTATATTGGGGCCTTTTGCGCCTCCAGATGTTGCCCTCCTTAGAGGCAGCTGCAGTCTCGCCTGCCCGAGGACGTCTGCGGCTCCTTTAGGGGGCGGGGCTACGTACCGTCCCGGAAGTAATCAGACTCAGGACGCGGAGGAACACGTGGGTTGCATAGAGATTTGCAAAGAGTTGGTGAGATGGGTCCGGAGAACAAGAAACGGAAGATGGGGGATGCAGGGGCGCCCGGTAATTCCCAACGAGCGCCCCGTCCGCACAGGCCTCCTCACCTGATCCAGGCCGGCGGGGGAGCGGAGGAGACCGGGGGGGGCTGTCCCGTTTCGGGATTCCTGGACTGGTGCAAGAAAATGGGGGTGGCTCTGAGCCCCAAGGTGAGCATCACGCCCGGCATTGGAGAAGATGCTTGGGGGTGACTGTATCGGCGCATGTACAGGGTGCCCCGGGTATCTGTGAGGGTATAGGGTGCCCCTGAGGGTACATGGGGCATCGGTACAGAGTGGCTCCGGGTACCTGTGAGGGGACATGGGGTACCTGTGAGGGGACAGGGTGTCCCTGGGTACCTGTGACGGGACATGGGGCATCGGTACAGGTCCGAGGTGTTACTGGTTATCTGTGAGGGTATATGGGGCATTGGTGCAGGTACAGGGTGTCTGTGAGGGTCCCTGGGTATCTGTGCGGGTATACAAGGCATCGGTACAGGGGGTCACTGTGTATCTGTGTGGGTACACATGGCCCTGGTACAGGATGTATGTTTGCTTTGTGCCCCTAGGTATATATCAGCACGCATGGCACCGTGTCGCAGTACGGCATGCTGGCACAGGAGGATCTACCTGCCGGGGAGGTTTTGTTCTGTCTTCCCAGATCTGCTCTTCTATCCCAAAACACAACGCGGATTTGCAAACTACTGGAAAGAGGTAAACTGCCACGTCCAAAGCACGTGGTTAACACGAGGGACGGTGACGTGTCTACGGCGCGCTACCGGGTGACACGAGGGACGGTGACGTGTCTACGGCGCGCTACCGGGTGACACGAGGGACGGTGACGTGTCTACGGCGCGCTACCGGGTGACACGAGGGACGGTGACGTGTCTACGGCGCGCTACCGGGTGACACGAGGGACGGTGACGTGTCTAAGGCGCGCTACCAGGCACCCGAGTGACCGGGTGACACGAGGGACGGTGACGTGTCTATGGCGCGCTACCAGGCACCCGAGTGACCGGGTGACACGAGGGACGGTGACGTGTCTATGGCGCGCTACCAGGCACCCGAGTGACCGGGTGACACGAGGGACGGTGACGTGTCTACGGCGCGCTACCAGGGACCCGAGTGACCGTGTTGTAGGGTTAGTTTGCGATAAGTTGCTGAATCCAGGCTACGGGTAACATGTTATAGCGAGTTAGTCGCGCGTTGCTTCCTGCAGCCTGCTCTCCGGAAGTTTCTCTGCCCGTCACGTACCGGAAGCGTTGTTCCTGGTGCCTCTCTCTGTACGTATCGGGGGCATCAGCTGTTCCTAACTGTTCTCCCACTTCCCAGAACAGACGGTCCTGGACAGCACCTCTGGCTGGGTGCCCCTTCTCCTCGCTCTCATGTATGAAGCGACAGACAGCACCTCGCCATGGGCTCCTTACTTTGGCCTGTGGCCTGAACTGAACCCCCCGGATCTGCCGATGTTCTGGTGAGCGACCCGCGGCCTTTCTTCTGCTTAGTGGCCCGTGACACCTGCCATGTTAATGCCTCGAGGACGTTTAGTTATTTGCTAGTAGAATGTGGCGATCGAGTATCCGTTGCCTGCGCCACCTTCTCAGATGTGTCTCTGTGTAAATGTAACCCCCGGGATGGTCCGCGCATGTTCCAGGTCAGAGGACGAGAGGAGGCAGCTCCTGCAGGGCACCGGGGTGGCGGAAGCTGTGGAGAAAGACCTGCGCAACATCGAACGTGAATACAACTCCGTCGTCCTTCCTTTTATCAGGAGACACCCAGAGACGTTCTGCGCGGAGAAGCACTCGCTGGATCTGTACAAGAGGCTGGTGGCATTCGTAATGGCTTACAGGTGAGAGGTCGCAGAGGTCAGAGGTTAAATATGTTACTACCAACACCATGTGTCTTCCTGCATCGTGGGAGACGATCCTGCACGCTTAGCACCACGCGGTAACTCTTTCTACCAGCAGCCCCACCGTGGACAGCCGGGGTAGGGCTCCCGTCACTGAATCACTTAACTGCTTCAGGGGTGCTATTTTGCTAAAATACCCCAGTGGGGTAACCACGACCGTGCAGCGTGGCGCCGTTTTTCTGGGGTCAAATGAGATAAAAGCAATGAATCATTTTTATGATATTAATCACATTCTCGTAAACGAGCTCTGCCAGAGCAGGAAGAAGCCCCGTGGGCAATATTCGGGTAGATGCGCGGTGCCCTGTTATTTTTGTAATGGGGGTGTATTTCAGCTGTATAAATAATCTGCTGCCCACTGGACGTACGATGCTTTTTATCTGCTGGTGGGCTCCGTCGACTTCCGATAACACGAGGATTTGTTTAGTTTCCAGGAGCCGCTGGAAGGGGACGAGGACTCTGAGAACGACGTCCATCCGCCCATGATGGTTCCTGTGGCCGACCTATTAAATCACGTGGCGCAGCACAACGCGCAGTTAGAGTTCACGCCGGTGAGTTCTGGCATACGGTGTGACGCGCCAAGGGGTCGCAGCTTCTGATTTACTGACCGTTTGGGAAGTCGGGTGATTTTGCCTCCTTGGAGACTTGTTTTTTTTGCTTGGAATTGACAGAATTCGGATTCTTTCTCTTGCCGCCCACCGTTAAAAGGGTGTTTGACCCGTGAAAGTCCCCCAAAATATCTCATGACTGACAGTAAGCCGCCTGGGGCAGTCTGATTGTACCCTATACCCCCACTGACCGTGCTCTGTACCCGCAGGAATGCCTCCGCATGACCACCACGCGCCCGGTCCAGGCCGGGCAGGAGCTCTTCAACACGTACGGGCAGATGGCAAACTGGCAGCTCTTGCACATGTACGGCTTCTCCGAGGAACATCCACAGAACAGCAATGAGACTGCCGATATTCAGATGAAGACCCTCCGGGAGGCTGCCCTGCAGGGTTAGTGGAAGCGTGGCCTATCCCACACTCACATCTACCCTATCCCACACTCACATCTACCCTATCCCACACTCACATCTACCCTATCCCACACTCACATCTACCCTATCCCACACTCACATCTACGTCTTCCACCTGACTCCAGCATCTGAGTTAAACACCAAACGAAGCTGCTGCTAGGCATGCAGGATACGCTGTTTGCAGCTCTGTACTAACCTTCCCGTAACGTGTATATACAAAGGGGGTTTATTGCCACCACAGCAGCTGACTGAGCAGGTAAACGCTTTATTGGCTGCCGCAGTGACAGACGTTAATATACCCTAAAAAAAAAAAAGTTCCATCGTGTCCCTTTTGTAAATGCACAGAGGGGATCTGCAGCATTCCCTATTTGCCCCTTCAGCCCCCAAGCTGTTTTGGGTGAAGATGCAGGAGCTCCGTGCACGGTTTGCTTGCCGCCAGTTGACTCCAGGGTCACGGTTCAGGTGAGACCCCCATATGTGGAAAGCGCTCCGGCTGACTTCATTAGCAGCTGGCAGGAATCAGACCTTGCGGAAGCAGGTTGCTGTAGTGCTGCAGCTTCTCCCTCGCGCATGCTCTTTATTCATGTGGTAAAGTCCTCACAGCGCACTCGACTCGCGGCTGAACCTACACACATTCTGCGTTTGTTTTCATGCTCAGACACCCGTACCAACCACGCAAACAAGATGTGTCGTTTTATTCCGGAGCAGCTAGCATTTTGTGCTGTGTTCCAGTTGCAGGCTCAGAAGCGGAGCGATGCCGCGTGAGCGAGCGCTGGGAATTCCTGCGCCTCATGGAAATGGTGGGAGAAGACAGAGCCTTCGTCTTTGGAGCCAAGGAGGTCATGACTGAGGAGGAACTGCAAATGTGTCTGAAGGTGACGCGATAAAACTATAGTTGCCCCGTTCCAGTGAGACCTGGGAGTGGACAGAACGTATTCGGCCCCCAACCTATACTGGCAGCGAGGTCCTGTCTTACTGGCTGCGGTTAAACTCTGAGCAGGTGACCCGGCCTAAGACAGGACAGTCAGGCCAGCTGCTATCTTCCACTGGTCGAGCTTGGAACAGACGCAGCCATTTCTGTCCACCTTCAGTCATGTCTTCACTGCCTGTCTAGTAAGGTGAGTGACTCCATGCTGTGCTCTCCCCCCGACCAGGTGCTCTGTATGACTGCCGAGGAGTTTGAGGAGTTCAAGGAGAACGAGGGCTGGGAGGAAGATGATGAGGAGGAAGAGCAGACAATGACAATACAGATGCTATCTAGACTGCCGGTACGCTGGCGCAAGTTACTGCATATCAGTGCAACGCTCACCCTCGAAACGTACGCGACGGACCTGGGTACAGACCACTCCGCGATAACAGATGCTGCAGCATATTCCAAGCTGAGCTCCAGGGAGAAGCACGCTCTGCAGGTTCGATACGGCCAGAAAGTCATCTTACAGCAGATCCTGGAGCATACGGCCTGCTAGGAACTGTTCCATCCATGCTACGTGTACCTGGGGCCCGAAGCCGTGGAGCGGAGGACCGTACCTTTCCGTGTAGTTTATAACATGAAACGAGATCCGTTTTAAATAAACACCAATATAGCCAAAATCGCAGCGTGGAATACCTGATTTCTCTCTCGTGGACAGAGTATGGGGAGTTAGCAGGAGAGCTGTTCCTGTTACAGCGGGGTTTATACTGCCCGATTAATCTATAGCTAAATCAATGACTTAAATCTTCCCACATTTACTATACATTATAACCCACAAAACCAGAACGCAAAGCAGACATGGGAACGTTTAACAAACGTCTAGCATGAGGAGGGGAGGATTTCCTAAACTAGGAGCACTGATGATAGTAAGACGTCTGACCACGGGCCGTCGTTTCAGTGAGTTTTATTAGAAAGGTTAGGAGATATACTTATTGCCGGCTAGAGTCCGTACGGTCATAGAGCGGCACGGAACGGACCTGACAGTCTGTTAGCTTTGCTGCAAGTTGCATCAGTTGCGACAATTTGGTCTATTGTGTGGGTTTTTGGCAAGAAGCTTGGTGCGTAGGGGGCTGCTGCTTTAGCTGCATAGCCCCTCACTGTCCTTCACACCGCTCAGACCTTCTCCGCCACCGTCTGTCTTATTTTAGTGGAATACAGAAGACTTTGTTCCCAGCTTTGCATCGAATCTCTTCAGCGTAGAAGCGCGTCAGTCTCTCAGCGTCTTCGTGAGCGTCCAGCGCTTTCTGCGGTTATCAGAAGAACGTTGTAAATAAAGCAGGCATTTCCCTGGGTTGATAGAATAATCTGAATGACAGGGTGACCCCAGCAGGCTTCATGCCATTGACGTTTAAGACTGGAGGGCTAGTGTAAGAATCCTACCTGCAGCTCCTCCAGGCACGGTCCTCCTATCTTCCCGGCGGCATCTCCCACACACCAGGCCAGACTCACATGGAAGGAAGGGTCCTACAGACACAGCCCCGGAACATGTTAAAGCAACGTCTGTGCGGCATGGTGAATTATAACTGCAACGTTGGTAGCCACAGGGATTAAAACAACAGAGTGCGGACTCTGCATTTCATAAACCTAGTACTGAAAACGAAGGAACGGTCATGTTACATGATGCGAGAATCAATCACCTGGTAGAAAGTCTCCAGATTAAACTCCTTCAAGGACTGGTCCACCTCCGACACAACCTCCAGGAGATGGTCACTTCCCACGGAGACTTCTAAGCCCACAAACGTTCTAGGCAGAGAGAGGAAAGAGGTCACACGCATGGCTGCCGACCGAATGAGCGAAACCACGGATAACATGGCTCAGTTCAGTGTTTAGGCTCTGCCTAGAGTACAGGCGGCTGCTAGAGAGATAACCACATGGTAGATACGCCAGCTCTGTATAGTCCAATCAGGGAGCCGGCCCTGTATAATGTATAGTTGAGATACGAACTCCTGCTTTAGGAAAGCAACTCACATGGGGAGCGATAATTCCTACACATTATCCCAAATCTGTCTCATACGCACTTTACAACGATGACCCAGAGCCGGCAATTAACAGAACATACAGCTAAATTCCTAGACAGTGTGGTGGCCCTAATGCAGCCCCCTTGGACACAACACACAGGAATGTGATAGCTTCTCACCACTCACCGGGTTCTTTCCTTGTTGGTATAAACCTGTATCCTGTCAGCGATGCAGAGAAACCTTTAGGCCGGCAAAAAAACAATGAATTAATGAACAGCAGCCATGAAATCTTACTGTCAATAATCCCCAGCATCCTGCAGAGTATCGCACCCACCCACAAATTCACTGAATACTGCCCCCCCCCACACGCCAAGCCCTGGCATCATCAACCCATCCCCATATAACACTGCACCCATCTGACCCCCCACTGAATACTGTGCCCCCAACTAATCCCCCGCCAAGCCCTGGCATCATCAACCCATCCCCATATAACACTGCACCCATCTGACCCCCCCCACTGAATACTGTGCATAATATCGCACCCTATCATCTGCCCCAACACAGTACATAAACTGGCGCCATCTCCCCCTTGTCGAGGTGCCGGCACAATAAAGTGCCCCATGAAATCTCAGACAATAAGAAACCGTGTAAAAGCTATGCCATGCGGGACAGGTACCGAGCACTGCATACAGTCCAGCACCGGCCCAACACACCATATAGAAAAGGTACTCACCGGTGCATGGAGCCCAGGCGGACCCTGAGTGATTGCACAAATGGATTGATCCAGTGATGTCGTAATACGACGGTCTGTGATTGGCTGATGTGAAACTCTTTCATCGTAGTCAATGCAACTCCATGTTTTACCAACAGTGAGCCCATTTTTTCAAGCAGGTCTTGAAATTCCTCATGTGGCTGACCTGAAAGAAGAACGCGGGTAACTGGCCTAGAACCCCAACCTGCTGCCATACGTGGCGCTTAGCTGAGACCACGCGGCGGCAGTTTCTCACACACTCCATAATCAGGCATCACGGGAATCCGTAACGTGCATCTGATACTTACACGGAACATACACATGTGTGGCCCAATTGCCCCGTTCATGTTTAAAACTGCGGATTCGGCCGCCATGTTGAGTGACATCATCGGATCTCCTTACATCGTCTGGGTCTTGAAACATGCATAATACGCTTTCTGGTACTTGGAGAAGAGGAGCCACTCTAGGGGGACAGAGACACGTTACACACGTGATGTCACATACCCATCTCCATGATCACTTCTATCCCAGCACGCTCTCCAGACTGGTCCTCCCAACAGAGAAACTCAAACAGTATGACACCCAGACAGCCTCTCCTACGTGGCCGGCCCTGAACAATGTATACTTAACGTGAGTTACACATTACAGGTGACATGTATGCTGGGGCAGGTGGCACTGCACGCCTATGAAGGAGCGGCTGATAATGTACACTGGGGCAGGTGGCACTGCACGCCTATGAAGGAGCGGCTGACAGTGTATACTGGAACCGTTGATAATGTTGCTGCGTAGAAATATGCCCCAATGTCAGCCCGGTGCTCACCTGCAAGCGGATCCGGCCACTTCCTCCTCATCGTCAGAGCTGCTGTAACTTACTAAAGCCACTGTTCACGCGGAGAGAGCGGAGTCCGCACAATCTCTTCCTCCTGGAAACCAAGCAGCTCGAAGAGTTCCGCCCCCTTACCCGAACATCCTGCATGCACCGTACGTAAAAGACACAATCCCGTCAACCACACTCAGGGACGGTAGCCCACAGACACTGTCCCGTCAACCGCATTCAGTGCCCGTAGCCCACAGACACACTCCCGTCAACCACACTCAGTGGCCGTACCCCAATACCCCAGTGGTTTTGCCTCTATCACCCCGTGGACGCTTGTTACCCATGGGGGGAACGTACGTTACATGCGAGTGATTGTCACTTCCATGTGCCCGGTCGCGGAGCTGTCATTTCTCCCACTGGTGGCCGGTAGGGGGCAGTTGTCTATGGTTCTCGCCCCGCCTCTTGTCGCCCGTCCGGATCTGCCCATTTCAACTCTGCAGGCCCCACCGGTCCAGCTCCCAGACAGGTAACGGGTAGTGGCGCGGGAACTCGCGTGTGGTAGGCGGCTGGAGGGAGCAGGAAACTCCATTGCTTCGAGTCTGGCCTACATGGTTCGGCTTGAATATCTCTGGGAATCCAGCCGTCCGTGCAGCGCATCCTTTCAGCGTGTGGCTCGGGGTACTGTGCACGTACCCCACGGGGCCACCAACACCTAAACGGCACTGATAATCCGGCACACGGCCCCCCAACACCTAAACGGCACTGATAATCCGGCACACGGCCCCCCAACACCTAAACGGCACTGATAATCCGGCACACGGCCCCCCAACACCTAAACGGCACTGATAATCCGGCACACGGCCCCCCAACACCTAAACGGCACTGATAATCCGGCACACGGCCCCCCAACACCTAAACGGCACTGATAATCCGGGACACGGCCCCCCAACACCTAAACCCCACTGATAATACGGCACACGGCCCCCCCAACACCTAAACGGCACTGATAATCCGGCACACGGCCCCCCAACACCTAAACGGCACTGATAATCCGGCACACGGCCCCCCAACACCTAAACGGCACTGATAATCCGGCACACGGCCCCCCAACACCTAAATGGCACTGATAATCCGGCACACGGCCCCCCAACACCTAAACCCCACTGATAATCCGGCACACGGGCCCCCCAACACCTAAACGGCACTGATAATCCGGCACACGGGCCCCCCAACACCTAAACGGCACTGATAATCCGGCACACGGCCCCCCAACACCTAAACGGCACTGATAATCCTGCACACGGGCCCCCCAACACCTAAACGGCACTGATAATCCGGCACACGGCCCCCCAACACCTAAACCCCACTGATAAAACGGCACACGGCCCCCCAACACCTAAACGGCACTGATAATCCGGCACACGGCCCCCCAACACCTAAACGGCACTGATAATCCGGTACACGGCCCCCAAAACCTAAACGGCACTGATAATCCGGCACATGGGCCCCCAACACCTAAACGGCACTGATAATCCGGCACATGCCCCCCCAACACCTAAACGGCACTGATAATCCGGCACACGGCCCCCCAACACCTAAACGGCATTGATAATCTGGCACACGGCCCCCCAACACCTAAACGGCACTGATAATCCGGCACACGGCCCCCCAACACCTAAACCCCACTGATAATCCGGCACACGGGCCCCCCAACACCTAAACGGCACTGATAATCCGGCACACGGCCCCCCAACACCTAAACCCCACTGATAAAACGGCACACGGCCCCCCAACACCTTAACCCCACTGATAAAACGGCACACGGCCCCCCAACACCTAAACGGCACTGATAATCCGGCACACGGCCCCCCAACACCTAAACGGCACTGATAATCCGGCACACGGGCCCCCCAACACCTAAACGGCACTGATAATCCGGCACACGGGCCCCCCAACACCTAAACGGCATTGATAATCCGGCACACGGCCCCCCAACACCTAAACCCCACTGATAAAACGGCACACGGCCCCCCAACACCTTAACCCCACTGATAAAACGGCACACGGCCCCCCAACACCTAAACGGCACTGATAATCCGGCACACGGCCCCCCAACACCTAAACGGCACTGATAATCCGGCACACGGGCCCCCCAACACCTAAACGGCACTGATAATCCGGCACACGGGCCCCCCAACACCTAAACCCCACTGATAATCCGGCACACGGCCCCCCAACACCTAAACGGCACTGATAATCCGGCACACGGCCCCCCAACACCTAAACGGCACTGATAATACGGCACACGGCCCCCCAACACCTAAACGGCACTGATAATCCTGCACACGGGCCCCCCAACACCTAAACGGCACTGATAATCCGGCACACGGCCCCCCAACACCTAAACGGCACTGATAATCCGGCACACGGCCCCCCAACACCTAAACGGCACTGATAATACGGCACACGTCCCCCCAACACATAAACGGCACTGATAATCCGGCACACGGCCCACCAACACCTAAACGGCACTAATAATCCGGCACACGGCCCCCCAACACCTAAACGGCGCTGATAATCCGGCACATGGGGCCCCCAATACCTTAACAGCTCTGATAATCCGGCACACGGGCCCCCAACACCCAAACGGCACTGATAATCCGGCACACGGCCCCCCAACACCCAAACGGCTCTGATAATCCGGCACACGGGCCCCCCAACACATAAACGCCACTGATAATCCGGCACACGGGCCCCCAACACCTAAACGGTGCTGATAATCCATCATACAGGCCCCCAACACCTAAACGGCACTGATAATCCGACACACTGGCCTCTAACTAGCACCCCTAAACAGCAAAATAATTTAGCACTGATGTCCAATAGAAAACCTTCCAACTACCCCCCTATTTTCTGTGGTCCCTAAAACCCCTCAGTTGCTATGGGCTCTCAGAATGGCTACCCCCAAATTGCACAGAGGTCTCCAAACTAGGACGGTTTTCCTCTCCAAAAAATAAAACTGCACCTAAACGCACACATAACTAGCACTAGGCTCCCCAATAAGAGGGTCCTCTGCTCAGTAGCAGAGATCCCACACAAATAATGGGGGTGTACCTCCTCATCCAGCACCTACTGATGCCGCTACGCCCAACTACCCCTGCACCAGATGCCTTCACACTGAGCTGCTTCATTTCCAAATAGAGCAGCGCTCTCCAGCTCCCACGCAGGGGTCCCTCACACTTAGCACTCGGGTATGTAGGCGTCTTTCTATCCACTATGCATGGTGTCTGTGGGTAAAGACTGGAGGGTGGCAGGTGCAGAGCGATGTGACATGTGGAGGGACTCAAACCCGTGGCTGCTGGTGGGTCCGAGGGAATGTTGGCTCCTGATGTGGGCTGCTGGTGGGTCCGAGGGAATGTTGGCTCCTGATGTGGGCTGCTGGTGGGTCCGAGGGAATGTTGGCTCCTGATGTGGGCTGCGGGGGCCACAGTGCAGTGGATTTGTAAACAAATGGTCTGTGCTTCTCGTATGGATTACCTGCTGTGTTTTGTGCTGGGTGTTTGGTCTGGGAGGTTTCGGGTCCCGTTGTTTAGTATTTTGTGGTGTCCGTGTGATAGAGCTCTGGTGACGGACAGGCAGTCGGGGACACCGCAGGGTTCATAGATGCTGTCTCGCTGCAGCACACGCTGCGTGTTCACACTGTGTGTTCTTTTACAGGGATCTCTGCGCTCCATCCGTCCCGAGCGGCTCGTAGCTGTATAGGATGGTTCTGCTGTCTTGACTCTTTCCTTAAGCCCCATTTTCTGTGTTGCCTCTGACCCCCTGAGACCCCCTGTGTTCTCAGTATGTCAGAGGGCTGGCCCCAAGCCCAGGCCCCCTCTGCCTCGCTCCAGCCCAACCAGCAACAACCAGCACAGCATCCTGGGACCATCACACTTGGCGAGCACCCCGTCACCACTACAGGCTCTACTGAGAACACATTAGGTTGTGCCGTCTATGGCATCCTGCTCCAAGCAGACCTTGGGGTTCCGCACCCTCCAATACCATCCAGTGAGCCTATACACAAGTGTGGGCTGTGCGGGCAGGACCTATCCCATCTGGCAAATCCACAGGACCATCAGTGTGTGGCCCCGGCGAGCCAGGACCGCTCGTTTCAGTGCACGCAGTGTCTGAAGATCTTTCATCAAGCCACCGATCTCCTTGAGCACCAATGCACACAGGTTGAGCAAAAGCCATTTGTGTGCGGTGTCTGTAAAATGGGCTTCTCGCTACTTACCTCGCTTGCCCAGCATCACAATGTCCATAACGGCAGCTCCCTCAAATGCTCCATCTGTGAGAAAACATACAAGGCTTCTGAGGCGGAGCGGCTTCCAGTCCCCAGCGTTTCCGTGCTTAGCCAGGACTCCCACGACAAACCGTTCAGCTGCACCCTCTGCCAGAAGCCATTCAAGCACCTCTCCGAGCTGTCTCGGCACGAGCGCGTCCACACAGGAGAGAAGCCCTATAGATGCACCCTTTGCGACAAAAGCTTCAGCCAGTCTTCGCACCTTGTGCACCATAAGCGCACTCACAGCTCAGAGCGGCCCTACAAGTGCACTGTTTGCGAGAAGAGCTTTAAGCACCGGTCGCACTTGCTGCGCCATATGTATGCCCACGCCGGCGAGCAGCTGTTCCAGTGCCAGACCTGTCTGCTGCGTTTCAAGGAGTCGGCGCAGCTCATGCAGCACCCCTGCACTCCTGCTGGAGAGAGACCCTTCCAGTGCAGCGCCTGCCAGAAAACCTTTCGTCGGCCGTCGGACCTGAGGCAGCACGAGCGCACCCACAGCGAAGAGCGGCCTTTTCACTGTGACCTGTGTCAAATGAGCTTCAAGCAGCAATACGCGCTCATGAGGCACCGACGCACGCACAAAGCAGACGATCCAGCCAAATGTACCGTGTGCGAGAAAGGTCTGGGGCAGCCGACGCAGCTCCTCTTCCACCAGCATGGGGCCGAGAGCATCTTCAAATGCAACGCTTGCCAGCGCGGCTTCAGCCAGTCGCAGGAGCTGCTGCGGCACAAGTGTGGGCAGAGCAGCTCAGAGCGGCCTTTCCAGTGCGGCGTTTGTCACAAGGCTTATAAGCGGTCCTCAGCCCTGCAGAAACACCAGGCGTCCCACTGCACGGAGAAACCTCTGCGATGCACTGCATGCGAGCACCGCTTTTTCTCTTCCTCAGAGTTTGTACAGCACCGCTGCGATCCAGCCAGGGAGAAACCGCTCAAGTGTTCAGACTGTGAAAAACGCTTCAAATACGCCTCGGACATGCAAAGGCACCGGCGGGTACACACGGGCGAAAAGCCCTACAAGTGCCCATCGTGTGACAAAAGCTTCAAACAGCGAGAGCATCTAAACAAACACCAAAGTGTTCACAACCGGGAGCAGCAGTACAAGTGCTTGTGGTGCGGCGAGCGGTTCCACGAGCTGGGCCTGCTGCAGGAACACAGCGCTCAGCACACTGCCGACGGAGGCTACCAGGTGGCCTCCTGTCTGTCCTAACAGACCGTAACCGTCAAAGGGACCAACCCTCTACACCCTGTCCCGTTTAATGCTAAATGCACCTTGTCGGCACATGACGTACAAACACCCTGCACTGTTACCCCATGTCTGCCTGTCCTTGTGTTTATCGCTTTAAAGGGTTTGTTTTTTTTTAAATAAAAAACAGCTTTTAACAGCCGCCATTTACTGAGTGCCAAATAAGTGAGAGAGGTTTAAGAAGCCGCACACGTTAACCTGCAAAAGAGACGGCTTCAGGGGCTGTCTGTAGATTTCTTTTTATCCTTTGAGACATACGTATCCAGCGTGTGTCCATAAGTCTGATCTTCACAAGATGTATTTATGAATGAGCAGAAAACAAATGGGGAGGGCTGACGCTTGGGGGGGGGTGTCGGGTAAAGCTAAGTGACCCCATCGGCCCCCCTTGGTAACTGACATGTGCATTGGCACACATTTACACAACCTCATCAACACACAGACACACACTTTCTCTGCCCCACATTTAGTGTTTTAGGCTATGTCTGTATGAACACAGAGACAAACCCCTGCCCCACTCTGTGTTTTAGGCTATGTCTCTATGAACAAAGACAAACCCCTGCCCCACTCTGTGTTTTAGGCTATGTCTCTATGAACAAAGACAAACCCCTGCCCCACTCTGTGTTTTAGGCTATGTCTCTATGAACAAAGACAAACCCCTGCCCCACTCTGTGTTTTAGGCTATGTCTCTATGAACAAAGACAAACCCCTGCCCCACTCTGTGTTTTAGGCTATGTCTCTATGAACAAAGACAAACCCCTGCCCCACTCTGTGTTTTAGGCTATGTCTCTATGAAGAAAGACAAACCCCTGCCCCACTCTGTGTTTTAGGCTATCTCTGTGTGAACACAGAAACAAACCCCTGTGTTTTAGGCTATGTCTTTATGAATACAGACAAACACCTACTGCCCGACTCTGGAGAAGAAGGATCCCTTTTGGCAGTCTGTTTGAGGAGAGGAAGGGGCCCCTGGGTTATATGTGTGGAGAGAAAGGGGCAGCCGGGGGTATCTATGTGAGGAGAGGAAGGGGCAGTAACCGGTTTTAGACCAGTTGGCTGCTTTGGTGAAGCCGCTCCATTCTTTCTCCGGTATACCTGTGACTAGCGGCCCCACCATGCCCCTTGGCTGTGTGCGATGTCTGTAACCTCCTGAGATGGGTAGGTTACCGTATTGTGTGTGTGTGCGAGATGGTTGCGTTTAGGTTGGAGAGACGGCGATATTCCAGAGCGCGTGTGATGTGTGGCGTTGCTGATCTATCCAGGATGTACAAATAAATACTTTGTGAGGCTCAGGCAGCGTTCAATGGGCTTAGGACGATTAGGGTTTACTAATCACCCGAGGGATGCATATCGCAAACCGACACAAAGTCATAAGCCTTTTTTTTAGCATATGTTGAAGGAAAGAACGATGGTGTAACCGCAGACTGTTCTGCCAGCCTCGCAGCTCTGGTATATGGCGTGCTCGTTCTTAAGTGTTCATCACTCAGCTTATGCCCTGTGCTGACCGTTCCCATTCTGTGGAGAATGGGTAGTAATGGGTGCTATAATGCTTGCTTCATCCAGCCAATTTGTGGACAGGGCCATGTGAACCGAGCGAGCCCTGGTCCTTGAGTGATGGCCACGCCAGATTAAACGCCCTCCTGAGTTAATAAGCCTTCACAATTGGGTGAGAGAAGTTCTGGTATATGCATATTGCGTGCATCGATGGGTTGCCGGCCCCGGAGCCGGTTAGGATGTTGTCTCGCTGACGGGGATCCTCTTGCTCTCCTTGTGTCTGTCTGGAGTGTGTGTCGCTGGCCTTGCTCTGCATTTTTGGAGACTGTTACTCCCAGGCAATGAGCTGCGAGGGACACATTATTATTATTTATTGTTTTATATAGCGCCATCAAATTCCGTAGCGCTGTACAACGGGTGGACAGGACATAACAAGTAGCATGTAACATAACAAATTGACTTACAGAGACAACAGGTGAGGAGGGCCCGGCTCAAACGAGCTTCCAATGCTTGAGAACGGCCGTAGCCGCTGTGGGCACGTAACCCCGTGCGGTGACCTGCGTTACAGAAGCGGAATGAAACGCGTCGGAATCCCTTTAAGAATGTGCAGCGCATACGCGATCGTCATTACAAAGTCGTGTGTTTTTGCACTGCTTAACGCACTAGAAGTTTACTGTTTCCCGGATGGTAAGTGTTTACAGAAAAGCTTGTATTTTATCCCAAACGGGATGCATGAGTGCTTTCCTTTTTAATCCCTTTGTGAAGCCCATCCAGGCTGCGTTAATAATTGTTTGCATTAATAGGAAAAAAGATATCATTTACCCATAAAAGTCGTTTTCTTCCTGCTTATTATTATGAAGCGGAAGTCACTTTGGGAAGGTACGACATGTCAGTGCAAAGCAGAATTTCACTCTCTCTTAGGGTGAAAGTCATGCAGATGTGAATCACGCTGATGTCTGTCAGTCCGGGGGGACCTCCTTGGGGAGAGAACTGACCCAGGGGAGCTTTTCCTGCAGGGTGGGCTGTGTTTTCCCTGTATAATGTATAGATAAGCCATTGAGCCGGCCCTGTGTAATGTATAGTGCAATCAGTGAGGCGTGTTTTACCAATGCATTATGCAGGGCCCGGCATACAGGAATTAGCCCTTGATGATGCACATATGATATGATCGAGTGGAAGTGTTTAACTCTCCATTGCATCATAGTAACACGTATCCAGGTCCTGCATAGTGCTGTCCAGCGTGGGTTTATGAACGGCTGTAAGCATGAAATCCAGTTAACTCGTGTGCCACTTAACGAGATCAGGCTGTAATCGGCTGACTCTGCACAAGGGAGATTAAGTCCAAGGACGCAGGTCCTCCTGCTTGCCTCGCCTGGGTGCCTGAGTGACTCCTGCATCCGTGGAGAAGATACTCAGCTAAAACGCGTGGCAGGTAAAGACAACGTATATGCCGTAACATGATGAAGAGATGTCAGCAGTAAAAAGAGGAGTTTACTAGGTCTGCTCTGGTACATTTCACATACATCTGGTCGCTCAGTCTAAGCGGCAGGCTCAGGAGTCCCCATGTGGCGTAAATGGTTGGCAGTGTTCCCTGTAGAGGTGTAAATTACATTGGTAATAGGTCCTCTGTATGGTGCTTCTTTCTCCTTTCAGCACCGCGGCACAGACCTTAGCTTACGCCTTGATTCTCGGTAAGAGCCTGGCCGACATCCCAAGGAGAAGACAAGGAGTCGCAGTGCTGCAGGTGCCATTTATATGTTTTGTAAATGTAAAAGGTTTGTGAGGAAGCACCCATTCTCTGTCGTGGCCCTTTTTAAGCACTCGTGGCTTCTCTGACTTCAGGATATGATTTGCTTTTCCTGCAGGACTTGCAATGTTTGGTTGGATTGAAAAAGTCATCCCGCATCCCCCAGAAACACCAACGAGAACTGCTGCAGACCCTCAGGAACCAGCAAGATGCGTCCAGGTGAGAGGGCTTCCTGGGGCAGGGGTGCAACGTACGTTTATTCTCCAAATATCCGTGTGTGAATAATTCTGCTTCTATTTCAGAATGTGGAGGCCATGGTGAAAGAAACCAGCAACCCCCCCGGTAAGTAAATGGCACTTTTATGCCTTTTTGGTTAGTGCTTTACACGGGATATTGGTTAGTGCTTTATAACGGGATATTGGTTAGTGCTTTACACGGGATATTGGTTAGTGCTTTACACGGGATATTGGTTAGTGCTTTATAACGGGATATTGGTTAGTGCTTTACACGGGATATTGGTTAGTGCTTTATAACGGGATATTGGTTAGTGCTTTACACGGGATATTGGTTAGTGCTTTATAACGGGATATTGGTTAGTGCTTTATAACGGGATATTGGTTAGTGCTTTATAACGGGATATTGGTTAGTGCTTTATAACGGGATATTGGTTAGTGCTTTATAACGGGATATTGGTTAGTGCTTTACACGGGATATTGGTTAGTGCTTTATAACGGGATATTGGTTAGTGCTTTACACGGGATATTGGTTAGTGCTTTATAACGGGATATTGGTTAGTGCTTTATAACGGGATATTGGTTAGTGCTTTATAACGGGATATTGGTTAGTGCTTTATAACGGGATATTGGTTAGTGCTTTATAACGGGATATTGGTTAGTGCTTTATAACGGGATATTGGTTAGTGCTTTATAACGGGATATTGGTTAGTGCTTTATAACGGGATACTGTTGACATGCTGAATAATGTATTAATACAAGGATTCTGTAACAAAAAAAACTAAAAAACTTAGCAGAATCTGGCTTCCTCCTTCTTTACAGTTGAATTAAAAGAACAGGAGCCCCCGCTGGAGGCCGAGAAAAGGTATATAGTAGCTTTCATAATTTTTATTATTTCACATTTATGGACGGCAATGTAAAACGGCAGTAATGTTTAGCAGCTGGGCTACCTCTGCCAGGCCATAATCTAGTTGTATCCCATTTAAACCTTGCTGTTTTCTTGGGGTTTCTAAAGCTAGAATTGGTTCACTCACAAGACGCTCATGTTCAGGTAAGTAGGTTAGTCCATAGTCAGCCCCCATGGCAGCTCCTCTCATACGTTAATAGAAATGAAACGGCCATGATTTTAAATGTTATCGTTAGGGTGTAGATGGACATTATGATCGCTGTGGTGTCGTCTGGTCCCTCATAACCCATACCTTCCGCACTGAGAGCAGAGGAGGGAGGGAATCCGCAGAGTTGTTTTTCCGATAGTTCCTTAAAGTCCGTAAAGACGCGGTTTAGGCTAAGGTTTATCAGAGGCTGTTGGGTCTTCCTGTGCGGACAAAGTCTACATTTATTATTTCTCTCGTTCTCTCTGGATTTGTTTTTTGATGCAGTCCTGGAGGAGTACTCGGCTGGCTGGCTCAGGGTTTGGGTAGAGTTGTCCCTCAGCCTGTGGAGAGCCCCACACTGATCCGTGCAAGCAAAGAGAGCCCCGAAGCAGTGGAACAGCAGGTACTCAGACTCTCTGCTTCCCCTTGGAGCGGTGTCATCCCTGTACTGTGAGGCTGGCGCAAGACTGGGGAGAGTTGGCATTAAGAGCCGTATGCCTCCTGCCATTCACTGGCATCGTTGTCTAATGGGTGTGTGTTTTTATCTTCCAGAAGCAAACGGCAGGCAATGAGACAGGTAAGGATGCGGTTTCTTCTTAGAAGTGGTAGCAACCCTTCTTATGTCACATGTATGTGTATATATATGTGTGTGTGTGTGTGTGTGTAATTTGTGTTATCTATTTTATTTGTGTGAGGTCATATAAATGCATTGAGTTTCGAGTCAGTATGAAGAGTAAGGACTGTGTATGATGGCTATAGCTGTACAGTAGATTTTGTGCCAATAGCTGTCCCCCCAGTCTTTGTCTGACGTGATAATTCTGTATATCACTGTGTATTTATTTTTTAGTGGGAAAGAGAACCGAGAATGGACCTACAGAGCAGACTGAAGTGTAAGTTCACCTCATTTACATGTGCACCTGCAGAAAGGAAGGAACCATTTGTGTACAGTGCTATGTAACGTTCATTTTATTAGTCTTTGTAGGGATACTAACTTGTTTCTAAAGGGTGTCTGGGCATGTATCAGCGACACAATGCGATGTCGTGTTTTCACGATATCTCTTTCCCATGTGACAGCTCTTCAGTAGGAGTCCTTTCCTGGTTGTCCCAAGGCTTGGAGAAGGTGGTTCCTCAGCCAGCTTCGACCCATAGGACGAGTGTCAGTGGGGGGTCTGGGGCTAGTTCAGTGAGTGTTGAGCAGGTGAGTGATTAGACAGAATGGTAAAACCTGTAACTGAAAATATGCTGATTTACAAATTATGGCTAATGCAAGATATGCTTGTTCCACCAGAAAGCTCACATAGAGGAGAAACCCTCAAAAAGTGAAGGTTAGTTTTTTGTTTTTTTTTTTAAAAAAGGAGAGCAAGGTGGGTCAAACAAATTTAGGAGGGAGAGGCAGGAGCAGACGGCGACGCAGAGTCTCATTTCTGAGAGAGACATGAGCAGACAGGGTTGCAAAAGAGAGTGCGGACAGCTTTTATATAGCAAGTAAGGGGTAGTGTCTAAGGATGGGCTGAGGGGTCTGCTATTTGAAAATCATTTGTAATCCTAAATGTGTTTAGTTATTGTTTTCCTTGTTAGAAGCAGCTGTTGTACCATCCTCTCCACCCCCAAGTCCTTCTCCGACCCCGGTGATCGTGTCTGCGCCAGCCATCATTGAGGTTCATCCAGCACCCACTTCAGAACCCCAGGCTATGGCTTCGGACAAAGGGTATGAGTCTAGTCCTAGCAGAGGTGTTTTCAGTGCTTGGCTTTCATACCCCAGGTTATGGAGGTCTGAACCGTGAATAAGGATGTTGTTATATGTGCTACATGGTGTGTGTGTGTGTGTGTGTGTGTTAGGGTTCAGACCATACGTGGTGCAGCATTGCACCCATCCCACTGCGGACACCCTGAGGAGGTCAGTTATCATGTAAAATAATGTTGTGTCGGTATCTCTCCAGGTCCGGAGCAGGGGTTCTGAACTGGCTCATGCAGGGCATTGGGAAGGTGGTACCTCTACCAGACGTCCCCGTTTCACCTGCTAAACCGGTGGAGGTAAGTCTGGGACACAGTTTCAAGAGGTCCACAATGGTAAAGTAAAATGAATGAAGTTCCAATCCAGACCTACTAAATATTAATAAAATATAGATACTATTTACAGGCATAGATATTACTGGTTTACGGTATCCCTGGGATTTTACAGCTTGTGCCTTCTCTGGATTACATGCTTTTCTAAGTCTCTGTATACGAAGGCGTCTTTTAGCTGAAGCTCCTACCCAAACTGATAGGACGCGATATACAAGCCTGATGTGATGTTCCTTTACTAGGATGAAGAGCCCAAGGTGGAGGAGCACCCTGCAGTGTGTAAGTGCCTCTGAGGGCATACAAACACGAGCCCGTAAAAAAACCCGGTGAATAGCAACTAGTCATGGCTAATACAATCAATGACGGAGTCCTGTCTCTTTACAGTGACCCGGAGAGACTCCAAGGGGAGGTAAGTTACTGTATGTCTCGGTCCGAATGAGTGAGAGTGAAAACGTCTGTGCATCCGATGCATCGCGGCCGGGCCGTGTGTATAAAGCATAGCACTGCTTTTCAGTGGATGTCCTTACTCAAGACCGATCTCTGGGTTCCATTTGCCTCTGACTTAATCAGTGAGATGACATTTCTGATCCCTGTAACTCACTGTTTAGTAAATAAACTCTAATAAGCTCCTGCGCGCAAAGTCCTCCTCAACTGTTGCTTCTGTAATTAAAATGATTATGTTACATACCACTGTCTACGCATTGCACAGCGCTACGGAATATGATGGCGCTATATAAAACAAATAATACTAATAAACCCCTCTATCCTCCCATGTGTCTCTCTCAATAGAAAAGGCTGAGTCTAGTACATGCTTTTGGTAGAAATCCTTGTCACAAACAGAGAGCACATTTGACGCTATACCCCTGTGTTATATTACCTTTACAAGTGGAAATATGTTTGAAGCGCTCGCAGCCACGTTTCTATCCATGTTTGTGGCAAACGCCTGTCTTTAGTTAAGCAGGTAAGAGTGACCTTTAATGTTTTCTCCTCTTTCTGCAATGCAGCAGCGCTGACGCTGGGTATGTGCTTTTCTGTGTGTCCGGTAGAGTAGACGTTGTGGGCTTCTGGTTCTGACGTTCCTGGGCTTCTGGTTCCCAACCTGGGGCAGGTGTACGTACCCCGAACTAACAGACAGGGGTTAGGATGACGTGTGTAATAGAAACCCTGCGCTTTTCCCATATCTCCAGCGGCTTCAAAAGCTTCATATGAGCGGTTCTGGGCCCTGTGGATGTGTGTCTCTCAGTATGCTGGCTGTGTGATGGTGGAACGGGCAGGGTTGTGATACGTATTCTGTTATTGCTGCAGGGTGCTTCGCTGGATCTCTCAAGGTTTGGAGAAAGTCATCCCTCAACCAGTAACTGCAGCAAAGCAGGTAGGTACACGGCAAACGGCCAATAAATCAGCACAGTGGGACTGAAGACACAGAGATGTGCGGGAGCTATTCTGCCTTCTCTGTCTGTTATCAAGGAACGGGCATTAAATACCAGAATCATTCCAAATGATCCCAGGCGTGTGGTACTAGCCGGAATTATCCCAGAATCGGGTCAGATGGCTGCGGCTGCAGAACATTACCACTATATGGAACCATCATACCTCACTCATCACAGTATTGAGATATATATATATATATATACACTATATTTCATTTAAGCCTCTAGCTTTACAATATGGTCTCTTCATCACTGGTTAGTGCACATGATGACTGCGTGCGCTTTCTTTTCCAGGAATCCCAGCCCATCACTCTCGGCCAAGTGGAGGAAAGTAAGTGGCATGTGCTGGTGTGCAATGTGTGCAATGTGTGCTGTGTGCAATGTGTGCTGGTGTGCTGTGTGCCATGTGTGCTGTGTGCCATGTGTGCTGTGTGCCATGTGTGCTGTGTGCCATGTGTGCTGTGTGCCATGTGTGCTGTGTGCCATGTGTGCTGTGTGCCATGTGTGCTGTGTGCCATGTGTGATGTGTGCCATGTGTGCTGTGTGCTGTGTGCAATGTGTGTTGTGTGCAGTGTGTGCTGTGTGCCTGTGTTGGGGGTAATTGGAGGGAGACGATAAACAGTTTGGTTATGTATGCATTGGGATTTTAGGGACACTTTTTGTTTGAAACAAAAGGCTTAGAGGTAGATTTATGTTGCTTGCGTTCCGCGTCCACATGAAAGAAATGTTGGTTTGGCTTCAGTTTTAAATAATTGTTTAGTGAGGTGTCTGCTGTGCTGCACATCACACACTTTGATTTAAAGAAGTTATTTTACATGCCACGTGGAGCAAGGCTATTAATCATTCTGGATTAACCTGCCATGTATGCGGGGAGTCGGTTCCGAGTGTTATGGAGAAACACACGCACTTATTTACGCTGTGCAATTCATAAAAGCGAGTGTAAGGCACTCGCCCCATGTGTTATGAATAAACAGGAGATAGGAAATACTACAGGATTTTCCCAAACCCAAGAGGCTAAGGCCGCAGCTGTCTCCCTTGTCAGGCTGAGATGTTGGTGACTGTCTCCCTGTAACATGTATAACGCAGGCTTGCATCCAGAGAGGGGGCCGATGGAGCCTTGGGCTTGGTCTGGTGCTGCGGAATTGCAGGACAGTAATCTTGGCACCAGGCCAGGACGGAGGGGGCTGAGTGCTCACTTTATCCATTCATTGTTTTGCCTTCTCCTTTGTTTCAGAGGGAAGTGGGTTTTAAAAAAATACCTGAAACAAATGGAAAAAGAAGACACTGGAGTCCCCTCCTCCAGCCCTGGCTAAGGACATCTCCCTGCAGACTGCCGGCTCGTAACGAGGACGCCCCGTAGCTTTCCCTTCCGGCCGGAGATAGGTCCGTGGGCTGGGAGAACTCATACTCATCTTCCCCAAGAAAACGTTGGTGTCCGAGGTTAACCCAGCATCGCATCAGGCATGAGAGTACGAGTTACAGCGTTTCCAGCGGCACTGGGGTCTGTCTGCCATAGGGCTCAAACCGTGTAAAAAGCACTTGGGAGTGGGATGAAAAGGAGCCGTCGCCGTCACAGGTGTTGGGATAGCTACGTTTGTTAGAGCCACCTGCATCGTGTGCAATTGGTTTGTCTGCCAGGGCAATGGTTTCAGAAAAAATAAAGCCTAGAGCTGGATTGGTGGCAGCCTGTGGCAGAGCCAGCATTAGCTGATCAATGTGCTATCCGGCAGTGTTCACCATCACCCCTCCCCCTCCCAAACGCTGAACCAATCAACAACAACCAGCAACATTATAATCCTGCAGATCCTAAGATACCTTTCCTCGTGATATACACACCGGTGGGTTTTTATAACTATACGCTGCTTAGTTTATTCTGAAGACACGGACATCGCTGCCTAAAATGGGGACCCCCAGGTCCTCTCCCTAAAGCTGTGTATATCAATGCATTTAAATACCTTTTCATTAGTCTCCCCCTTATACAGACCTGGCAGTAATAGCCGAGACTCATTCTTTATCCAGTGCTCCCAAAGGCCAGCCAGCCAGCTAGCCAGCCAGCCGCATATCCCGTCTGAGCTCCATATACAGAGAGATCAGCCGAGTCTGCCCTTGGTGTAAGGGCCATGCTGGCTGTGGCTATATATATATATATATATATATATATATGTATAATATAAAGCCCTCCTAACCTGTAGAGATAGGTACGGGCTCCTGCCCTTTCCGCCCAGGGGCTCCGGCGACCGCTGCCATCAGAATACTCCTGTGTTCTCTGCTCACTTGTATGTGAAATGCAAATAAAGTGCGAGTTTTTCCTGTTGTCGGTGTCAGCGTGTCACGGCGTATAGCCAAGCAACGTGTCACGGCGTATAGCCAAGCAACGTGTCACGGCGTATAGGACTGTATTTTTGTGCCGGCTCATTGAATGCCTCTAACAGGGGGATTATCTGATCTCTTTATATACTTTTGACCTGTGCCCTCTACTGACATGGAGAGAACACGTCTAACCGCCTGCACACGCTTTGGGATTTAAGTCCTATCCGTGGCCATTATTAATGGCGGCAGCTTTTTGAGCACGCATTGGGTGCCACCTCTTTGAGGTCTCATCTCTCTGTCATGTTTGCTGATTACGTTTGGGAAGCAGATATGTAACATACATGAACAGGAGCTCATGTTGCAGATAAATATAAGCTGACGGTGATCATGACAGAGGTGTGTATGTACAGCCTGTGTGCCATTATAAGAGTCTGCGTACAATATTCCTCGTCACTCGACAAGGTGTGTTACCCACACGCCATGTGTGACGTCACAAGCTTACAATTGCACGATAACACGTATCTACGAGTGTATCAAAAGTGTAGTGTTATGGAGGCATCTGTATGTATGAACCCTGTTTGCCATCTCAGGCGTGTTCTAGTTGGCGTGTGGTACAGGCTATGTAACACTGAGGGCTCTTTTACTCACACCCCGGGCTGAGAGGCATGACATTCAGAGCGTTTCTTTATTGTTTCCCGTGTGAAGTTGTGTGGTTCGTTCATGTGTGTACTGCAGTGTGTAGATATTTGTAAAGTGTTAGCGTGGAGGGTCTCTGTGTAATTGTGAGGCGAGGGTATTTTATAAACCAAGCACCCCTTGTCCCTGTGTAGTCTGTATCCGGCAACAAAGCCCAGAAGAAGAGGATCTCCTGGTGGAAGATCTGGAAGACGAAGACGGTTCTGTACCAACAGATGAGATCCCAGCGGATGCCATCACTACAGCGGCCCCGAGCGGCACCAATGAAGGTACCAAGAGATGCCACAAACAGGTCTTTTTAGCGCTTGCCTAAAAGCTCTTGAACTTCTTACCCTGCATATAATCAGAGCACACGCATGCAATCTGCTGGGCCCCATCTGTAGAATGTTCCTACCCCAGCATGTATGTTCCAAATCAGCTTCAATGGCTTCCTTGTAGCAGAGGTAATACTCACGTTGGACAAGCATCTGTTCTTGTAATAAAGCCTTGGCTAGTGGGAGGAATGACATGAAATGTGGCAGTGTGAGTGTGTTCTGGAGAAGATGTGTACAGAAGAGCTAGATCACAGGTCTCTAGATCACAGGTCTCTAGATCACAGGTCTCTAGATCACAGGTCTCTAGATCACAGGTCTCTAGATCACAGGTCTCTAGATCACAGGTCTCTAGATCACAGGTCACCAGATTCTATGAGCCAAGGTCCAACATTAAGATCTATTTACCTCCATGTTTAAATCATATGTCACATGTTATACTTTGTCTGATCCATTCATATTCCCAATGAAAACATCTTTTACATGGCTGTCCGGGGGACCCCTGCTGGCCCTTGTACTATAGTTTGAGAAGCACTTATAGAGTATATACAATCCGTCACTTATTCTTGGTGTGTCAGGGTCAGTGACTTGTCCCCGTTAGTCTGTGTTCCACACACGCGTTCTGATGGCTGGCGCTGCGGGACATGATGGTGCTATATATAAAACATAAGTACGAGCAGTAAAGAGATTGGCCACTTGGCAGGGACAGGTAAGATGCAGCATGGCGCCGCTTTGTAGAAAAAGGCATTCTAGGAGAATTCTGTGGACCCTTGTGGTTTGTTTTTCGGCCATTTATCCCGAAGAGACTCTGATCTATGAAATGTTTTGCGGAAAGCACTATTAAGGAACTGGGTAATTTCTTACAGGCTTTTCTTCCTAAATAAGACTCGAGGTGCACGTCTGGAGGCAATTTAAAAAAAGCTAGTAACGTTGCGAGGTTCTCATCAGCGTGTCTTCCTTTATTACCCTGAGCATCCCGTGTAGTTCTGCACTAAGCCTTGCTTTTCTTGGTTGGGCTATATGTGTGGCTTGTGAGCAACATGGTAACTCCATGCCCTGCTCCTGCCTTTCAGGGAGAGGCACCACCGAGGCTCCAGAAGAGCTGGCCTACCACATCGGCAAAAACACAGGAGAGGCGGAGGGGACGAGGCAGCGGGACGAGACTCCTAGCGAAGAGAAGCAAATTCACCCGGCGATGTTCGCTGAGACACAAGGAGAAGACGAGTGGAGGACCCAACGCAGTGAGAACGCAGAAAGAGTCCGTAAACTGAGCGAGTGTCAGGAGACAGAGGATCAAAGCGAGACAAGGCAGGCGCTGCCGACAGAAGAGGGGAACGATCAGCAAGCTGACAATACCGATGGGGAAAAGACACGGGCAGATACAGAACCTCAGCCTGAGCCAGACGAGGGCCGGAAAGATCAGCAGCAACGCCCAACCGAGGACAGAGTAACCCAAGCCAAGGCAGTTCTTCCACCCCAGACTCGGGTGGAAGGGAGTCAGCTTGGTGCATGTGATCAGGAGTATTACCGAAAACATAACCGTGACTTTACTGAGAATAACAAGCAGGATACAGGGGTGCAAATGGTGGGGGTAACATCTCCATGGGAGGAATCATTTATCCAACAGGGAATGGAGGTGGTAAAAAAACAGCTTGTAGGAGGCATACTCACTGAAACAGGAGGCAAAATAAACACCCGTAGTGGGCAGGAAATACAGACAGAGGAGGGCATAATCCCTTCAGAGGAAGTGATAAATACCCCAGGTGTACAAACCCCAGAAACTGTAAATACCCCGGGTGTGGAGGACATACAGTCACTGCCTGGAGAATCAATAAATACCCCGGGTGTGGAGGATATACAGTCACTGCCTGGAGAATCGGTAAATACCCGGGCTGTGGAGGATATACAGTCACTGCCTGGAGAATCGGTAAATACCCGGGCTGTGGAGGATATACAGTCACTGCCTGGAGAATCGGTAAATACCCGGGCTATGGCGGACATACAGTCACTGCCTGGAGAATCAGTAAATACCCGGAGTGTGGAGGACATACAGTCACTGCCTGGAGAATCAGTAAATACCCGGGCTGTGGAGGATATACAGTCACTGCCTGGAGAATCAGTAAATACCCCGGGTGTGGAGGATATACAGTCACTGCCCGGAGGATCAGTAAATACCCGGGCTGTGGAGGATATACAGTCACTGCCTGGAGAATCAGTAAATACCCCGGGTGTGGAGGATATACAGTCACTGCCTGGAGAATCAGTAAATACCCGGGCTGTGGAGGACATACAGTCACTGCCTGGAGAATCAGTAAATACCCCGGGTGCGGAGGATATACAGTCACTGCCTGGAGAATCAGTAAATACCCCGGGTGTGGAGGATATACAGTCACTGCCTGGAGAATCAGTAAATACCCGGGCTGTGGAGGACATACAGTCACTGCCTGGAGAATCAGTAAATACCCCGGGTGCGGAGGATATACAGTCACTGCCTGGAGAATCAGTAAATACCCCGGGTGCGGAGGATGTACAGTCACTGCCTGGAGAATCAGTAAATACCCAGGCTGTGGAGGACATACAGTCACTGCCTGGAGAATCAGTAAATACCCGGGCTGTGGAGGACATACAGTCACTGCCTGGAGAATCAGTAAATACCCAGGCTGTGGAGGATATACAGTCACTGCCTGGAGAATCAGTAAATACCCGGGCTGTGGAGGATATACAGTCACTGCCTGGAGAATCAGTAAATACCCCGGGTGTGGAGGATATACAGTCACTGCCCGGAGGATCAGTAAATACCCGGGCTGTGGAGGATATACAGTCACTGCCTGGAGAATCAGTAAATACCCCGGGTGTGGAGGATATACAGTCACTGCCTGGAGAATCAGTAAATACCCGGGCTGTGGAGGACATACAGTCACTGCCTGGAGAATCAGTAAATACCCCGGGTGCGGAGGATATACAGTCACTGCCTGGAGAATCAGTAAATACCCCGGGTGTGGAGGATATACAGTCACTGCCTGGAGAATCAGTAAATACCCGGGCTGTGGAGGACATACAGTCACTGCCTGGAGAATCAGTAAATACCCCGGGTGCGGAGGATATACAGTCACTGCCTGGAGAATCAGTAAATACCCCGGGTGCGGAGGATGTACAGTCACTGCCTGGAGAATCAGTAAATACCCAGGCTGTGGAGGACATACAGTCACTGCCTGGAGAATCAGTAAATACCCGGGCTGTGGAGGACATACAGTCACTGCCTGGAGAATCAGTAAATACCCGGGCTGTGGAGGACATACAGTCACTGCCTGGAGAATCAGTAAATACCCAGGCTGTGGAGGATATACAGTCACTGCCTGGAGAATCAGTAAATACCCGGAGTGTGGAGGACATACAGTCACTGCCTGGAAAATCAGTAAATACCCCGGGTGTGGAGGATATACAGTCACTGCCTGGAGGATCAGTAAATACCCAGGCTGTGGAGGACATACAGTCACTGCCTGGAGAATCAGTAAATACCCGGGCTGTGGAGGATATACAGTCACTGCCTGGAGAATCAGTAAATACCCGGGCTGTGGAGGATATACAGTCACTGCCTGGAGAATCAGTAAATACCCCGGGTGCGGAGGATATACAGTCACTGCCTGGAGAATCAGTAAATACCCGGGCTGTGGAGGACATACAGTCACTGCCTGGAGAATCAGTAAATACCCGGGCTGTGGAGGACATACAGTCACTGCCTGGAGAATCAGTAAATACCCCGGGTGCGGAGGATATACAGTCACTGCCTGGAGAATCAGTAAATACCCGGGCTGTGGAGGACATACAGTCACTGCCTGGAGAATCAGTAAATACCCCGGGTGCGGAGGATATACAGTCACTGCCTGGAGAATCAGTAAATACCCGGGCTGTGGAGGACATACAGTCACTGCCTGGAGAATCAATAAATAGCCGGGCTGTGGAGGATATACAGTCACTGCCCGGAGAATCAGTAAATACCCGGGCTGTGGAGGATATACAGTCACTGCCTGGAGAATCAGTAAATACCCGGGCTGTGGAGGATATACAGTCACTGCCTGGAGAATCAGTAAATACCCGGGCTGTGGAGGATATACAGTCACTGCCTGGAGAATCAGTAAATACCCGGGCTGTGGAGGACATACAGTCACTGCCTGGAGAATCAGTAAATACCCGGGCTGTGGAGGACATACAGTCACTGCCTGGAGAATCAGTAAATACCCCGGGTGCGGAGGATATACAGTCACTGCCTGGAGAATCAGTAAATACCCCGGCTGTGGAGGATATACAGTCACTGCCTGGAGAATCAGTAAATACCCGGGCTGTGGAGGACATACAGTCACTGCCTGGAGAATCAATAAATAGCCGGGCTGTGGAGGACATACGGTCACTGCCTGGAGAATCAGTAAATACCCGGGCTGTGGAGGACATACAGTCACTGCCTGGAGAATCAATAAATAGCCGGGCTGTGGAGGATATACAGTCACTGCCCGGAGAATCAGTAAATACCCGGGCTGTGGAGGATATACAGTCACTGCCTGGAGAATCAGTAAATACCCCGGGTGTGGAGAATATACAGACACTGCCAGGAGAATCAGTAAATACCCCGGGTGTGGAGGATATACAGTCACATGAACATGTACACCCTGAAGAAGATATGCAAGCAGATCAGGACCATAAGGAAACACAATGCGATGAGATATGGGCTGTGGCAGACGAAGAGATGACACAAAGACAGTTGGGTGCTGGCACGGACGCGGAGCAGGACAGACAGATTGAAACTGAAGAAAGACACACGCAGACCGACGACACAGGGGCTCATACTCAAGAAGGGAGGCAAACCTCTTATGATGAAGATCAAACGGCACCAACCGAGGAACGGCGGCCTGTGCACACGCAAGCTGTGGGGCTCATGGGGAGCCAAGAAGAAGAGGGATGTGAAGATGAAGCTTTAGGACAAGGAGACAGGAGCCGTGAGGGAAGGCTAGCTTCACGTTCATGGAATTCAGCCACACCACGTAACATTTTACCTTCACAGGATGGTAACGTGTTTCTATCTCTACATAACACAGGACCTTTCACGTGTTTCTCTTACATCACGTGGCCAGACCTGTAGGGTTTCCATCATGTCATGTAGAGCAACTTGTAGCGTTTATTTAATCGCGAGCGGCCGATAGCGTTCCTGTTATTTAATCGCGAGCGACCGTTAGCGTTCCTGTTATTTAATCGCGAGCGGCCGATAGCGTTCCTGTTATTTAATCGCGAGCGACCGGTAGCGTTCCTGTTATTTAATCGCGAGCGGCCGATAGCGTTCCTGTTATTTAATCGCGAGCGACCGGTAGCGTTCCTGTTATTTAATCGCGAGCGACCGGTAGCGTTCCTGTTATTTAATCGTGAGCGACCGGTAGCGTTCCTGTTATTTAATCGCGAGCGTCCGGTAGCGTTCCTGTTATTTAATCGCGAGCAACCGGTAGTGTTCCTGTTATTTAATCGCGAGCGGCCTATAGCGTTCCTGTTATTTAATCGCGAGCGGCCGACAGCGTTCCTGTTATTTAATCGCGAGCGACCGGTAGCGTTCCTGTTATTTAATCGCGGGTGGCCGATAGCGTTCCTGTTATTTAATCGCGAGCGACCGGTAGCGTTCCTGTTATTTAATCGCGAGCGGCCGACAGCGTTCCTGTTATTTAATCGCGAGCGACCGGTAGCGTTCCTGTTATTTAATCGCGGGTGGCCGATAGCGTTCCTGTTATTTAATCGCGAGCGACCGGTAGCGTTCCTGTTATTTAATGGCGAGCGGCCGATAGCGTTCCTGTTATTTAATGGCGAGCGGCCGATAGCGTTCCTGTTATTTAATCGCGAGCAACCGGTAGCGTTCCTGTTATTTAATCGCGAGCGGCCTATAGCGTTCCTGTTATTTAATCGCGAGCGGCCGACAGCGTTCCTGTTATTTAATCGCGAGCGACCGGTAGCGTTCCTGTTATTTAATCGCGGGTGGCCGATAGCGTTCCTGTTATTTAATCGCGAGCGACCGGTAGCGTTCCTGTTATTTAATGGCGAGCGGCCGATAGCGTTCCTGTTATTTAATGGCGAGCGGCCGATAGCGTTCCTGTTATTTAATCGCGAGCGGCCGATAGCATTCCGGTGTTTAATCGCGAGCGGCCGATAGCGTTCCTGTTATTTAATTGCGAGCGACCGGTAGCGTTCCTGTTATTTAATCGCGAGCGACCGGTAGCGTTCCTGTTATTTAATGGCGAGCGGCCGATAGCGTTCCTGTTATTTAATCGCGAGCGGCCGATAGCATTCCGGTGTTTAATCGCGAGCGGCCGATAGCGTTCCTGTTATTTAATTGCGAGCGACCGGTAGCGTTCCTGTTATTTAATCGCGAGCGACCGGTAGCGTTCCTGTTATTTAATCGCGAGCGACCGGTGGTGTCCCTGTTATTTACTCGCGAGCGACCGGTGGTGTCCCTGTTATTTACTCGCGAGCGACCGGTGGCGTCCCTGGCTGATTTTGGCCTCTTTTACGTTGGTTTTGACAGGGATGCAGGAGACTGCGGAGGACAGCCTGCTGACAGAGGATCTGGAGTCTCGTCTGAAAACAGAGGCTGGACAGCAAGAGACTGTGCATGAAGAGGACACGCGTGAAGAGGACACGCATGACACTCCATCCTGGTCCCCGAAAGAAAGCGAGGAGGCGAGAGGGTAAGCTGCAGCTCTTGGTGTGTAATGTTCTTTGCTGGTTGTAGTTAACCCCTTCAGTCCCCTTAGGACGTACCTGTGCATCCTTAAAACCTGTGACGAGAAGCCCGTTAGTACGTACAGATACGTCCTGACTTCTCGCTGCCGCCACACAGGGGGTCAGTCTATATGCGGCCTGGACTCTTCCCTCTTCCCATAATTATTATGTTTTATGTATTTCTATGATCAGAATGATGTATAATTTGTGCGCGTTCATCGAATATGGAAAAGGGAACTCATGGTAAACATGGGGGTTACGTGCTCATCATTTACATAGAGAATTGCCTTTTGTGCAGTAATTCCATAATTTGCTCTTCATACCGAAACCCACCTGTTATTTAAGTGCAGACCAAAGTTGAGTTATCCCTATACCCCTGTTGTTCAGGGGGCCAGATAGGGCCCCAGATGTCTTCTTGCTCACATTTACTGAATGGACATGGCTGATTTGTGGGGCGCAGATGTCATAATGACCTTTTTACTGGGACTGTGTTTCCGCAGGGCAGAAAAGGACCCCATGGAGTCTGAGAATGAGTAAGTCGGCACGTATGGCTCTGATCTGGCCCCCTGACATAGATTATTCGCTGGATAATAATGCTTCTATTCAGCCCTAATTTATATAGGGGATTAGCCAGGGATCAGTGCTCTGCTTCCCGTGTGAGCCGTGTGTTTCCCCTGGGAAGTCCCAGGACTGAGTGGAGCCCGGAGAGTGAGACGCGTATGTGAGTGGAAGCGTGTGTCTGATGTGTGACGCTGGCCTTTAAACCCGTGAGTACCACTTACGTTCGCATGGACGTGATGTGCCACGTGCACTCTGACGTGTCTCTCTCTTAGGCGTCTGTCCTGGATCATGGAAGAAGATGAAGATGAGTCTGAGTAGGTATCGCACTTCAGTAATGGAGACTCATTGCCTGTCCGCGTTGATTACAGAAGCATTGTGCGAGCTCCGACACACGTAATGCCGCGATTCCATCAAGCTACCCGGGGACGGGACTAATGTGTTTAACATACTGTCTGTTTCCTCAGGCTTCTGATGTCCTGTTATCACAGTGAAAGTGAGGAGGAGACCAAGGTGTCGCAGTAAGTGCCTCCTTTTGGGTCACGAGGCTTTACTCTCTGAATGGAAAAGGCTGACGTTTAGATCCCTAGAAACGCACGGCTGTCTCTTAGCAACTCGTCATGCCCTGACTACGGATGGGCTTCTCCTGGCAACAGTGGGTCCCTGGGCTCAGCCGGAAAGGAGCTGCTCGCCAGCCGATCATTGCTCCCGCTCAAGCTGATTAGCGAGACACAGGATTTAAACACTAATCTTCCCTGTGCGTTCCCTTCCGAATGCAAACCCTTTTTAGAGATCATCTCCAGCAGGGTGCTTTGGGGGGTCTCGTCCTCTCAGCTTTTCTTAGTTTAGATCTGGTTGTGTGTTGTAGGTGTCTTTATTAGTTGCGGTTCGTTACAGGAGTTTCCCATCCATACCGTTTACGGAGGGTTTTTATTTAATAAAACCTCGTAGCGATGGGGACGGCGCACCCCCTCTTCATGCGCTGATGTCTGTCGTGTGACATTTCTTCTCTCCGCTCCTCAGACAGGTGATTTTGGAGGGTCCTTCTGAATACCTGGACGCGTCCGTTCGTCCCCCGGTTCACGCTGAAGAGACTGCACACTACATGCAGGTACTGTACACCCATTCATGTCCGATGCGGCGTGTTACTTATCCGGGGGGCAGTGCACGGAGACCCCCTCAACGCAATAAAAAATGTGTATTTCCAATACTTTTTGCGGGACGTAGGGAGGCTGTGCTAACCTGTTCTGTTAGAAATGATTGAATGATTATATATATATATATAATGTGTAAATATACATACATTCATACACAGTTTCTATAGTAACTTCTTTCAGTTCCTGGCACTTTCTTACCCTTGCAGTGGGTGTCTGGGGATGGGCACACTGCAGGAAGCATGCCTGTGTTACACCCCGATTTCCGGTTGCGTGCCTGTGTTACACCCCGATTTCCGGTTGCGTGCCTGTGTTACAACCCGATTTCTGGTTGCGTGCCTGTGTTACACCCCGATTTCTGGTTGTGTGCCTGTGTTACACCCCGATTTCTGGTTGCGTGCCTGTGTTACACCCTGATTTCTGGTTGCGTGCCTGTCTTACACCCCGATTTCTGGTTGCGTGGCCGTTTTACACCCCGATTTCTGGTTGCGTGGCTGCTTACACCCCGATTTCTGGTTGCGTGGCTGTCTTACACCCCGATTTCTGGTTGCGTGGCTGTCTTACACCCTGATTTCTGGTTGTGTGGCTGTCTTACACCCTGATTTCTGGTTGCGTGCCTGTGTTACACCCCGATTTCTGGTTGCGTGGCTGTCTTACACCCCGATTTCTGGTTGCGTGGCTGTCTTACACCCCGATTTCTGGTTGCGTGGCTGTTTTACACCCTGATTTCTGGTTGCGTGGCTGTCTTACACCCCGATTTCTGGTTGCGTGGCTGCTTACACCCCGATTTCTGGTTGCGTGGCTGTCTTACACCCCGATTTCTGGTTGCGTGGCTGTCTTACACCCCGATTTCTGGTTGCGTGGCTGTCTTACACCCTGATTTCTGGTTGCGTGGCTGTCTTACACCCCGGTTTCTGGTTGCGTGGCTGTCTTACACCCCGGTTTCTGGTGGAGGGTGACAGGTAGGATGCTGGAGACGTGAGCACTCAGTGTCACTAGAGGTTGCTTCTCGGAGGCATTAAGGGATTCTGCACGGGTAGTTGGGAAGAGATGATAGGGAAACGATTGCCCTACAGCCCACCCCGCGCGGGTCACTTGCCACCTGCTGCTGATAGATTATCTGGTCGCGCAGCTTTCTGAAGGTTTTGGATGACGTGGTCTGCACGCTCCTCATACTACACTCAATCGGTGAAATGGCTTGAAGGAGGGGGCCGAATCACGGTCTAAAGTGTTAAGCGGGGGCTTTCGCTCTCCTTCCCGACATGCACCTCTCTGTTTTCCAGGCTTTGGAACGCGCGGTGGGCATCTTTTCGGCTGAGGAAGCAGGTAACTGTGTATGGTAGCGGCGTGTGTAAAATTTGTGGCGTAATTGTGCGTGTTGTAGCTGACAGCATTACGCGTAGTCACTGGAAATGGCTGATGAGATATTACTGTGCGTAGCGGGTGCTTCCTTCTCGCAGATGTGTCTTCCCTCCGTTAATAATGTGTATGATTTCTAGTTGAGCGCATGTAACGTGCGTGAAGCCTCCCGCGTGATTTCCGCCTCCTGTGTTCCCAGGTCCGCCGCTCCGCTCGCTTTGTTCCCTGCGATCTCTGGCACCATGTCCCGTCACAGCGCAGACGTAGAGCTGTCCCGGCTGGTCTCTGAAGAAGCCCGGTCCCCGGCTGCTTTACCTGACACCATTAATCACCTCCCCAATGTACCCATCTACCAAGCTTCCTCTCCTCGTCCCCCGAGCTGTATACATGGGCTAGTGAACCCCAGCTTCCTCGGAGATAGTGGCTCCCCAAGCCACGCTTTAGGTAGACTGAGCCCGGTGCTTTTTGCTTCATTACTGTACCTGCGCAGATTCTCCTTGTTTAAAGAAACCACGTCGTTAAAGCATTTTATTTAACGTATTGTCTATTTCTGAACGTGTGCTTTTCACCTGTATCCGGCAAGGCTTTGTTACATGTAAGGTTCCCCCGCATGTCTGCCTTCCTAGATCGCGTGTCCTTTGGTCACCCGGCTGTCAGCATCGAGGATGTGGATTCAGGAAGCATTACGACGGCCCTCACACATGAAATCCCCGTGAAGCCACCAGCGTCCCCGTACAGGACTCTTGCTGTACCTGGCACATCGATGCCAGCAAAGAGGTAATGCCAGGCTGGAGCCGGCACCTTCCTGTTCATTTATTGATTGTGTGGCATTTATGCCCCTGGAGCATGTGGGGGTAACACTGCGACACTGCGTGTGCTTCCCGGGGGGAGTCATTGCCCAGCGCCGGTGCTTGAAGGGGCCGTGCCCTGGGGATGGGGCACCCTGTTATTGTCTTATCCATGTTTTGCCACTGGGGCTAAAGTCAGGATTGGGATTTTTGGGGTGTTTTTGCTGGTTCCAGGGAGGATAAGAAGAAACTGTTCCTTGGCTTGATTTGGGCTGAATGATTGCCCTGCTTGGCTCAATCGGAGTTTCAAAGCCGAGTCAGGAAAGGTGGTAGAATGGGAGAGTACATAAAAGCGGATTCCCCGCCGAGTTCTTGACAAGGGCCGCTGAATGCTCAGCTCGCATTGTTAACGAGCATCCCCGGTATAGACGAGACAATGATCCTGGTGAACGTGACGTTGGTTCCACTCGTTGCTTGGTATTCTGACCCGTGTCCCGTATTTGTCGTAGGAAGAGGACGGTGTCCCAAGCAGACGGGGAAGATGCACCTGATGCCGAGGATGAAGAGTAAGACGGCGGGGATGTGTAATATATGAGGTTTACCTGGCGGCCCCAAAAGCTGCACTCTGCGGGTGCGATTGCCTTATTAGCGCTCACTAAGTGGGGCACTTTCTGAACATGGTAATCAGATTTACCCCGCGTCCTGCCTGTCACAGGGAGTATTACATCTTGTGAACATGTTTGTGCTGTACTCGGGGGTATCGCTGTATACTGTATCAGATTTACCCCGCGTCCTGCCTGTCACAGGGAGTATTACATCTTGTGAACATGTTTGTGCTGTACTCGGGGGTATCGCTGTATACTGTATCAGATTTACCCCGCGTCCTGCCTGTCACAGGGAGTATTACATCTTGTGAACATGTTTGTGCTGTACTCGGGGGTATCGGTGTATACTGTATCAGATTTACCCCGCGTCCTGCCTGTCACAGGGAGTATTACATCTTGTGAACATGTTTGTGCTGTACTCGGGGGTATCGGTGTATACTGTATCAGATTTACCCCGCGTCCTGCCTGTCACAGGGAGTATTACATCTTGTGAACATGTTTGTGCTGTACTCGGGGGTATCGGTGTATACTGTATCAGATTTACCCCGCGTCCTGCCTGTCACAGGGAGTATTACATCTTGTGAACATGTTTGTGCTGTACTCGGGGGTATCGGTGTATACTGTATCAGATTTACCCCGCGTCCTGCCTGTCACAGGGAGTATTACATCTTGTGAACATGTTTGTGCTGTACTCGGGGGTATCGCTGTATACTGTATCAGATTTACCCCGCGTCCTGCCTGTCACAGGGAGTATTACTTCTGTTAGCATCTTGTTATGTCTCTAATTCCTGTCTTTTCTGTGATCTCAGGCCAATGGAGAGGTCGGCATCTTCTATCAGTCAAAGCAGCGCCATCGTTACAGAGCGTCTGCAGGAGCTGGTCAGACTCTTCAAGGACCGCACGGAGCGCGTGAAGGAGAGGCTCATAGACCCTGAGCTGTCCTCAGAAGAGGAGAGCCCCGCCGCGTGTGAGTAACAGCGTCACCACGTTACATGGCAATCAGCTTTTCTCTTATGCCAGGTACTCTGCGCTGGGATGTCAGTAAGTGAAGCGGCCCATCGGGGTGAGAGCGATCAGACATACTGCTTCGCAGACAGAGACACACCTCGCTATGTTACGGATGTCACGGCCGCGCTCCGTGCTATGCATCTGTTCTGATCAGTCACACGTGCTGAACATATACTTCTGTTTAACATGGTATATGGTGACTTGTCTTCCTTACAGCTGGTTGTGTCAGTCGTAGTATGAAGTGTTTAGAGTACGCCGTGGCATGGGTGTTGCATGCATTGTTTGGGGTGATTTACTATCCTCTTGCTTAATCGTTTGTTTGGCTGTTGTGCTGCATTACCAGCATTAGCCAGTGTAATGATTTTGTGTGATTTTGCCCATTCCTTGGCATTTTATGTACTGATAGTTTACTTCTCCTCTAGCCCCCTCTAAAAAGCCTGCGGCAGCAGCTCCACCGCCGCCACCTCCCCCCGCAGAGGAGAAGAAGACAGAAGGGGAGCCCCCCGCTGGGGAGGAACATTACTGCGATATGCTGTGCTGCAAATTTAAAACCCGGCCGTGGCGACACCGCCTCAAGAAATACGAGTTCCCATCCAGCATCGATCCTCTGACCAGTAAGGAGCAAACAACGGGGTCCATGGGATTGGCACACAAATCCAGTATCCATCCATTACCGAGCAGCTAGCCACAAGGATCCAGCATGTCTCCCTCTCTCCTAATGCAGATCTCATGTATGTGCTGTGGCTGTTTTTCGTGGTGATGGCATGGAACTGGAACTGCTGGCTCATCCCTGTTCGCTGGGCATTCCCCTATCAGACTCCCAGTAACATCCATTACTGGCTGCTAATGGACTACCTGTGTGACCTCATATATCTGCTGGACATAGTTGTCTTCCAAGTGCGGCTGCAGTTTGTGCGTGGAGGTGACATCATTGTGAGTTACAATGAGTGGCGTTTTAGCCGTCAGACAGGAAGCCGCCCGTAAAATAACTCACATGCAGGTTAATTGTGAATTGCGCATGACATATCCCAGGTGTTTGTACCTGAGAGGCCTGTGAGTGAACCCGACACACCTCTGTCCCAACGTGTCTGTAGCAAGAATGGAAAACTTGTCAATTATTTGTGGGACAGTTGAGAAGGCCGTAAGCCTCCAGGACGTCTGGCCAAGTAGCTGCTCAGAGGTTAAATGGCTTCAAAACAAATCCTCACGGGGTCTAACTGTCTGTGTTTTCCTCTCCAGACCAGCAAGAAAGACATGCGGGAAAACTACACCAAGTCCGAACGATTTAAGGTACTCCACGCATCGATCATAAGGAGAGCTTGGCTCCCTCGGGTCCGGTGTAGAGGAGAGCTTGGCTCCCTCGGGTCCGGTGTAGAGGAGAGCTTGGCTCCCTCGGGTCCGGTGTAGAGGAGAGCTTGGCTCCCTCGGGTCCGGTGTAGAGGAGAGCTTGGCTCCCTCGGGTCCGGTGTAGAGGAGAGCTTGGCTCCCTCGGGTCCGGTGTAGAGGAGAGCTTGGCTCCCTCGGGTCCGGTGTAGAGGAGAGCTTGGCTCCCTCGGGTCCGGTGTAGAGGAGAGCTTGGCTCCCTCGGGTCCGGTGTAGAGGAGAGCTTGGCTCCCTCGGGTCCGGTGTAGAGGAGAGCTTGGCTCCCTCGGGTCCGGTGTAGAGGAGAGCTTGGCTCCCTCGGGTCCGGTGTAGAGGAGAGCTTGGCTCCCTCGGGTCCGGTGTAGAGGAGAGCTTGGCTCCCTCGGGTCCGGTGTAGAGGAGAGCTTGGCTCCCTCGGGTCCGGTGTAGAGGAGAGCTTGGCTCCCTCGGGTCCGGTGTAGAGGAGAGCTGGGCTCCCTCGGGTCCGGTGTAGAGGAGAGCTTGGCTCCCTCGGGTCCGGTGTAGAGGAGAGCTGGGCTCCCTCGGGTCCGGTGTAGAGGAGAGCTTGGCTCCCTCGGGTCCGGTGTAGAGGAGAGCTTGGCTCCCTCGGGTCCGGTGTAGAGGAGAGCTTGGCTCCCTCGGGTCCGGTGTAGAGGAGAGCTGGGCTCCCTCGGGTCCGGTGTAGAGGAGAGCTGGGCTCCCTCGGGTCCGGTGTAGAGGAGAGCTGGGCTCCCTCGGGTCCGGTGTAGAGGAGAGCTGGGCTCCCTCGGGTCCGGTGTAGAGGAGAGCTGGGCTCCCTCGGGTCCGGTGTAGAGGAGAGCTGGGCCCCGGTGGGGAGACACTGCTGCTTTCCCTGTAACGCGCTTTCTCTTTCTGTTTAGATGGATGTCATCTCTCTCCTCCCGCTGGATCTTTTGTACCTTAAGTTTGGTGTCAGATCCATTCTCCGGTTACCTCGCATTTTGAAGGTTGGTTCTCTCCGTTGTGTGATCACAGAGGCTGGAGGCTGCTGTGGGTCCGGTGTTAGCAATGTGTAATAGAGACCCTAGCGCTGCCCCCTGTGCCCTCCGTGACGGATACGGTCCAGCCAGATGAAATGGGCTCATTCGGCGTTGCCAGGCCTGGATATAGGGAAGGGAGAGAGACTTTATTAATGCCTGGTCCATTTCTCTGCAGTACATGGCATTCTTTGAATTTAACAACCGTCTGGAGGCGATTCTGAGCAAGGCGTACATCTACAGGTCAGTGAGCTGTCAGGATATTGCTGAAGGGGTGGGCAGTTCCCGGATTCTGCCCCTGCAGAATGGAGCTGGGGGGTATTTATATCCTTGTAGCCGTTCAGTGACGCTCTCCTTAATGCAGGGTGATCCGGACGACGGCTTACCTTCTGTACTGTCTTCACATGAACGCTTGCCTCTATTACTGGGCGTCTGACTTTGAAGGCTTGAGATCCACCAAGTGGGTGTATGATGGAGAGGGAAATAGGTAAGTGGCCCCCAAACCGTGGGAGGGGACATTTTCTCGGATGGCTGAATTTGTTCAGTACTGTAGACGGCGTGCTGTGTGCGTTCTGTGTGCTTTCCCCAGAACAGTATAAGTGGGGTACTTGGGGTAACACATGGTAAGTGTGACAAAAACTGAATGATCAGAACCCTGGGTAGAAAGAGCAGCAGATCAGAGGTAGGGAACGTGGAGGCAAGCGATCGCTCGGCGCCTCTTCGAGCTGCCCCTGCTGTATGCCGCGTTATCACCTTTCGCCTGTGTTCCTCACGCAGTTATATCCGCTGCTATTACTGGGCTGTAAAGACATTGATTACGATTGGAGGCCTCCCTGATCCGCAGACGCTGTTTGAGTTATGGTTCCAGCTCCTCAATTACTTCATGGGTGTGTTTGCCTTCTCTGTCATGATTGGTCAGGTGAGTTAAAGGGCCTGGAACGGGGCACATCCTGGGCACGGCACGCTTCCCTGTGGGGTCTCTTGCCGCTGCGTTGAGGGGCACAGTAGAAATGGCCAGTTTCCAGTCACAAGGGGTCCTCTCTCTGTGTTTTAGATGAGAGACGTAGTCGGTGCAGCCACTGCCGGACAGACTTACTATCGCAGCTCTATGGACAGCACCATCAAGTACATGAACTGCTACAAGATCCCTCGCAGTGTACAGAATCGTGTCAAGATGTGGTATGAGTACACGTGGCAGTCGCAGGGAATGCTGGGTAAGTGCACTTAGAGCTTCTTGCGTTCGTGGCCCAGCGCCGTTACTGAGCACTTTGCTGCCCTTCCCTTCCTTGCAGATGAGTCTGAGCTTATGGTGCAGCTCCCAGATAAGATGAGGCTGGATCTCGCTATAGACGTGAATTACAACATTGTCAGCAAAGTGGCCCTTTTCCAGGTAAAAGCTGCGTGACGTCCGCGACACTTACTGCGTTTGCCACTAGGCGGCGCCATCGCCTCATTTGCGCAATTCTAACAGTTTGTGACAGCAGAAAAGAGACAATTGCCGCCTGTTCTGATATCATAGGAAGATTCTTTTCACTTGATGAATTCCTGTATCGCTTCCACTGGACAGCTTCCTTGTATCCACTACCCTTTCTTTAAAGTAATAATTCCGATCTCCGCAGGCATTCTGTGCTTTTATCATTAACAAAGTTACACGGGATGTGACATCCCCGGCTACAAACTGTCAAAAAAGAGACAGCCTGGTCCCCTTTATGTTCTGTGTAATGACTTTGCATGTGTGGTAAATATGTATAAAAATCATTACAGGCACGAGTGTTCTTTTACCTGCATTGTGGTCAGATCCCATTAATGTGATTCCATTTGTTTCTCCCCCTGTTCAGGGCTGTGATCGGCAGATGATTTACGACATGCTCAAGCGACTGCGCTCGGTTGTGTATCTGCCTGGAGACTATGTGTGTAAGAAGGTAATAAGATGTTTGCCTGGATACCCTTATCGCGTATGGTTAGCCGCGTATCTGCCGCACGTCTGGTTGCCTGAGCACTTTATAGAGATGCTCAGATACAGACTCTGAACCTGCCGGCTTCTTAGTTACGTTATAAATCTGTGCGCTGGTATTTTATAAATAATAAGACTCTGTCATGGGAACCCTGGCATTGGAGGTGTATAACCTGGCGACATCTGGAACCAGACTAAATAATCTGATTTACAGGGGGAGATCGGCCGTGAGATGTATATCATTAAAGCCGGGGAGGTGCAGGTGCTTGGAGGACCAGACGGACAGACTGTCCTCGTGTGTCTCAAAGCTGGCTCTGTGTTTGGAGAAATCAGGTGAGTTTTGGGTGATGTCTGTGAAACTCAGCTACATGTAAGAAATGGATCCTAAGCAAGGTGACATTATGTCCTTAACGTACTCCTCGGCGTGGTTCTTACTTGTGACCGTGAATATCTTCAATGACAATTAACCAATAAACAGACTGAAACGTGAGATAAAGTCCCTTTTATTAATAACAACATATTAGAAAAAACTGGCTTATGGAGTCCCCCCACTAATGCGGCATTCCCTCTCCCCGAGGACAGCTGGTAAGACACCGCGCGCTCAGCGTAAGTCAGCGACCAGATCATCCTGCGTCATCTCTGGCCATCCATCCCTCCCCAAAATAGCGAGCCATTATCACAGTGGCCCTCCCCATCCGCACCCTGGGGTGCCTCTGTCCTGTAAACAAGCCTGACCACAAAGTCCATTGGCCGGTAGCGTCACCGGAGGGGTATGCCTTCACCCGGCCATATGCCTTTACCAGGCCCAACCACAAAGTCGGTCCTTTCCATTGGCCGGTACCGTCACCGGAGGGGTATGCCTTCACCCGGCCATATGCCTTTACCAGGCCCAACCACAAAGTCGGTCCTTTCCATTGGCCGGTACCGCCACCGGAGGGGTATGCCTTCACCCGGCCATATGCCTTTACAAGTCAGTGCCCTGTAGAGGGTTTTTGCTGACAACCTTGGGGGGAGGGAAGGCCGCATAACAGCAGACAAAGCAAAAAGGTAAGTAATAACAGACCTGGCCAAAAGTGCCTACTTAAATAGCGCCCGATTTTCCAGCCTTTGCTCTCTGTAGAGACCATTTCAGGTGTATCTGGGGGCAAAGCACCTTCATGGAGCTCTCTCCCAGGCCGTCCCTCGCTAGATATACTTCCCGTGCACTCTGTGCGTTCAGGCGCTTCCGTGTGCCTGTTCTCCCCATCTGTGGGTCTCTTACACGGTGCTATAAAGAGTGTGTAAAGAGCGTGTGTTTGTATCCTCAGTCTGCTGGCAGTGGGGGGAGGAAATCGCCGCACGGCAAACGTGGTGGCACACGGCTTTACCAACCTTTTCATCCTGGATAAGAAGGATCTTAGTGAGATCTTAACTCATTATCCCGAGTCTCAGAAACTTCTGCGCAGGAAAGCAAAGTAAGTTTCCTGGGATAAGATGTGGTCGCACCAAGTTCTCGTCCGTCCAGAAACAGGCTCTGATTGTCTTCTGTAGGAAAATGCTTAAGAACACCTGCAAACCAAAAGACGAGGGTCCTGCCCAGAAGGGATTCCAGCACATCATCCCCCCAAGGCCCGAGACCCCCAAGCTTCTGAAAGCTGCACTTGCCGCTACTGAAAAAATGGGTTTTAAGGGATTTTCCAAACTAAGGCTTCAGATGAAAACGAAGAAAACCGTCCAGGTAAATCCAGGAGCTAAGAAATAAAGTACAGAGTACTGTACAGGTTCCATGGTGTGATTTCCGCTGCACACGCCAGGTGGCTGCTAGGCTTCCTTTCTTACTTCCCTCGCAGTGAAGACTCTTAATCAATTTAGGGTGCACTCACCTTATGGCCTCTGCATTAACCTCTAAACATAGGGAGAAAAGCTCTTATATGCCAGTGGCTGCTTTCTGACAATAGCTGGAAATAACCGGCATTCTGCTGGAGAAGCCAGCGTTATTTTGGCCCTTTAAAGCTCTTTGGCAATTGACACCCTGCAGAAAGCCCAGGCCAGATACCCCGTGCCCTAGGATGGGGTGAGTGCAGTCAGGCACAGGGATTAGCTGTACTAGTGGGTAGCGGCGCTGTGCACGACGGACATGGATGCAGAAAAGGCAGTAAAATGAAGCGTTTCGTATTAAAATAATATCAGGCAGAGCAGCGCCGTCAGCTTTACCGCCCAGCAAGCTCCATAAACACGTAGGAAAGGAGACGGACAGAGCTCCTCACGCAATGTCTGTAATTCCTCCTACAGCCAACCACTTCCAGCCCAGTACCCCCAGGATCCCCAGTCCACCGCCGATCTCCGGTGCCCCCCATCAGAGCAGAAGACCATGACCCGACTGACATAGTGTCCGAGTCTGCAGACAACACTGTTTGTATTCGGGTCAGCCCGTCCTCCCGGGGTGATGAACAGATCCTTTCTGTGGAAGCGACTGGACCAGAGGATGAAAAGAAATAAAGAAGGGGCGTCATGTAGGATTTGGTGGAACTTACGCCCTTTTCCGGTAAAGCAGCAAAGCTGCTGTCAGACCCAGAGGGCCGTTGTGGCCTGGAAAGAGATAACAAACTGCCATCAATAAATGCAGAGATACGGAAACCGGTTACACCGGGAACTGCCTGTTACGGGTCTGCGGGGGTGAAGAGAGAGGAGCCGTCCTCGCTCCCGGCCCTCCGCTCGCTTTTTGCAGTATAGCCCTGTTGTAAGGGGCAGGGGACAGTAGGCTTAGTTCTGAGTAAAAAGCTGTAATGTCTATTAAAAGGAAAATTGTTATTTTGTTAAATAAATCTTTTCCTGCAAACGAAACCTTTGGTTCCGGGGCCATTTTTCTGAGGTATGAGCAGGGTTACGTGCAGCACTGGGGCGGAATACCCCGTGGCACAGCTCGGTCACCGTCCTGGACGTTTGGCTCTAGCTTAACCGGATCTTGGACCTGCTGACTGGTAGGTATACGCTGTTTCACCCGCTCCTGCCCTGTATGGGGCAACGTCAGTGGAGGATTATCTGCTACATGATATGATTGTCTCTGTTTCATTAACAGACATTAAGGACAAGAGTCACCCCGCAGCTGGCGTAGCAGCAGGTCACCGGAAAGGGTAACTCTTAACAGCCTGATATGTAGAAAAGCTTGTCTGTCTGTCTGTCTGTCTGTCTGTCAGTTCTCTCTCAATGTGGAATGCGTTAGGCAGGGAACCGTTCTAAGGATGTCTCTACATGCCATTAATCGGAGGGGAAACACCGACGTCCTGCTTGCCTCTCAGGGAAGGCTGCCTGGCTATTTGCCAACGCGTTTTGCTTCCTCTTCTGCCTCCACACGTGAGGCCCAAATAAAACAAACCTGAAGCGTAGTTCTGCTGAACACAAGCTTGTCGTATGATTACGTTTTTGTGTGTGTGTGTGTGTGTGTGTGACGGGCTGTGACAGTATTATCTCAAAACCACAATGAGAAAACAATTGAAAGAGTCACACGGAGCTCGCGAGCCGCAGACAGGATGCGGAAACCGCAGACAGAGGCACTTGCTGTAGGAATACTTTTTAACGCTGCTCTTCAAAGAAAATCTGCTGGCCCATTTGGCTGGTTATCGGCGCATGTCCCGTTGGGCTGATGATGGCGGTGTGAGTGCGTGTCCCGTGGACTCTGTGCTGCCGGCCCGTTGGGCTGATGATGGCGGTGTGAGTGCGTGTCCCGTGGACTCTGTGCTGCCGGCCCGTTGGGCTGATGATGGCGGTGTGAGTGCGTGTCCCGTGGACTCTGTGCTGCCGGCCCGTTGGGCTGATGATGGCGGTGTGAGTGCGTGTCCCGTGGACTCTGTGCTGCCGGCCCGTTGGGCTGATGATGGCGGTGTGAGTGCGTGTCCCGTGGACTCTGTGCTGCCGGCCCGTTGGGCTGATGATGGCGGTGTGAGTGCGTGTCCCGTGGACTCTGTGCTGCCGGCCCGTTGGGCTGATGATGGCGGTGTGAGTGCGTGTCCCGTGGACACTCCTTCCATGGTGTACACGGAATACACACTAACCTGATGAGTTTCCCCGCCTTCAGATTAAGGTTGTTATAAAGGTTGTCACGTAGTACAAGTACCTTCACAGGAGGTTTATTGATGTCCCTGCGTGTGTCCCACAGAGCCCAGACATCAAGCAGGCAGCTGCCGTTTGCCCCTGCAGTGGCAGATTGGGTAACTGCAAGGAGAAGTCAGTGATGGCCGCAAACCCCAACAGACGTAAGGCGTTGATCCCTAATCGAGCCGCGATATTAACTGCGTGTTTACACGATAATTAGAGGAATACTAACGCCATGGCGGGAGCCGGGCAGCACGGAGTTAAATAGTGACAGCGGTAATGCTATTAGAAGGCAGCCTGTCCGTCTGCCACGGGCTACAAGCTGAGGCTGATGGGATGAGGTCTGCCGTTATGCCACAATCCTCTTATCCGAGGGAGGCAGATGGCGGCCGGCAGGGTGCGAGGCTTTGCGGCTGACGGCCGACATATATATTAATCCGTCCGGACAGCATGTACACGCACGGCTGTGTCCCGTGGGGTGTACGATCGCTGCACGTTAGTGTTTGGAGCCGCGTAGACCAGGCTTCAGAGACACTCTTTCTTCCTTCGGGGTTCACCTGTGGAAAGGTGTGATCACAGACAGGCACCTAGAGGCTTCTGGCCAGATGCTGCCGTGCCTCTGACTGCATTCTCCTCTCTCCTGCCGCATTCTCTATCAGCCGGGACCCGTCTAAAAGGCCGCCATGTTCGTCCTGTGCTCGCTGCTCACTTTGTCCTTCCGGCACCTGCTACGGAGACAGGAGACAGCGGACGGGCGAGCCGGGCGCAAGACCCCGCGGACGGGAAAGCACAAAGCATTCTCCTCGGCCCCCTGGAGGTCTACCCAGATGAGCCGACAGAGCGAGACAAGGCCCCGCGAGCCACAGGTGAGGGCCATCTTTAGTATGAAGAAGCTGGGGGGGTGCTCTGTGGGGGGGGGACTTGTGTATATATATATATATATATATATATATATATATATATATATAATGTGTATATATCTATATATATGTATATATACTGTATATATGGCACAGGTTGTGGGAGAGAAGGGAGGTTGTTGTGTGTTTCTCGCTGCATAGCCCCTCGGTGTTTAATGCGCTCCTCCGTCCTACTCTAGCCTGTGTCCTCTGTGTGGCCCTTTGGGAAGCTTTTATCCTCCATGAATTTGGCCCCCAATCAGTTTGGATGGCAGGCTGTAAGTGTCTCTCGGTCCTGCCCCGGGGCCCACGCACACCTCTCACCCACACACTGCCTGCTCTCCGCTGCCTCCACGTCTGGCAAGCAAATCACCGAGGAACTTACTAAATGCACGCTAGGCGATTTGGATAATCACGGATCTGCCGCTAGGTTCTGACAGATTCCAGGAGCAGCCAAATACTCCAGTGACGAGCGTCAGGAAACCCATCAAACTCATACGCACTGTATGGACAAAAGTATTGGGACACCTGACCGTTACACCATCAGGGGCTTTGATGACATCACATTCTAACACATAGACAGTAATATGTAGCTGGCTCCCCCCTTTGCAGATATAACGGCTTCCGCTCTTCCGGGAAGGGTTTCCTCAAGATTTTGGGGAGTTTCTGTGGGATTTTTGCCCGTTCATCCAGTAGAGCGTTTGTGAGGTCAGGGCTGATGTTGGGTGAGACGCTCGGCTCGCAGTCTCAGCTACACTTCATCCCAAAGGTGTTTAATGGGATTGAGGTCGGGCTCTGTGCGGCCGGTCAAGTTCACATGAGTGGGTGGCATAAAGTGGCACCAGGGTCACGGCATGTGACGGGTGTCTGTCAGAGAGCAGTACGGGATGTATACACGTATGATCGCGGATAGAGTGCATTCAGGTGAATCAGTGGCTGCGTCACTGCAGGAACAAGAAGCGTGATGTCATAATGTTTTACAGAATTAGCAAACTCCTGACTCTACCTGATACCAACCGTCAGGGCGAGGTCCCCAAAACACGAAATACAGCTATGCCCCATGCGGGACAGGCGAGCGGCGTCCCGTGACTCAGTGCCCCAGCAATGTGTGGCCCCGCCTGACACAGCGCAGGAGCCGCGACGCTCAGGTATGTGTAACAATCAGGATCAGCCGCCTGACACAGGCAGGAGCCGCGACGCTCAGGTATGTGTAACAATCAGGATCAGCCGCCTGACACAGGCAGGAGCCACGACGCTCAGGTATGTGTAACAATCAGGATCAGCCGCCTGACACAGGCAGGAGCCACGACGCTCAGGTATGTGTAACAATCAGGATCAGCCGGCTGACACACGGCAGGAGCCGCGACGCTCAGGTATGTGTAACAATCAGGATCAGCCGGCTGACACACGGCAGGAGCCACGACGCTCAGGTATGTGTAACAATCAGGATCAGCCGCCTGACACAGGCAGGAGCCACGACGCTCAGGTATGTGTAACAATCAGGATCAGCCGCCTGACACAGGCAGGAGCCACGACGCTCAGGTATGTGTAACAATCAGGATCAGCCGGCTGACACAGGCAGGAGCCACGACGCTCAGGTATGTGTAACAATCAGGATCAGCCGGCTGACACACGGCATTTACTCTGTGTATGCGCAGCCAGGGAGCCTCTGCGAGGTACGTGAGTGGCACTGCGCCGGTCCCCGGGGCCCCACGGGGTGTATGTGTACCCGGTGTTCCCAGGGTATTTAGTCATTGTGGTCTGTTTGATGGAGGGGATATGTCGTTTTAGTTTAGTGCCCAATTAACTCTTTAGTATCTGTTAGGAATCTGCTACATACCCGTTTATGTCTCAATTTGCTACCATTAAATGGTTTGGGTTATTAATAATATCTTGTGACTGGGGATCTGGCTCTAGGAGAGTTTCCTTCTACCTACACCTCATCCTCTGCTCAGAGCTCCGTTACCCCTATCCTTTCTCTGATCATTAGAGTATTTACCCCTCTCTGTTACCAAGTCATGGAGCCACACGGGGGCCGGGCAGGTTATCGTTGGTTACAGCGCTCCCCTGAGGTCATGCAGAGCGTACAGGCAGATCACGCTCGCCGTGCTCAGAAATGAGTAAAGTGCGCGGCTTCCTAGCCCCGGCGTGACTTATTTTTACGGGCTGGATGCTAGTTTGTTGAGCATCATGCTGGCTTGTGTCCTCGTCGCGCAGGAGCAGCTCGTGGGCAACGACGTTAGGATAGCATCAGGAATTCCTATGCCGGGAGTGACCTCGCCGCATTTTGTGTCCGCGTTACCGGGAGTGACCTCGCCGCGTTACCGGGAGTGACCTCGCCGCATTTTGTGTCCGCGTTACCGGGAGTGACCTCGCCGCGTTACCGGGAGTGACCTCGCCGCTTTACCGGGAGTGACCTCGCCGCATTACCGGGAGTGACCTCGCCGCATTTTGTGTCCGCGTTACCGGGAGTATAACACAGCAGCGTGATCTCTCTCTGTATAACACAGCAGCGTGATCTCTCTCTGTATAACACAGCAGCGTGATCTCTCTCTGTATAACACAGCAGCGTGATCTCTCTCTGTATAACACAGCAGCGTGATCTCTCTCTGTATAACACAGCATCGTGCTCTCTCTCTGTATAACACAGCAGTGTGATCTCTCTGTATAGAGAGGCGGTGTCATCTCTCTCTGTATAGCGAGGCGGTGTCACCTCTCTCTCTGTATAGCGAGGCGGTGTCACCTCTCTCTCTCTGTATAGCGAGGCTGTGTCACCTCTCTCTGTATAGCGAGGCTGTGTCACCTCTCTCTGTATAGCGAGGCGGTGTCACCTCTCTCTCTGTATAGCGAGGCTGTGTCACTTCTCTCTCTCTGTATAGCGAGGCGGTGTCACTTCTCTCTCTCTCTGTATAGCGAGGTGGTGTCACTTCTCTCTCTGTATAGCGAGGCGGTGTCCCTTCTCTCTCTCTCTGTATAGCGAGGCGGTGTCACTTCTCTCTCTGTATAGCGAGGCGGTGTCACTTCTCTCTCTCTCTCTGTATAGCGAGGTGGTGTCACTTCTCTCTCTGTATAGCGAGGCGGTGTCACCTTTCTCTCTGTATAGTGAGGCGGTGTCACTTCTCTCTCTCTCTGTATAGCGAGGCGGTGTCACCTCTCTCTCTGTATAGTGAGGCAGTGTCACTTCTCTCTCTGTATAGCGAGGCGGTGTCACTTCTCTCTCTCTCTCTCTCTGTATAGCGAGGCGGTGTCACTTCTCTCTCTCTCTGTATAGCGAGGCGGTGTCCCTTCTCTCTCTCTCTGTATAGCGAGGCGGTGTCACATCTCTCTGTATAGCGAGGCGGTGTCACTTCTCTCTCTGTATAGCGAGGCGGTGTCACTTCTCTCTCTCTCTCTGTATAGCGAGGTGGTGTCACTTCTCTCTCTGTATAGCGAGGCGGTGTCACTTCTCTCTCTCTCTCTCTCTGTATAGTGAGGTGGTGTCACTTCTCTCTCTCTCTGTATAGCGAGGCGGTGTCACTTCTCTCTCTCTCTCTGTATAGCGAGGTGGTGTCACTTCTCTCCCTCTCTGTATAACGAGGCAGTGTCACTTCTCTCTCTGTATAGCGAGGCGGTGTCACTTCTCTCTCTCTCTCTCTGTATAGCGAGGCGGTGTCACTTCTCTCTCTCTCTGTATAGTGAGGCGGTGTCACTTCTCTCTCTGTATAGCGAGGCGGTGTCACTTCTCTCTCTCTCTGTATAGCGAGGCGGTGTCACTTCTCTCTCTTTCTGTATAGCGAGGCGGTGTCACTTCTCTCCCTCTCTGTATAACGAGGCAGTGTCACTTCTCTCTCTGTATAGCGAGGCGGTGTCACTTCTCTCTCTCTCTCTCTGTATAGCGAGGCGGTGTCACTTCTCTCTCTCTCTGTATAGCGAGGTGGTGTCACTTCTCTCTCTGTATAGCGAAGGCGGTGTCCCTTCTCTCTCTCTCTGTATAGCGAGGCGGTGTCACATCTCTCTGTATAAGGAGGCGGTGTCACTTCTCTCTCTGTATAGCGAGGCGGTGTCACTTCTCTCTCTCTCTCTGTATAGCGAGGCGGTGTCACTTCTCTCTCTCTCTGTATAGCGAGGCGGTGTCACTTCTCTCTCTCTCTCTCTGTATAGTGAGGCGGTGTCACTTCTCTCTCTGTATAGCGAGGCGGTGTCACTTCTCTCTCTCTCTGTATAGCGAGGTGGTGTCACTTCTCTCCCTCTCTGTATAACGAGGCAGTGTCACTTCTCTCTCTGTATAGCGAGGCGGTGTTACTTCTCTCTCTCTCTGTATAGCGAGGCGGTGTCACTTCTCTCTCTGTATAGCGAGGTGGTGTCACTTCTCTCTCTCTCTGTATAAGGAGGCAGTGTCACTTCTCTCTCTGTATAGCGAGGCGGTGTTACTTCTCTCTCTCTCTGTATAGCGAGGCGGTGTCACTTCTCTCTCTGTATAGCGAGGCGGTGTCACTTCTCTCTCTCTCTGTATAGCGAGGCGGTGACTTCAATTACATCCTTCTGACCGGATACCAAATGCCCTGTCGGCTGAAGATAAAGCTTCCTCTGTACTCACACAATGAACAAAGACTGAGTGCCTCAAGGATCACAGCAGTGCCCCCTAACGCATGCGCAGAGTGACCTGTTCAGACAATCATACTTGGGGCATTTCATTCCAGACTGACCTTAGGGGGGTATCCAGACATAGAAGACACTGGAGGGGATCTTGCCCAATGCTTTGAAGGAGTTCCTATGCAATGCTTGTTATATCCGTGTCTGGGCCCATTCCTTGTTATTACTTTTAGCCGTGTTAATCCTGTCCTGATGTTACCGTAGCAATAATCCTGTCCTGATGTTACCGTAGCAATAATCCTGTCCTGATGTTACCGTAGCAATAATCCCAGCCATCAGAATTCCATAAAACTATTTGGCATTGTGATACCGCGAGCATACAAGAGACAACCCCTTCCCTGCCCCGTGCAGGGTATGTGCAGAGTAACAGCCCCTTCCCTGCCCCGTGCAGGGTATGTGCAGAGTAACAGCCCCTTCCCTGCCCCGTGCAGGGTATGTGCAGAGTAACAGCCCCTTCCCTGCCCCGTGCAGGGTATGTGCAGAGTAACAGCCCCTTCCCTGCCCCGTGCAGGGTATGTGCAGAGTAACAGCCCCTTCCCTGCCCCGTGCAGGGTATGTACAGAGTAACAGCCCCTTCCCTGCCCCGTGCAGGGTATGTGCAGAGTAACAGCCCCTTCCCTGCCCCGTGCAGGGTATGTGCAGAGTAACAGCCCCTTCCCTGCCCCGTGCAGGGTATGTGCAGAGTAACAGCCCCTTCCCTGCCCCGTGCAGGGTATGTGCAGAGTAACAGCCCCTTCCCTGCCCCGTGCAGGGTATGTACAGAGTAACAGCCCCTTCCCTGCCCCGTGCAGGGTATGTACAGAGTAACAGCCCCTTCCCTGCCCCGTGCAGGGTATGTACAGAGTAACAGCCCCTTCCCTGCTCCGTGCAGGGTATGTACAGAGTAACAGCCCCCTCCCTGGCCGTGGCGTCGGGGAATCCTACATTCCTTCATTCTCAGAGCCAGCTGGTTCTTCGTGTAACTGGAGAGTATCTGAGATAAGGGGCTGGGAACCTGTATGGGATTACCGGTCCACTGAAAGCCGGGACTGTATCTTTCTCAGGGGCAGATGGCAGCTGTAGTTTACACAGTGATTGTATGCCGGTTACTGGCAGCGTCGGTAGAACCCAGTAATAAACGTGTCGCCCAGTTTACACACAGTGCGTCCCCGTCAATTACTTTGTTTTGCCTCCGCAGGGCCCTCAGTGCATCTATCTGCCTAACTCTTTGTGCCTCCAGCGGTGGATGTTCGTTGCCAGACCCGGTACTGGATTGCCCCTGGGGCCAAACGGTGAGTGATCCGCCAGGTATGTAGGGAGGAGGAGGTGCTGATGCAGCAGGTTAACTCACATTCCAGCCATTCTCACCCACACAGCCAGCGGATCCCGGGGACAGGGCCGGCCCCGCAGCCCGTGGACCGGTCACCGCAGCCCGTGGACCGGTCACCGCAGCCCGTGGACCGGTCACCGCAGCCCGTGGACCGGTCACCGCAGCCCGTGGACCGGTCACCGCAGCCCGTGGACTGGTCACCGCTCTGCCAGGGCCGTAGGTAAAGGGCTTGTCTAATGGTGCATAGTTCCAGGGGCCGGCTCTGTCCAGGTATTCGGACGTTTCCTGATGGGCATAGTTTTTACACCCAGAAACCTCTGGGAAGAGGGGACCCGGCTGCGGGTTTTACGGGGTCTGTGCGCTGTGTAGGTACGGCTGGGACTGGCAGCTGCAGCAGACAGCTTTTAACTTTAACATTTCCTGCGTCACTTTATTTGCCGGCCTTTCCTCTGGATTTGGTTTCCTGTCCGATCCGCTCTGCTTTCTCTGCTCTGGATTTTCTCACAGAAAGCAGTCCTGGGGGGGGGTGTTATCGAGCACCTCTTGTAGTCTCCCTCCTCCCCCTTTCTCCTTCCCTCCTCCCCCTTTCTCCTTCCCTCCTCCCCCTTTCTCCTTCCCTCCTCCCCCTTTCTCCTTCCCTCCTACTCCTCCTTTCCTCCCCACCTCACTCGTGTTTAGCCTGGGAAGTTTGGGATGGACTCTGGACCTGCCAGCGCCTGTTTGGACAGGTACGGCTATTGGCGGCATATTAACCCTTTCACTTATTTTAACTCATACCAAAAAGAGATCCCCTGTCTGTCAGTTTAAGGGAGCCTAGTTTAGGCGTTCCTTCCATGCGGGCGTCACACCACAACGTACAGCCGTCCAAGAACTACAGGAGTTACTATATGAGTTACGTCTCATAGGCTGCGCAGGAACTGCAAGGGTTAATTGTGTACATATTGAGGTCATGTCTTTGGGAAGTTTAGAGAGACAGCCAGACTGAGTGCCTGCATTCCCGTGACTGTAACCCACAGGAGCATTTCACTTGAGTGGCACTCGGTAATCTCGTACATGCCATTTCAGTGAGGATTAGATCCCGCTCCCGCCGTGACCGACTGCATAACCCCATCTGCTGCTCTTTAGGTTACTGCTGGTGCCCGGGGGCCACTTGTTCTGCTGTCCCACGAGACGAGGTGGCAGGCCTGAGAGTCCGAGTGAGTGACATTCCAGAGGATCGGCACCGTAAACATGCGCAAATGTCTCAGGAGAAGACCGGCTTACAAGTATTAAGAGAGGCCCGTGTACAGAGACGGCTGAGGGCAGAGCTGCAAGACATTAAACAGACACGCATCATGTATGAACAGGACAGCAGACGTAAGAGACAGCCACAGAACAGACTGCTTACTGAAAACAGACAGGAGAGTGGGGCAAACTCGAGCGCCACCCAGGACAAGAGAGAGCTGCAGGAGAAGCTGGACATGAAAGAGCGAGAGAATAAGGAGCTGAGCTGGAAGCTCCAGCAGGTGAGCTGCCACTTTTACATATGGGGGGGGGGGGCAGCACTGAAACATCAGGATCTCGGGAAAGGTTAACATGTTGTGTTACTTCGGGGCCCCTGATTACTTGTCTGGCCCCATCAGGGAGGGACAGATCTGGAGAAACACAGAGACCTCCTGGTGTCAGAGAATCAGCGTCTGAAGTGCGAGCTGCAGCTTCTCAAGAGCTGTGTGGACAATGCAGATGAGAAGGTATGTGTGCTTCTGAGATATATATATATCCATCTATATATACATTTATGTACACATAAACACATATATATATATCCACCCACCCTCCTCGGGGCCATAGAGAGCCATATATATATATATATATATATATATATATATATATATTACCCAGCTCCGGGTATTGTGTAAATCTGGCTGGCATCCCCTCTTTTAGAGTTCAGTGCTAAAACTCTAGTGTAAATACCACCCCCTCCTGTGCCCCTGCTCTGGAGTACTGTCTGCCCTGGGAAAGCTCTCTGGTGAGACCCTCTGCTGTGTGGACGCCCTGGAGCTTGTAATCCTTGTCTTCCAGGAGCTGAAGGAACGCGTTGGCCACTTGGATCAGGTGAAGAGGGAGCAGGAACTACTTATTGCTGCGCTGCAGAGGGAGGTAATGGAGGGTAGTTTTCACTGTACCAAGAGGGTGGTGAATAAGTGGAGCAATCTTTCAGCAGAAGTGGTAGAGGCTAATACAGAGGGGTCATTTAAACATAGATGCGATCAGCGTAAGGCTCCTGAATTCAAGACCAAAGACTGATTAAGGTTTAAAAGCGGGGAGACTAGATGCTTGCTTCTGATCTGCTGCCAAATTCTATGTAGGTCCAGCAGAAAGCCGATCGACTAGCTGAGGCCGAGCTGCGGCTCCGGGACTCTGTGCGGGAGAAAGTGGAACAAGAAGAGAGGCTAAACCGCAGATTACGAGAATGTCAGCAACCCCAAATAAAGGTCAGAGTTCACAGGGAACCAAAGCCTGGCAGCCTGCTTAGATGTCACGCGTAGCCTTGTACTTGGGGCTTGTTTGATGCAAAAAGGACTGCACCCTGTGTGCATTAAACAACGCTGTGTGCATTTCTTGCAGCGGCAGTTTCTTTATACTGTAGGACATCAGATATCGGATGGCCCATGACACAAATGCTTTTTTTGCAGTACATAACGCAGAAGGTGGAGGTGGAGTGCGGGAAGATGAAGGCTGCGCTCAGTCAGGCACAGAGCCGCAGCATGTATCTGCAGGAACAAGTAGACATGCAGAAAGGCATGCTGCAGGAAATGCAACTGAAGCTGCAACAGGAACATCGGGAGAAAGAAAAGTTCAGAGCACAGGTCAGGGAACAAGGGGGACAAATCGATCAGAAGTGGGACCATAATCTGCCTCATCTGAGGGTGCGACATGACATGGGGCTGCTTCACTCCGCTCTGCAGGTAGAAGTGTATGCCATGGAGCTGGAGCGGACGCAGACTCAGATGATGCAGGAGTTTCAGTCTCTCCAGCAGGAGAAGGAGCAGGCAGTGGCTGAGGCTTTTCAGCATGCGCAGACAGAGATGAGAGTGGTGCACCACAGCCTGGACGGTGAGTCAGTACTTGGTCGCTTTTGGAATCCAGTCCTTGTATCAGATAATCTGCGCTTCAAATTCAGGCTTTATATCAGATAATCTGCGCTCCATATTCAGGCCTTGTATCTGTTAATCTGCGCTCCATATCCAGGCCTTGTATCTGATAATCTGTGCTCCATATTCAGACTTTGTATCAGATAATCTGCACTCCATATTCAGGCTTTATATCAGATAATCTGCGCTCCATATTCAGGCTTTATATCAGATAATCTGCGCTCCATATTCAGGCCTTGTATCAAATAATCTGCGCTCCATATTCAGGCCTTGTATCAGATAATCTGCGCTCCATATTCAGGCCTTGTATCAGATAATCTGCGTTCCATATTCATGCTTGTATCAGATAATCTGCGCTCCATATTCAGGCCTTGTATCAGATAATCTGCGTTCCATATTCATGCCTTGTATCTGTTAATCTGCGCTCCATATTCAGGCCTTGTATCTGATAATCTGCGCTCCATATTCAGGCCTTGTATCTGTTAATCTGCGCTCCATATTCAGGCCTCGTATCAGATAATCTGCGCTCCATATCCAGGCCTTGTATCTGATAATCTGTGCTCCATATTCAGACTTTGTATCAGATAATCTGCACTCCATATTCAGGCTTTATATCAGATAATCTGCGCTCCATATTCAGGCTTTATATCAGATAATCTGCGCTCCATATTCAGGCCTTGTATCAAATAATCTGCACTCCATATTCAGGCCTTGTATCAGATAATCTGTGCTCCATATTCAGGCCTTGTATCTGTTAATCTGCGCTCCATATTCAGGCCTTGTATCTGATAATCTGCGCTCCATATTCAGGCCTTGTATCAGATAATCTGCGTTCCATATTCATGCCTTGTATCAGATAATCTGCGCTCCATATTCAAGCCTTGTATCTGTTAATCTGCGCTCCATATTCAGGCCTTGTATCAGATAATCTGCGCTCCATATTCAGGCCTTGTATCAGATAATCTGCGTTCCATATTCATGCTTGTATCAGATAATCTGCGCTCCATATTCAGGCCTTGTATCAGATAATCTGCGTTCCATATTCATGCCTTGTATCTGTTAATCTGCGCTCCATATTCAGGCCTTGTATCTGATAATCTGCGCTCCATATTCAGGCCTTGTATCAGATAATCTGCGCTCCATATTCAGGCCTTGTATCTGTTAATCTGCGCTCCATATTCAGGCCTCGTATCAGATAATCTGCGTTCCATATTCAGGCTTTGAAATCCAGGTCTTGTAAACATCTGTAAATCAGAAGTGGAGCGCAAGAACATGTGGAAAAATAAATAACACACAATAATAGTGTAATAAGTATGACATAAAGTGATTAAGTAAGTGTGGAAGGTGCACTCACAAAAGTAACTTCAAAATAGGCTCATCAACAGAACTCTTCAGAACAGAGATTCTTCTTGTGATCTGTAATATGGGTGAAAAACCACAAATATGTAAACAGCTGTTGCTGGCCCTTGGGCCCCAGGATGCGCAGCATAATTTTTTGGGGGGACTATATGTAGCACAGTGTAAATCTCCATCTCTACCTGCTTCAGGTGTACGTAAGAACCTTCTGACTCTGCAGCCCGCGCTGCGCACGCTGACCCAGGATTACAATGCTTTAAAGAGACAGGTTCGCGATTTTCCCAGCCTGCTGCAGGACACCCTGTGTGAAGCGCGTCAGGAGGTATGATGGCTGTTCCTAAATGTTACAGGTGACCGTATTAATGGTGTGATCATTAAGTGAAACGGCAGCCTTAGCGCATTGACTATTTGGCATCTTTATATTTAGTACATATTGCGCTGTTTTGTGAGACTGCTGGTTTCTCTTCTCTAGTTCTCCGTGGCACTTCAAAGCTTTCGCCAAACAAACGAGGAACTTTTACGCAAATACCGCAGGGAACTGCAGCTGCGCAAGGAGTGTCACAACCAGCTGGTGCGGCTCCGAGGTAGGTGAAGATAAACTGAGCGCGCGCTGTAGGTCCTTCCCGGCGCAGCTGACATGCAGTGAACGTGTCATCTTTGCAGGGAACATCCGGGTTCTTGCACGGGTTCGACCAGTCACAGCCGAGGATGGACCGGGGTCACAAAACGTCGTGTCGTTTGACCAAGACGATGATGGCATTTTGTGCGTTGCTCATAAGGGGAAAAATCTGCCTTTTGAACTCGACAAAGTCTTTGCCCCGCGCACAACACAGGAGGAGGTATGCAGCCATTAAGAGCTCGGAAATGTGGCAGCGCAGCCGGGGAGAATGGTGTCCGTGGGGGGTTTGGAAGGTTGTGAAATCGTTTTGTGTCCGTAGGTATTCTCGGAGGTGTCCCCTCTCATCACGTCCTGCCTGGATGGTTACAGCGTCTGTATTCTGGCTTACGGACAGACCGGCTCCGGGAAGACGTACAGCATGGAGGTGCGCATGAATGTCGGGGGATCAGGAGGTGGATGACATGACGGGGGGCCTTTATGAACGTATCTCAATTATCACTGACCCAGGGGCCGTCTTCAGATCCAGGAATTAACCAGCGTGCCCTGCGCCTCCTTCTGTCTGAGGTGAAAGAGCGATCCAGCTGCTGGGACCACCGCCTGACTGTCAGCATGGCGGAGATCTACAACGAGTCCCTCCGGTAAGAAATGGGAACAATGGCAGACGGACCTAGGAGTTCCCAAGGGGAAGTAACAGCTGAAGTGGATTTACTGTCAGCAAAGCGGGTTATTGGAGAGGCCACATGCAGTTCTGCTCATACATGCCAGTAATACGAGCTTCGGGTCAACGAATGTGCTTTGCATGTATGAGCCGGACAGTCCGTTTAGACGGGTGCCTCGGCAGCATGCAGCGTGACCTCTTACTCTTGCAGGGATCTGCTGGGTGCTGACACTCACCCTCCTCTGGATATTAGGATGTCCCCCGGGGGTGCCGGAGAGCTGTACGTTCCTGGTTTGACACAGAAGAAAGTCCAGAGTATACACGATATAAACAAGGTGGGAAGTCTGGCTGTTTGTTTTTCAGTCGGGGGGCAGGGACGATTGTGTGCTCGGTGCTGTGTTCAAACACCCATTAACGCAACGCATTTTCTGTGTGCTCTGTAACGCGCTCCAGGAGCCCCCTGTGTAACCTTCCTTTTTTCCCTGGCTTTAGATCTTGGAGTTAGGATATAAACAGCGAGCGACCGAACAGACGAGCCTTAACAGCCACAGCTCGCGCTCTCACGCTCTGCTCATCCTGACAGCCGAAGGGAGGGAGACCAGCACGGGCATCTGTACCACGGGTTAGTGACGCCGCCTCCACGGGTGCAGCCTCTACCCCCAGAAGCCCTGCTTAGTACCTGGCGTGAGGGTACACTCAACCTGCCCCAAGGAATGTCCCACAGGCTGCAAGTTTCCGGCACGTTTTTCAGCAGTCTGCGTCTATATTTGCAGGCAAGCTGTACCTGGTGGACCTGGCCGGATCAGAGCGGGTGTCCCGTTCTGGAGCTGCTGGTGAGCGCTTGCGCGAGGCTCAGTGCATTAACCGTTCCCTGTCTGCTTTGGGGGATGTTTTTTCTGCTCTTCGTTCAAACCAGGGGTATATTCCCTACCGCAACTCCAAGCTCACCTACCTGCTGCAAGAGCCTCTGAGCCGCGATGGGAAGGCCTTGCTGCTTCTACAGGTAAGATTGGGACTGAGCTGGCAAGCAGGGTGGGATCCCACAGAATCTGACCTCAGAGGGTCCCCTGCCACCAGAATGGTTAGTGGGGTGACACCACGGCTGTAATTCTTTGTGATGTGTGCAGGTGTCACCTACGGAGAAGGACGTCAGCGAGTCGCTTTGCTCCCTCAGATTTGGAGACCGGTTGCGGACCGTGGAGCTGGGGGCACCGACTCGGAGAGTCGAGAACAGCCTGGGCAGCACGGAGCTGTCCGAGGTACGGCCATCGCTCGATTCTTCTATCTGTACAGATAAAGACAATGCGCTGCGTGAGCTCGTCTGCTCGGGTCACACAGTCCTGGCAGATTACCCTGGTGCCCAAATAAACGAGAAGCACTAGATGGGCAGAATTTATGGTGTCCAAATATTATACCCTGATAAACGGTGTTTATAAACGTGCAAGAAAGCAGCGTTGGTGGTGGGTACAGGGAACAGTGAACCGATGGCCAACCACCGAACAACAAGGAGGATCTGCTGGTTATACATACATTACTGGCGAGAGCGCAGGCACAACGCCGGTTAATAACGGTGCCTTTACTCACAGGGTGAAGCCGCAACGTTCCGCGGAGCCAGAAACACCTCTTTGCGGAAGAAAACACTGACTTCAGGTACGGTATTTCTATACTAACTGTGCCACCTTTCTCCGCTCCCATTCTGTTCTTTGTCATGTAGCCCAATCCTGGCTCCTTCTCCTCACGTCACTGCTGCCCCCCTTTCTCCACTCCTATCTGCTCTCATACATCATCCCCCCTTCTTCTGTCTAGCACTCCTTGTACCACGTATTACATACTTTCCTATACTGTACACCCCGTTCCCTGCTCTCCTCTCGCTCCCTTATCTGTCTGTGCCCCTCCATGCACATCTTCTGGTCTTCCACCTTCTGTCCTTTTCCCAGCTCCCATCCTAACCCCCACCCCTGCCTCCATGTGTTGTGCCTCTCTACCTGCCTGTTTCAACACCTGTCCTGTGCCCTTCCGGTAACCCTCTCTCCCGTTCGCATGTTCCTATTCATGCCTGCCCGCATCATGCCCCCTCTCACTCCCATCCTGATCCTCTCTCCATTTCCTCTCCTGGCCCTTGCCCACTCCTTGTTGCCCCCTTTCTCATCTTCTCTCACATATCCTGCCCCTCCTGTCCAGGACTCCTTGTACCCTCTCTCCCTTCTCCAATCTGGCTCTATTTATGCCCTGTACCCACAACTGCCGTCCTACACCCCACTTTCTCAGCTTCCACCCTACGCTACTTGTGCCGGCATCTCCCCTTTCTTACTTCCTATTCTCTTGGGCACCATGCCTGGCTTGTGTCCCTTTCCCTCCTGCCCTGCCCCCCCCCCGTCTCCACCCCATACTGCTCTTCCCTTGCTTTCTGTCCTGTGTTCCTTTTCCGTTCTGCACTCCTCTCATTCCCAACCTGTTCCTGTGCACCCCTTTACTCGTCTCTTGCTTCCTTGTCTGTCCCCTAGTCATCATGCCTCCCTTTCCTCCTTTCCTAGCTCTTACTCCCTACCAGTTTCTCATGTCTTGCTCCACATCCTGTTCTACCGCATTCTTTCTCACCCCAAAGTGCGCTGAGGTTCCGCGCCTGACTAATCCCACTTTCCTCTCTTCTCCAGTTCGCTTTCGGACGGGGCCCACCTGACTGCAGCCGTGTACATACCGGATTCTGTGAATACGTGAAACCAGTGCCGGACTGGGAATTACAACCAGCCCTGGAAATAATTCCTTAGCAGCCACATCCTTCATAGTACCATTTGTGGGGACACTGCACATGGCGGGTTCTGGCCCCAATATTTTGTGTTCAGAATTGGGGCAAACCCTGTATTTTAAAATTATATTGGAAAAAAACACATTAGTCCTAAATACCATTCACTGGAAACACATAGTTTCGAATGTAACTGACCTGTGACATCATGCAATGGGTGGCGACCAACTGCCAGAGCACCTGTATACTTTGTATAAAAAAATGCATTTTAAATAAAATGGTTATTTAATAGAAAGAAATGACTTTCACATTATTACTAGTACGACTAATCTTACTCAAAACGCCCCAAAAACAAAAAAACGTGACACTTTTTCTTATGGCGATTCTGGCCATCATAACGTATTTTAAGGCTCTGATCCAGAAATGTGTTGGTGCCTATGAGCCGGAGATCGGAGTCCGTGGACGATGATACCATCCCCCAGAAGACTTTCTACTGGAAACATTGGAGGACGATACGATTGAAGAAAGGGCTAGCGCCGTGCAATTGGCCAAATTATATATCTATCGGGAGACTGAGCCTCTAACGGCGATGAGTCTAACCCACCGCGCTGGTCTGCTGGTTAAATCCCAGGCCGCTCCTCAATGTAAATAGTGTTTCTATGTTTGTGGACCATTTAGGCATCATAAGTCCACGGAAAACAAATCACATAAACTGCCTGGTGGTGTAGCGGTAGATGCGATGCGTTCAGTGGTGCGGAGCACAAGTTCGATTTATACATTATATTTTTATTATATTTACATTTGGGGACAAAAATCTAGGTGCTCTGCCTCCTGGTTCTAAGTCCCATTTGTCCTGACCCACACACCACCATACACTTACGCCACCAGTTGGCATGAGACAGAGTGCCCGTCTGCGCCACATATAATCACCCGCCCTAAAATGTGACATACACCCGCTTTAAAATACAGGGTTTACCCCTATTCTAAACATGAAATATTGGGGCTGTGGTGTGAGATCCGTGGCGGTCCTTGTCTTCTCTGTCACATGCATGACACTATTGAAGAATATCTGAATCTCACAGCATCCTGTATGTCCTACCTGCCCCCTGCTCACATCAGCTGCCCTGACTGCTCCTGCTGCCCACTGTCACCTGCCCCCTGCCCACTGACAGAGACGCCATGCCTGCTTCTGCTGCCCCAGTTTGCCCCTGCACGACTACACTTCCCGGTAGGCAGCGCGACGATCACGTGACAGGGTGTGCGTGACGGGTCCTGGTTGGTGACGGGTACCCGGAGGAAAAGCGGCGGCTCGAGCGGCAGCAGGAACCCCGAGCGAGACTTGTCGCCTCTCCCCCCGAACACAGTGACGGCTCTGAATGACAAGATGTGCGAAAAGCGGAAGGTGGCGGCCAACTGTGGGGGGAACCTAAGAGAGGCTGAGCTGAGGGGGAAAGGACGAGGCGTGAGACCAAAGGGCTTCCCAACCGGAGGAGGAGGAAGGATTGGGGGCAGATAGATTTCTCTGCCACCTATAGCTGCCCCCCCTGTGTGTCTCTGCCACCTATAGCTGCCCCCCCGTGTGTCTCTGCCACCTATAGCTGGCCCCCCTGTGTCTCTGCCATCTATAGCTGCCCCCCCTGTGTGTCTCTGCCATCTATAGCTGCCCCCCCTGTGTGTCTCTGCCATCTATAGCTGCCCCCCCTGTGTGTCTCTGCCTCCTCTAGGTGTCTCCTTGTGTGTGTCTCTCTTCCTCCTCTAGGTGTCTCCTTGTGTGTGTCTCTCTCTGCCTCCTCTAGGTGTCTCCTTGTGTGTCTCTTTCTCTGCCTCCTCTAGGTGTCTCCTTGTGTGTGTGTGTGTCTCTCTGCCTCCTCTAGGTGTCTCCTTGTGTGTGTGTGTGTCTCTCTGCCTCCTCTAGGTGTCTCCTTGTGTGTGTGTGTGTCTCTTTCTCTGCCTCCTCTAGGTGTCTCCTTGTGTGTGTGTGTGTCTCTCTCTGCCTCCTCTAGGTGTCTCCTTGTGTGTGTCTCTCTCTGTCACCTATGGCTGTCCCCGTGTGTCTCTCTCTCTGCCACCTATGGAGACAGCAAGAGGGTTAGAATCATCTCAGCTGCATATTATAGATAGCGGCATAATCTTTACACCACCAAGAAGCTGCACTTTCTGCCTTCCCGCACCCATATTATGCCTGTATGTTCCACGTCCACAGAGTGGGTTCTTTTGAGTGTATGTGAGTGAGGAGGAGGCACACAGTCTAGTTATCTGGTGGCGTAGAGGGTTATTGTGTTAATTTACATCCAGCAGGTTGTTGGCTCTATTTCCTGCTGAGTGCTGGATGCTGTTATGGAGGCCATCTGTATAGTTAAAGTTTTCGCGGGTCAGGCATAATATGTACGCGGGAAACCACACAGTCAAGCTGCCTGGTGGCGTAGCGGGTAGCTGTGATACCTACGGTGCTGTGGAGTACAGGTTTGATTCCTGCTAGAAACACCTTACCTGCTGCCTAAAATAAATAAACACTGAAACATTATATTTTTACATTAATTATATTTACATCGGAGACAAAAAACTAGGTGCTCCGCCTCCCGGTTCTATCCTAGATATCTTCAAATGCACTCCGGGGGGGCGCATGGCTGAGGTTTGTACCCCGTGGTAGAGCGTGGCTGCCCCCATGGCGTGCCTCAATGGTGGCACGTGGCTACGGTTTGGCCCCAAGTGGGGGTGCATGTCTGCGCAGTGGTTCCAGTGGGGGTGCGTATCTGCGGTGTGGCCTCCGTGATGGCGCGTGTCTTCTCTGTAATGTACATGACACAGGTGAAAAATATTTCAATCTCACAGCATCTCACAGCCCTCTGTCAGCTGCCCCCTCCTACTGCTACCCCCTGCTCACCGTCAGCTGCCCCTACCTGCTTCTGCTGCCCCAGTTTGCCCTGCACGACCGTTGCCTTGCACTACCTTTGCACTTGTCCGCTGCACAATACTCCGTGGGCAACAGCTTATGCCTGGCTCCTATTCCAAAAAGCCGCCACCATGAGGACGTAATCTATTAATCTACCCGTCACTAAAAAGTTAATGTTTTGTGAGTGGTTGAGATAGACTGTAGAAGAAGAAAACAGTATAAACATCAAGTTAAAGAAAAAAAAACAATTCCAGATATATTACATGCGTTATGTTCATTTATTAATATTATTATTATTACTATTATTTTGAAACATATACAGCTGATGCTTTATTTTATCACATTCTCATATACATTGTGAAGGTCTCAATTACAGACATGGCATTTAGTCTACAACAAATGAGTCTATTCACTAAAAAATGATGTGCAGGAGAGTTGAGCGGAGGCGCGAGAGACGCACTTACTGGCACAGAGAGAGAGAGTCTGAGACACACTCTGGCACAGAGAGAGAGACACTGGCACAGAGAGACACACAATCACTAGTACAGAGAGAGAGACACAATCACTGGCACACAGAGAGAGACACAATCACTGGCACAGAGAGAGAGACACAATCACTGGCACAGAGAGAGACACACAATCACTGGCACAGAGAGAGAGACACAATCACTGGCACACAGAGAGAGACACAATCACTGGCACAGAGAGAGAGACACAATCACTGGCACAGAGAGAGAGACACAATCACTGGCACACAGAGAGAGACACACAATCACTGGCACAGAGAGAGAGACACAATCACTGGCACACAGAGAGACACAATCACTGGCACACAGAGAGAGACACACAATCACTGGCACACAGAGAGACACAATCACTGGCACACAGAGAGAGACACACAATCACTGCCACAGAGAGAGAGACACAATCACTGGCACACAGAGAGAGACACAATCACTGGCACACAGAGAGAGAGACACACAATCACTGGCACACAGAGAGAGACACACAATCACTGGCACACAGAGAGAGACACACAATCACTGGCACAGAGAGAGACACAATCGCTAGCACAGAGAGAGAGACACAATCACTGGCACACAGAGAGAGAGACACAATCACTGGCACAGAGAGAGAGACACAATCACTAGCACAGAGAGAGAGACACACAATCACTGGCACACAGAGAGACACAATCACTGGCACACAGTGAGAGAGACACAATCACTGGCACAGAGAGAGAGACACAATCACTGCCACAGAGAGACACACAATCACTGGCACAGAGAGAGAGACACAATCACTAGCACAGAGAGAGAGAGAGAGACACAATCACTGGCACACAGAGAGAGACACAATCACTGGCACAGAGAGACACACAATCACTGGCACAGAGAGAGACACAATCACTGGCACAGAGAGACACACAATCACTGGCACAGAGAGAGAGACACAATCACTATCACAGAGAGAGAGACACAATCACTGGCACACAGAGAGACACAATCACTGGCACACAGAGAGAGAGACACAATCACTGACACACAGAGAGAGAGACACAATCACTGCCACAGAGAGACACACAATCACTGGCACAGAGAGAGAGACACAATCACTAGCACAGAGAGAGAGAGACACAATCACTGGCACAGAGAGAGAGACACAATCACTGGCACAGAGAGACACACAATCACTGGCACAGAGAGAGAGACACAATCACTAGCACAGAGAGAGAGAGACACAATCACTGGCACAGAGAGAGAGACACAATCACTGGCACAGAGAGAGAGAGACACAATCACTGGCACAGAGAGAGAGACACAATCACTGGCACAGAGAGAGACACACAATCACTGGCACACAGAGAGAGACACAATCACTGGCACAGAGAGAGACACACAATCACTGACACACAGAGAGAGACACACAATCACTGGCACACAGAGAGACACACAATCACTGGCACAGAGAGAGAGACACTCACTGGCACAGAGAGAGAGACACTCACTGGCACAGAGAGAGAGACTCACTGTGAATTATTTCACAGATTCACGTTTCCTTCTGCCTCCATAATATTCTGTATTTTCAGGAGTTCTGTTAAAGCTTCACCCTTTTTTCACGTTATTGAAAAAGAAACAGCAGCCCAGCACAGCCCACTTGCAGTCATTTGCACGTCTTCTTTTTCCTGTAGTTTTTTGTACCATGTGACCACACAGTCACATGGTCTGCTGACATCACCAGAGTCCTTCTACTGGGTAGGAGCTATCCGCTACCATGAGGGACCAGCCTCATATCTATGTACTGTAGCTGAAGGTTAGACCTCTGGTCGGGGGAGAGGATGACTGCAGCCATTGCAACGCGGGCCTCCAGGGGCCTCCGATCATACTGCACTAACACCCAGGTATGTGACAGGCCACGGCCAGGGCCCTCAGACCTCATTAAGCCCTGTCCGCAGTACCCAGAACCCCAGGCGGGTAATTACAAACAGAATGACCTCCAGGGACATTGTTGGGGCAAATGTTTCGGAGAAACCTTAGCTTTATAAACAAGAGGTGGACTAAAGAGGTATAAACAAAAGCCCTGTATGTGCTAATAATTAACTCTTTGCAACCTGTGCCCCTACACACCCAGAGCCAACCCTGGGAGCTGTGAGTGATGTGAGTGTCTTGTCAGCTGGTAGGTGCACTGAGATCCGTAGTGGGAGATGCCAACATCTCCACGGCCATGGCGGTCCGGGAGCAGCACGGGAGAGATGAGTCCATGCACAGGTGGGTCGGTAAAGAGCGATAAATCCCGCGTTCCAAGTTTGGGGGGAAGCGGGGTCAGGCAGGTGAACGGTGTGAGCGCTCCAATCTGCGCATGTTTCCTGCTGCTCTAAATTAACTTCCACGTTAACTTCTCGGCCTTGGCCTTTACCCCTAGCACTCCATGCAGTGTCACGCGACAGGCGCTCATCCTAATCCTGTCTTAGTTTAGGTGCCGGCCCCCTGATGTGGTTGTTTGGCCCCAGCATGTTGAACATGTCAGCAAGTTGGCTGAACTGTGCTATAAGTACGAGGTGCCCATCATCCCTTTTGGTACTGGCACAGGACTCGAAGGTGGGGTTTGTGCGGTAAAGGTAAGTAGGCATGAGATCGCTGCTTATCCCCCTTACCATGTATCTGATTACGCTCCCTGCGTGTACCCGGCCCTTGTGTCTATGCAGAAAGAGCCACGTGGGCCAGCCCAGGTGCCTCCTGGCAGGTAGAGCTTGGCACCACAGGTGTTGTTGCCTCCTGGCAGACAGGGCTTCGTACCTCTTGGCAGGCAGAGCTCGGTGGCCCAGGCGCCTGTGCCCCCCCGGCAGGCAGAGCTCGGTGGCCCAGGCGCCAGTGCCCCCCCGTCAGGCAGAGCTCGGTGGCCCAGGTGCCAGTGCCCCCCCGGCAGGCAGAGCTCGGTGGCCCAGGCGCCAGTGCCCCCCGGCAGGCAGAGCTCGGTGGCCCAGGCGCCAGTGCCCCCCCCGGCAGGCAGAGCTCGGTGGCCCAGGCGCCAGTGCCCCCCCGGCAGGCAGAGTTCGGTGGCCCAAGCGCCGGTGCCCCCCCCCAGCAGGCAGACTTCTGCGGCTGGTCCGTCCCTTTACACTGGGTGCAGTAATGGCGATGTCTGTGCGTCTGTCCGCAGGGTGGAGTCTGTTTCAACATGACACGAATGGACAAGATTCTGAATTTAAGCACAGAGGATTTTCACGTCACTGTTGAACCGGGAGTAACCCGTAAATCACTGAACAGCCACTTGCGCGACAGCGGCCTCTGGTTCCCTGTAGGTAAGCGGATGAGGACTCCGCGCAGGTTGTGTTGCACGATTGACGGAAGCATTCATAGAATAACATGGCGGGTGCGGTGAATGCACATTCAACCTCTCCACGTTACCCCTTTAAGAAGCATTGTGGTTCCCAGCAATCCCCCTGCTTGCCCCATTTAGGAGCAGTCCCAGGGTGGGCATTGTGCCCGGGTATGAATCTCGTAATCTAGATTACACTCCGTAATCACCCTGCTTGCCCCGTTTAGGAGCAGTCCCATGGTGGGCATCGCGCCCGGGTATGACTCTCACGTAATCTGGATTACACTCCGTAATCCCCCTGCTTGCCCCATTTAGGAGCAGTCCCAGGGTGGGCATTGTGCCCGGGTATGAATCTCGTAATCTAGATTACACTCCGTAATCACCCTGCTTGCCCCGTTTAGGAGCAGTCCCATGGTGGGCATCGCGCCCGGGTATGACTCTCACGTAATCTGGATTACACTCCGTAATCCCCCTGTACGGGTGCTGCACATGGCAGAAGGAGCGATACTCTGCAGTAAAGGAGTAGTATGGTTGAGCTTTGTGGGATGATGCTGGCAAACCTCGAATCTGTCAGCAGATCAGACCCACTTGGCCCGTCTCGCATTCAGGATAGCTTCTCATGTGGATAGCTTGCTGTGATGGGAGTTGCAGACCACAGAATGGATGTGTTTTCTTCTAGACCCAGGAGCGGATGCCTCTCTTTGCGGCATGGCAGCCACCAGCGCATCTGGCACCAACGCAGTGCGTTACGGGACGATGCGCGACAACGTCATCAACCTGGAGGTTGTCTTGGCTGACGGGAGGATCTTACATACAGCAGGGAAAGACCGCAGATTCAGGTATCCTCTCCTGCATGCGCAAGCGGTTGGGGTGCGCCGAGCTCGCCAAACGTCTTCTAGTCGCTTGCAAATCAAGGGAATCAAGCTTCAGAACCTTCAGTCCACAAAAAGCGTATTCACCCTTAATTATCTTTCTCACAGAGCTTGGTCGTTAATGTGGACAAAAGGAAAGGGAGACCCTCAGAGCAGAAGAAGGGAGACCCTCAGAACTTAAAACAGGCCATCTGCTGTAGTGAGGGTAGATCTAGAAACACGTCCGCGGGCACTAACGAGCAGATATTGCTTTGGCTCGGGGCCACAAAGCTCGGGTCCTCACGCCGGCCAGGAATTCCGTGTCCCTCTGGCAAAGTATTTGTTTCTTGGTCAGGCCGTTATTTTGTTGATGGATTTGCCTTTCAGGAAGACATCTGCCGGTTACAATCTGACCAGCCTGTTTGTGGGCTCCGAAGGGACCCTGGGTATCATCACCAAAGCTTCTCTGCGCCTGCACGGCATCCCCGAGGCTACGGTGTCCGCCGTGTGTGCTTTTCCCAGTGCCCAGGCCGCGGTGGACAGCACCGTGCAGATCCTGCAGAGCGGCGTCCCCATTGCCAGGATCGGTAAGGGACCTTTCGGTTGTTGCTCAGCCGTTCCTTAACCTGTGACGACGGGCCTCTCTGCATCCTCCGCAGTTCCTCTCTCCCCGGGGTCTGAACGATTTTACTCTCATGCACCAACACGTTTACATTGTGGGAAACGTGGTGACATAAATGCATGGAGTCCGGCCAAGACGTTAAAGAGCTGTCCCTCGTGTGATGTCATTTTTTCCCTTTAGAGTTCCTTGATGATGTCATGGTCGATGCCTGTAACAAGTTTAACGGACTTTGTTACCCAGCCCTGCCGACTCTCTTCTTGGAGTTCCACGGCACAGAGGATGGAGTAAAGGAGCAAGTGCAGCAGACGGGTATGCCGCGGGGCCCTTATATGACCCTTTCTCGAGTATGGCCGGGCGTTACTCCTAATTGTGAAGCCACCGGCCTCACTAGTCCTCTGGTTTCCAACATGGAACTCTTTTGCCCCTAAGTTGCTCTTTATATGCGTGACTGAAAGGTTTGTCTCGACTTCCCAGAGGAGATAACGCGTTTTAACGGCGGCTCTGACTTCACTTGGGCGACTGATCAGGAAGAACGGAACAAGCTATGGAGCGCAAGACATAACGCGTGGTACGCGGCCTTGGCCCTTCGCCCAGGATGCAGAGTAAGACCGATACTGCCATGTTATTCCACGAGCGGCCAACAGCAGATCCGCTGCCCACCCTGTACACCCCCATTCCACGAGCACCCAACAGCAGATCCGCTGCCCACCCTGTACACCCCCATTCCACGAGCACCCAACAGCAGATCCGCTGCCCACCCTGTACACCCCCATTCCACGAGCACCCAACAGCAGATCCGCTGCCCACCCTGTACACCCCCATTCCACGAGCACCCAACAGCAGATCCGCTGCCCACCCTGTACACCCCCATTCCACGAGCACCCAACAGCAGATCCGCTGCCCACCCTGTACACCCCCATTCCACGAGCACCCAACAGCAGATCCGCTGCCCACCCTGTACACCCCCATTCCACGAGCACCCAACAGCAGATATGGTGCCCACCCTGTACGCCGGCATTCAACGAGCACCCAACAGCAGATATGGTGCCCACCCTGTACACCCCCATTCCACGAGCACCCAACAGCAGATATAGTGCCCACCCTGTTAGATGCTATTACATGAGAGTGCAATACCAGATAAGAGGCCCAGCCTGTATACTATTATTACAAACACACAACAGCAGATACAGTGCCCACCCTGTACGCCACTTGTTACACGAGTACCCAACAGGAGATGCGGTGCCCACCCTGTACTCTGTTATTCCACAAGCACCAAATAACAAAAGGTATGGTGCCCACCCCGTACTTCATTAGTTGGAGAGCACCCGTTAGCAGATGCGGTGCCCACCCCGTACGTCATTAGTCAGAGAGCACCCGTTAGCAGATGCGGTGCCCACCCCGTTCGTCATTAGTCGGAGAGCACCCGTTAGCAGATGCAGTGCCCACCCCGTACGTCATTAGTCAGAGAGCACCCGTTAGCAGATGCGGTGCCCACCCCGTACGTCATTCATCGGAGAGCACCCGTTAGCAGATGCGGTGCCCACCCTGTACGTCATTGGTCTGCAAGTACCCGTTAGCAGATGCGGTGTCCACCCTGTATGTCATTGGTCTGCAAGCACCCAATATCAGACTAATGCAACTGGCATGCGAGTAAAAGCTGCAGAGGGCACTTCCCGCTGCTGGCGGCCCTGACTGACCTACGCTGGGCACCGTACGGGTCGCCTGCTGTTATTTCTAGTAGTTTCCGCTGAATGAGCTCTTCCCTTGATGCGTACTTTGTGTCCCTTCAGGGTTATGCCACGGATGTGTGCGTCCCTATCTCCAAGCTGCCGGAAATCATAGCGGCCACAAAGGCAGACCTGACGGACTCCCAGCTCACAGGTTGGCTACACAGAGGATTGGGGGGCTTGCCCGCGCATGTAGTATTTGGTAATCAAAGCAAGACACCACGACTCTTTACAGGTCCTATTGCCGGACACGTCGGGGATGGAAACTTCCACTGTATCATGGTGCTAAATCTGGATGACAAAGAGGAGGTCCGTAGGGTGAAGGAATTTACAGACAGGCTGGCCAGGTAATCATTAACCCCCCCCCCCCGGCTATAAACTCTGGGGTCCAAAGGGCATTTTATTCACACAGCACCCGGAACATTGAGCTGCTCATTTACCGGGGAGAATTTATTATCAGTGTGCCAATCACAAGATGGACGCCTAACCGATAATGAGGACAGCATCCGATTTTATATATATATATATATATGTGCATACATACATACATATGTATAGAGAGAGAGAGCTATGAATACAGAGAGGAGGGGGTATATATATATAGAGAGAGATATATGAATAGAGAGGGGGGTATATATATATATAGAGAGAGAGATATATGAATAGAGAGGGGGGTATATATATATAGAGAGAGATAGAGATATATGAATAGAGAGGGGGTATATATATAGAAAGAGATAGAGATATATGAATATAAAGAGGAGTATATATATATATATATATATATATATATATATAGCGAGAGAGGGAGGGATCTATATATGAATAGAGAGAGGGGAGTATATATAGTGAGAGAGGGAGGGATTTATATATGAATAGAGGGAGGGGGATATATATATATATATATATAGAGAGAGAGAAGATATATAGAGAGAGAGAGGGGGGATATATATATACAGAGAGAGAGAAGATATATATGTATATAGAGAGGGGGATATATATATATATATATATATACAGAGAGAGAAGATATATATGTATATATAGAGAGGGGGGATCTATATATGAATAGAGAGGGGGGATATATATATAGAGAGAGGGGGGGGATCTATATATGAATAGAAAGGGGGGTGTATATATATATAGAGAGAGAGGGGGGGTATATATATATAAAGAGAGAGGGGGGATCTATATATATATAGACAGAAGATATTTGTGAATAGAGAGTGGGGGGATATATATATATATATATATATAGAGAGAGGGGGGATATATATATATATAGAGAGAGGGGGGGGGAATCTATATATATATATATAGACAGAAGATGTATGTGAATAGAGAGAGGGGGGATATATATATAGAGAGAGAGAAGATATATATGTATATAGAGGGGGATATAGATGTATATATATATAGAGAGAGGTATTTGGAGCACCCCCCGGACACTAGTGTTTTTGCCGTTCAGGAGAGCGCTGGCACTGAGTGGCACGTGCACCGGAGAGCACGGCGTTGGATTGGGGAAGCGGCAGCTCCTGGCGGAGGAGGTCGGTGACGTCGGCGTCGCCACCATGAAGCAGATCAAAGCCACGCTGGATCCCAAAAATCTCCTGAATCCCGGGAAAGTGGTTTAAATGTTCGCGGTGCCACAGGCCTAGCGGAACCGGGCATTACGCGCAGTGAACCGAAAGAGACTTCAGGACTGACGCATAAAGCACGATACGTGTTACCCATTAAACTCGGCACATGAAATCGGTCACGGCCGTAAAACGCGTATTCTTTGCGGAGGGGGGGAGGAGGTGTTCTCGCTATTAAAACGTTCTCGAGGCCTCATACACATAAAGCGCGTCTCCCCGCCATCCCGGCTACATAACCCAGCGCGGACCGCACACACAACAGTGCCCGGTATCTCCTGCTCCTTCGGTACACGCCGGAACTATGACCAGCAACGCCCACCAAGACTCTGAAGGCGGGGTTATGGGGGCCGCCCTCTCCCGGCGTGCAGTGCGATTGTAACGGCCGTTGAGTTGCAGTTGGAGCAGGTGACCGGAGGCCCCGCCTCGCGGTGCTATCATGGCGGATCCCGCGCATCTCCCGGTTACCCCGAGCCGGCACGAGAAGAGCCTGGGCCTCCTCACCAGCAAGTTCGTGTCTCTGCTGCAGGAAGCCGAGGACGGGGTGCTGGATCTCAAGGCGGTACTTACTACACGTGCACAGGCGCAACACAACACAACACACACACTTCTAACGCATAGAGACCGTCACAGGAACACGCGTGCAACAACTTGCCCTCATTCTGCGCCCATGTTATATGCAGCTTGCGTTGCGAGCAGCCGGCTACGTGTTGCGTGAATGTAAACATGTGTGTTGTGAATGCCAACAATTATTTTTTTTCGTGCTGCTCCCTGACTGGCAGCACCGGGAGAGGGGCCTTGTCCCTGGGCATCACGTCTACGTTCAACATGATTGCTTAAAGCAAATAGGTCCGCGTCTTGACTGCGCTAATACCCAGAGATGTTTACCGCAAGCACCCCAATACCAAACTGTCCGCCAGGTAAATACATGATCCGTGTAACATGTGTTTACTGTTTCTCTAGGCGGCCGACACGCTCGCTGTACGGCAGAAGCGGCGCATTTATGACATCACGAACGTTCTGGAGGGGATCGGACTCATCGAGAAAAAATCCAAGAATAGCATTCAGTGGAAGTACGTCCGCCTGGGACGGGGGTGGATGATGGGAATGTTAGTCTCGTGATCTGACCGTTCTTTTTGTGAATTCGCTAGAAGCCCTAACTTGAGTTTTTATGGTTGCCACGGATTGGCTAGTCGTCTCCCAGCCCATGAGCAGCTTTTTTCAGAGTGAAGCAGTGCGGCTGCGTGTTGGCTGATGTTGGGGCCCCTGACGGGGCCTATACATCGTGAGGGCCGGTGTAATGCTTTATAGGGCTTCAAGGAGCTAAAGACATAACTGGGACCAAGATTGTGGGTCGGAAATTGAGTGTTTCTGAGAGGCGTCTGCTGGTGCCCGGGGGATAATGGAGAGTTTCTGAGAGGCGTCTGCCGGTGCCCGGGGGATAATGGAGACTTTCTGCGAGGCGTCTGCCGGTGTCCAGGGATAATGGAGACTTTCTGCGAGGCGTCTGCCGGTGTCCGGGGGATAATGGAGAGTTTCTGAGAGGTGTCTGCCGGTGTCCGGGGATAATGGAGAGTTTCTGAGAGGTGTCTGCCGGTGCCCGGGGGATAATGGAGAGTTTCTGAGAGGCGTCTGCTGGTGCCCGGGGGATAATGGAGAGTTTCTGCGAGGCGTCTGCCGGTGTCCGGGGATGATGGAGACTTTCTGCGAGGCGTCTGCCGGTGTCCGGGAATAATGGAGAGTTTCCAAGAGGTGCCTGCCGGTGTCCTGGTGTTCAGGGCATAGTGTGGAGTTCCTTTGGCCCTGGGTCCTGTGAGTTGGGTTATTGCAGATGAGCAGTTAACTAAATATGTGGAGGAAAATCATTTGCTGGAGGTCCGGAAAATATTGCGACGGGTGGTCTGTGTCCTTCAGCTTAAAGAACACGTTACCGTAGCCTTTCCCCCGGTTGAGCTACGTCTTACTGCTGTCCGCTTGCCTTTGAATGATGCAGCACACTCCATATGTTGGTGGGCATCGCTGCCACTCGGTAGGTTCGGTAGTGTGAGCTTTCAGGGACCGCATTTCTTAAACTCCTGCCACGTTCTGTATTTATGTATTTCCACAATAATATCTGCAACAATTTTCCGTTAGTGGCAAACACCTAGCTTGATGGATTGAATTGTATCCGCAGGGGGGTAGGTCCTGGGTGCAATACAAGGGAGATTGCAGATAAACTGATTGATCTGAAGGCAGAACTAGCCGATTTGGAGCAGCGGGAACAGGAATTGGATCAGCAGCGAGTGTGGGTCCAGCAGAGCATCAAGAACGTAACAGACGACGTGCAAAACAATGGATATCCTTTTACTGTCCCCACGGGAGCCACGTGATGCGGGGGAACACGTGGTCCGCGCATGCTGTGGTGGGTGGCCTTTCAGTGAAAGTTATCATGAAAGCAAGGCATTTTGACCAGAATCCGATGTTAGTGATGCCTGTTGCACTTGAGTGTTGTGCTGTGTGTTTGCTAATGGCTGGGAATGGGATTATAGATCAAGACGGTGTATTTTGATTCTGGGTGTAAATCTGAAGGGGTGGTGGTGTGTGTGCGCAGAGTGTATTCTGATTCTGGGTGTAAATCTGAAGGGGTGACTGTGTGTGTGCCGAGTGTATTCTGATTCTGGGTGTAAATCTGAAGGGGTGACTGTGTGTGTGCCGAGTGTATTCTGATTCTGGGTGTAAATCTGAAGGGGTGACAATGTGTGTGCCCAGTATTCTGATTCTGGGTGTAAATCGGAAGGGGTGACAATGTGTGTGCCCAGTATTCTGATTCTGGGTGTAAATCGGAAGGGGTGACAATGTGTGTGCCGAGTGTATTCTGATTCTGGGTGTAAATCTGAAGGGGTGATGGTGTGTGTGTGTGCCGAGTGTATTCTGATTCTGGGTGTAAATCGGAAGGGGTGACAATGTGTGTGCCCAGTATTCTGATTCTGGGTGTAAATCTGAAGGGGTGACAGTGTGTGTGCCGAGTGTATTCTGATTCTGGGTGTAAATCGGAAGGGGTGACAATGTGTGTGCCCAGTATTCTGATTCTGGGTGTAAATCGGAAGGTGTGACAATGTGTGTGCCCAGTATTCTGATTCTGGGTGTAAATCTGAAGGGGTGACAGTGTGTGTGCCAAGTGTATGCTGATTCTGGGTGTAAATCTGAAGAGGTGACAATGTGTGTGCCGAGTGTATTCTGATTCTGGGTGTAAATCTGAAGGGGTGACAGTGTGTGTGCCGAGTGTATTCTGATTCTGGGTGTAAATCTGAAGGGGTGACAATGTGTGTGCCCAGTATTCTGATTCTGGGTGTAAATCTGAAGGGGTGACAATGTGTGTGCCGAGTGTATTCTGATTCTGGGTGTAAATCTGAAGGGGTGATGGTGTGTGTGTGTGCCGAGTGTATTCTGATTCTGGGTGTAAATCGGAAGGGGTGACAATGTGTGTGCCCAGTATTCTGATTCTGGGTGTAAATCTGAAGGGGTGACAGTGTGTGTGCCGAGTGTATTCTGATTCTGGGTGTAAATCTGAAGGGGTGACAATGTGTGTGCCGAGTGTATTCTGATTCTGGGTGTAAATCTGAAGGGGTGATGGTGTGTGTGTGTGCCGAGTGTATTCTGATTCTGGGTGTAAATCGGAAGGGGTGACAATGTGTGTGCCCAGTATTCTGATTCTGGGTGTAAATCTGAAGGGGTGACAGTGTGTGTGCCGAGTGTATTCTGATTCTGGGTGTAAATCTGAAGGGGTGACAATGTGTGTGCCGAGTGTATTCTGATTCTGGGTGTAAATCTGAAGGGGTGATGGTGTGTGTGTGTGCCGAGTGTATTCTGATTCTGGGTGTAAATCTGAAGGGGTGACAATGTGTGTGCCCAGTATTCTGATTCTGGGTGTAAATCTGAAGGGGTGATGGTGTGTGTGTGTGTGTGCCGAGTGTATTCTGATTCTGGGTGTAAATCTGAAGGGGTGACAATGTGTGTGCCGAGGTTATTCTGATTCTGGGTGTAAATCTGAAGGGGTGATGGGGTGTGTGTGTGCCGAGTGTATTCTGATTCTGGGTGTAAATCGGAAGGGGTGACAATGTGTGTGCCCAGTATTCTGATTCTGGGTGTAAATCTGAAGGGGTGACAGTGTGTGTGCCGAGTGTATTCTGATTCTGGGTGTAAATCTGAAGGGGTGACAATGTGTGTGCCGAGTGTATTCTGATTCTGGGTGTAAATCTGAAGGGGTGATGGTGTGTGTGTGTGTGTGCCGAGTGTATTCTGATTCTGGGTGTAAATCGGAAGGGGTGACAATGTGTGTGCCCAGTATTCTGATTCTGGGTGTAAATCTGAAGGGGTGATGGTGTGTGTGTGTGCCGAGTGTATTCTGATTCTGGGTGTAAATCGGAAGGGGTGACAATGTGTGTGCCCAGTATTCTGATTCTGGGTGTAAATCTGAAGGGGTGACAGTGTGTGTGCCGAGTGTATTCTGATTCTGGGTGTAAATCTGAAGGGGTGACAATGTGTGTGCCGAGTGTATTCTGATTCTGGGTGTAAATCTGAAGGGGTGATGGTGTGTGTGTGCCGAGTGTATTCTGATTCTGGGTGTAAATCGGAAGGGGTGACAATGTGTGTGCCCAGTATTCTGATTCTGGGTGTAAATCTGAAGGGGTGACTGTGTGTGTGCCGAGTGTATTCTGAGTGTAAATCTGAAGGGGTGACAGTGTGTGTGCCGAGTGTATTCTGATTCTGGGTGTAAATCTGAAGGGGTGACAATGTGTGTGCCGAGTGTATTCTGATTCTGGGTGTAAATCTGAAGGGGTGACGGTGTGTGTGCCGAGTGTATTCTGATTCTGGGTGTAAATCTGAAGGGGTGACGGTGTGTGTGCCGAGTGTATTCTGATTCTGGGTGTAAATCTGAAGGGGTGACGGTGTGGGTGCCGAGTGTATTCTGATTCTGGGTGTAAATCTGAAGGGGTGACAGTGTGTGTGCCGAGTGTATTCTGATTCTGGGTGTAAATCGGAAGGGGTGACAGTGTGTGTGCCGAGTGTATTCTGATTCTGGGTGTAAATCGGAAGGGGTGACTGTGTGCAGAGTGTATTCTGATTCTGGGTGTAAATCTGAAGGGGTGACAGTGTGTGCCGAGTGTATTCTGATTCTGGGTGTAAATCTGAAGGGGTGACGGTGTGTGCAGAGTGTATTCTGGTTCTGGGTGTAAATCTGAAGGGGTGATGGTGTGTGCCGACTGTATTCTGATTCTGGGTGTAAATCGGAAGGGGTGACAATGTGTGTGCAGAGTGTATTCTGATTCTGGGTGTAAATCGGAAGGGATGACAATGTGTGTGCAGAGTGTATTCTGATTCTGGGTGTAAATCGGAAGGGGTGACTGTGTGTGCCGAGTGTATTCTGATTCTGGGTGTAAATCAGAAGGGGTGACAATGTGTGTGCAAAGTGTATTCTGATTCTGGGTGTAAATCGGAAGGGGTGACAATGTGTGTGCAAAGTGTATTCTGATTCTGGGTGTAAATCGGAAGGGGTGACTGTGTGCCGAGTGTATTCTGATTCTGGGTGTAAATCGGAAGGGGTGACTGTGTGTGCCGAGTGTATTCTGAATCTGGGTGTAAATCGGAAGGGGTGACTGTGTGTGCAGAGTGTATTCTGATTCTGGGTGTAAATCTGAAGGCGTCTCTATGGTGTTGGCCTTGACCATCCACACGCTTGCCTACCTCACCCATGAAGACATCTGCCGCTGCTTCACAGGTTAGCTTTATGACATCGTGATGCCATGAGCAGGAGGCCTATCTCCTCAAGGAGGACGCTGACATTGTGTCTGGTGTGTCTTTTTCAGGAGATACTTTGCTTGCAATCCGAGCACCATCTGGCACGTGTTTAGAGGTCCCAATTCCTGAGGTACGTACGTTACTCTTCTGCAGTTTGCAGCTTCTCCCTGTTTCTTAACTTTTAGGCTATTATGTTTGTGTCTCAGGGTGTCAACGGACAGAAGTTTCAGATCCACCTGAAAAGTTGTAGTGGTCCTATAGAAGTACTTTTGGTAAACAAAGATACTTCAAACTCCCCTCCTGTTGTTGTGCCGGTTCCACCCCCAGAAGACCTCATTCAACCTGCCTCGACGGTGGCCAGTCCCCCGCGGAGACCTGCACTGATGCAGCAGCACGATGCTCCAAGAGCAAGCAGCTCCCAGCCGGCTCCCGCGGACCCCTCTGCGGCCAGCAGTGCGCATGCCGTATCAGGTGTGTAAGCAGCGTGCGGTTCAGAGCTTAGTCTGGACACGCAGGAAATGGAAGAGAAATGGGAATGCTGGGACTTCAGCTTGGTTTTATCTTGCTATAGAAGGTCTCATTTTATTCTTCTGTATGAATTGTGTTCCCGTAACAGAGCTGAGGGGTGGTCCTCTTGAAACCAACACAGAAAATGCATCGTCTAGTTGTGGTGTTGGTGAAACCTGCCCACTCCAGTCTTCAGCATCGCTTGATAACAGCACCGACCTGCCAAACCCTTCTACCTCGTTCCAGCTGATTTGCTCAGACCCCTCCGACGGTGAGCATTGCCTTCTATGACAAATATGGCTTCCTAGCTGAAACTTGTATGTATTCTTGAGGGTCATTTGTGGTAACTAAGACCCTGCTATAGATTTTATTTATAGCTTTTGCATGTTTTTTTTTCTCTTTTTAGTGCTCAAATTGCCCACAGAACTCTCCGAGTTATTTGATCCGTCAAAAGGCAAGTCGTGTTTCTGCGTGTTTCACTTGTATGTCACGCTATGTCCTTTTGAAATGATTTGCCCTGTGCTTGTTGCTGACACATGTGGGGTGCTCTAATCGGTAAACAGTCGCTGAAATACTCACAACAGCAGTAACAGGCTCCATGCATGCTTCCCGCCAAGTTCTTGTCTTAAGTTTAAACTCTTTTTGGCTGATTCTCAGGAACGTACAATTATCTGCTCTGTGCCACGGTGCAGGAAGCTTCGCAAATAGTCTGCCATTTTGCCACCTTTTACCCATTACGCCCATTTTATTAGTAAATATTTTAAATGTGCTTCCTAAACCGTGCCTAAAACTAATCAGTGTCCTTCTCCTGTCCCAGAATGTATAACCTCTGACCTGCTGGAAGAGCTCATGTCATCTGAAGGTGAGTTCATGATAATGCTGATAAGACGACAAGTCGGGTAACTCGAAAACTCCTCCAGGGTAGATGAAAGCAGTGACCTCGCCTAGGGAGATGTCCTGGTAACTTATGTCATGACCCAATGGTGGAGGTCAGGGCAAGTGCTAGTTTGGTCTGAGATTGTGTGTCAGACTAGACTGGCACCCCATCTCTGTAAGTGGTGTGCAAATGCATCACCGTGCCATAGTCTCCGCAGTTGGGTGACGGCATACAAGTTGTTATGGCACCAGGGCGGTTTTAAGGCTTTCAATCCTGAATACGAGTATATGACGGGACTCGCCTGTTAATGCCAAGTTAACCCCGTTTTCTCTCTGATTTCCCCGCAGTGTTTGCTCCTCTACTCAGACTTTCTCCCCCACCCGGTGACCACGACTATGTTTACAACTTGGATGACAGTGAAGGAGTGTGTGACCTGTTTGATGTCCCTATCAACCTATGATCTTTGAACATGGCCTTGCCTGATGACCAGAATATGGATTTGCTTGTGGGGGGGGGGGGGTCTCAAGAAAGAAACACCTTTTTGGATCCCTGTTTCTTTAAGGCTTGTACGGCTGAGGAAACTGTTCTGGGTCCTGCCCAGAGCTGGCGCCATCAGTCTGATGTTTAATGCACTCTTCTCCAGTAAGAAGCCTATCGCCCTGTGCGTTTCAGACCATGTCTGCGGCCACGACGCCTGTGCTGGAGGCGCCGTGTACAGGCCATGCCCCGTGTTTTTCAGGCCGTGAGTGTAACCTCTGAGCTGAGTCCCGCCGGTCACACTTCTAGAGAGGTGATATAGGAAGAATATATTGATGTGAAATTATTTTTATACGTCTGTTCTTGCTGCTCTGCATGTTCCCTTTGTTATAGTTTTTTGGACAAAATAAATTTCTCTTCTCAGTAGCACTTCAGGGAATGTCCCGGTGCTGCTGTGTCTTCTGCTCTGCGTGGCTAAACGTAGGTATTCAGTACTTCCACTTCATACTTCATCGTGTCGCGCGTGTTTTCCGATGGCGTCGCCTCTCGAGGGTTATTGGAAGCGCGGGCTTTCTGCCTCAGGCTGGATTTTTCATTGAATTTTTCAACGTTTCTCAGCCGTGCTTTTTTTGTATTCGATGTCTGTTCTCATCAAGCGGATTTTCTATAGGCTGTGTCCGTGTACACATCACATGCTTTCATAAGAACAGGCATCCTGTGGCGAAGGACAATTCTGCTCCGTGTCATGCAGAAGGTCAGGGCCTGGGTAAAGCCTTGTCTGTTCTGCTGCTTCTGTATGTGTTTAAAAATTGATTTGTAGCACCTTGATCTCCAGCATAAGGAAGCGTTTATTGTTCTAATACCGGAGTGCGTTCTTTACTGTTGAGAACGAAAAGTATTAGCGTGGCTATTTGCTATAGAAGTTCGTAGCTCGTACAGCACGGCTCTGGTTGGTGGGCAGCTGCGTATTTAGTTACAGCCCTGGTTGAGTACCTAGATATATAATAAGTGCTTGTGTGTCAAAAAAAGAATTGAGGAAGCCAATATAAAAACCCATCCATGTCCAGACTAGGCTCCCCGGTCCCTCCGTACGTCTGTCATTGAGATGAAAGTAACACATAAGAAATACATGCAGAAAGTCAGTACGTCCTGTGCACACGGGCGGGCAAATATCACAAAACACACACTTTACCCGACAAGCCGCATCACGCCACTTGAATGCAAATTATCACAAGGTGGGAGCTGAGATGTGCTGTGCTGGTCAGCAGAAGTCGTGTTCCCTCTCAACGCCCCGTGCTCACTTCTGCTTACAAGACTGACACTTTAGAGATGCACAGCGTGTCTACGAACAACAGACATATAGAATGCATGTATGGTTTTTAGAAGCAACACGGAGAATGGAATCAATTTTTGTTGAGGGAAAATCAGGTTCGATTCCCTAGACAGCCAACTGTAGGCCCTGCTCACAGAGGGACAGTCTTCCAAATGAAGGTCTTGCTCACAAATGGACAGTCTTCCAAGTAAAAAAGTAAAATTCATGCTCGCAGTGTGCCAAGTGAAGGTCCTGCTCACAGAAGGACAGTCTGCCAGGTGACGGTCCGGCTCGCAGGACAGTCTGCCAGGTGACGGTCCGGCTCGCAGGACAGTCTGCCAGGTGAAGGTCCGGCTCGCAGAAGGACAGTCTGCCGGGTGAAGGTCCTGCTCGCAGGACAGTCTGCCGGGTGAAGGTCCGGCTCGCAGAAGGACAGTCTGCCGGGTGAAGGTCCTGCTCGCAGAAGGACAGTCTGCCGGGTGAAGGTCCGGCTCGCAGAAGGACAGTCTGCCAGGTGACGGTCCGGCTCGCAGAAGGACAGTCTGCCAGGTGACGGTCCGGCTCGCAGGACAGTCTGCCAGGTGAAGGTCCGGCTCGCAGAAGGACAGTCTGCCGGGTGAAGGTCCTGCTCGCAGAAGGACAGTCTGCCGGGTGAAGGTCCGGCTCGCAGAAGGACAGTCTGCCGGGTGAAGGTCCTGCTCGCAGAAGGACAGTCTGCCGGGTGAAGGTCCTGCTCGCTGATCTGACAGTCTGCCAGGTGAAGGTCCTGCTCGCTGATCTGACAGTCTGCCAGGTGACGGTCCTGCTCGCTGATCTGACAGTCTGCCAGGTGACGGTCCTGCTCGCTGATCTGACAGTCTGCCAGGTGACGGTCCTGCTCGCTGATCTGACAGTCTGCCAGACATTTCACCGGTAATGATTAACGCTGTGTAAAACCACGTTTAATCAGCCAGCCTTGAAATGCCAGCATTGTGTGCAATAGAAACAATCAAACCTCAGCATGCAACTGTTCATTGAGGAAGTAAACAATCCACGTGCCTGGGGCCTACATTTGCATATGACTGGCACTGAAATAGTCATCGAGCGCTTTGGATGACGTAGGCCAGACTTTGGTTTATATACCTATATACACATAACCCCACGGTTGCCAGAAACCCAATACGAGAGGAGGAATGGCAGAGACACCTAAAAAGATTTCAATGGAAGAGACAAGAGGCCATAGCCTAAAACTAAAGGGTTTTAGATGTGATGTTGGAAAGTATAAGATAAGTGGAAGAGCCTCGCAGCAGAAGTGGTAGAAACTCATCCAGTAACGGAATTTAAACACGAATGGGATATGCTTATAATTAGCTTGAATACAAGACAAGGCACCAAGTAATTGGAAATGGGCAGATTACTGCGGCCCCACAGTCTCGATAAGCTGCCACTTTCTTGGCTTCCGTCTCACATGTGCTCATAGCCTGCTCTTTGCTGACAGCTGCGTGCCGCGAGTGTCTCAGAGCTGCAGCATTTACAAAACTCTTGGTCTTCAAGACCGACAGGACCGCAGCACTTTAGAATGCACAAGAGAGCGCAGGGGACCCGGCGTAACGGTCACTGCGGCCCGCGTCCAGACAGAACCAAGCATCGATATGCAATGGAATGCAGACTTGTTCAAACCCATCCCAGTCTCCTCCTCTGCTGATATTTCGCTCCCTGTCTCCACCTCTCCTGCTCCCACCCTCTATGTCTCCACCTTTCTGCTCCTTCCTTTAGTTTCTCCACCTTTCTGCTCTGTCTCATAGGAAACGTCTTGCAGGTAATGGTCTTTATTAACTATTTTATATTACAAGCAACTGGAGCTGCACTAGAAGTTCTTGTTCCCCCTCAGTAAGCCGGTGGTTCTTGGGTGATTGTGAACGTTTTGCCCCTGGGTTACCCCTGCGCCCTTGTCTGGGGGTCGATTTACCTGCATGTGTTTATGGAATGTATAGGAGGTGGCGTTTGCTGATGTAGCCGGCACGCTGCAGGCTCGTTATGGAACCGGAGCGCGGCTCATCCTGTAAATCTGATGGAGATGAAACGACGTTCAGTCTTCAGAATATTCTGGATAATCTGTGTTTACACACTAATGGCCGCTGCCTTCTCACCGCTCTGCTCTCTGCCACCGCATTCGCTCTGCGTCTCTGAGCTGTGGGCAGACCAGGAGGGCCGGGCGTCTCTGAGCTGCGGGCAGACCAGGAGGGCCGGGCGTCTCTGAGCTGCGGGCAGACCAGGAGGGCCGGGCGTCTCTGAGCTGCGGGCAGACCAGGAGGGCTGGGCGTCTCTGAGCTGCGGGCAGACCAGGAGGGCCGGGCGTCTCTGAGCTGCGGGCAGACCAGGAGGGCCGGGCGTCTCTGAGCTGCGGGCAGACCGGGAGGGCCGGATGTCTCTGAGCTGTAGGGCAGACTAGGAGGACTGGATGTCTCTGAGCTGTAGGGCAGACTAGGAGGGCCGGATGTCTCTGAGCTGCGGGCAGACTAGGAGGGCCGGGCGTCTCTGAGCTGCGGGCAGACCAGGAGGGCCGGGCGTCTCTGAGCTGCGGGCAGACTGGGAGGGCCGGATGTCTCTGAGCTGTAGGGCAGACTAGGAGGACTGGATGTCTCTGAGCTGTAGGGCAGACTAGGAGGGCCGGATGTCTCTGAGCTGCGGGCAGACTAGGAGGGCCGGGCGTCTCTGAGCTGCGGGCAGACTAGGAGGGCCGGGCTTCTCTGAGCTGTAGGGCAGACCAGGAGGGCCGGGCATCTCTGAGCTGTAGGGCAGACTAGGAGGGCCGGGCGTCTCTGACCTGCGGGCAGACTGGGAGGCCCGGGCATCTCTGACCTGTGGGCGGACCGGGAGGGCCGGGCGTCTCTGAGCTGAAGGGCAGACTGGGAGGGCCGGATGTCTCTGAGCTGTAGGGCAGACTGGGAGGGCCAGATGTCTCTGAGCTGTAGGGCAGACCGGGAGGGCCGGGCGTCTCTGAGCTGTGGGCAGACCAGGAGGGCCGTGCGTCTCTGAGCTGTAGGGCAGACCAGGAGGGCCGGGCGTCTCTGAGCTGAAGGGCAGGCTGGGAGGGCCGGATGTCTCTGAGCTGTAGGGCAGACCGGGAGGGCCGGGCGTCTCTGACCTGTGGGCGGACTGGGAGGGCCGGGTGTCTCTGAGCTGAAGGACATACTAGGAAAGCCGGGAGATTCTGACCAGCGGGCAGATGCGGCGTTTCTGTGTAGTAATTAATACAAAGCTCCAGCTTCATATGGATTCCTCTAATCGCTGTGAATGAGCCCACTATTTTGTCTCTTGCAGGTTGAACCTGAACAGATAGACATGGAGCCGACAAAAAATATTGTGAAAATAGCCATCCAAAGGATGGGGTCCTATCCACAGCTCATTGAACTGGATCAGGTATAGTGAGATCAACAGATCATGTCGCTGGTTCTTCAATAAAGCCATAGCTAGAGCTCAGCATCTGCGCATGCCTAGCACATACAACATATCATATTGTGGGCGCTGCACACTAACCCTATTCGAAGCCTCCATTTTTGGTCACTTGGTGCTGAATTTACAGCAACAAATTAAAATCCTATTATAAGATTATACGATTGGTCTCCCCACACAAACCATAGTAGCAAGCTTACTGGCCCAGGGGCCTCAGACCATAGAAGAACATGCCACTGCCTGCCCTGGTAACACTTACATACATTCCCGGTGTAGCACACATTGAAACACCAGCCGTCTGAAGCGCACAAATCCTAGCCGGCACAGCGTCTTGTAACTAACTGACACCCTGCTGGAGACCATTAAAATGTGCCCGTTTCGTTTCAGAGCAAACCTTTGTCGGCTGTGGTAAGAGATGTCTGTGATGTGTAAGTACCCCACAAACACCCCGGCCGCCTGGGAGTGTAAAGCGCAGAGACATCCTCCCTGAAGAGGGTGGATAAGGGCATGGAGGTATCTGGGAAACGCGGGGTTTGGGTGAATACCTGGGGCTTGATGAGCATGTCATTTGCGTGTAACATACGTGTCATGCTGTGAGAGATGAAGCCTTACTTGACTGCATTGGGAGGTGGTCTGGGTGCAGCTGACAGTCTACTTTGTATCTGGTGTCTGCAGGTGGTGTCTCAGTAACCCAGAGCACTATACGCTTCAGTATGTAGATGGACACCAAGAATACATCACGGAGTCGGTAAGCCGCCATATTCCCCAAACCAATGGCATCCTGCGTCTGTACGGCATGCGGTCCTCTGTGGCTTCATGATAAGCCCTGTCCTGGTATGCTTGGCGCAGACGAGTTAGCTGTGCATACAGGATCTGCCCCGGTATGTACCCTATACCTGCACAGAGCCTGGACTGAGGGAATGTGAGGATTACAGGCAAGCAAATATAGAAAAGAGACCTGCCACGCACCAGTGACGCTGCTGTCTGCGGGCAACACATGTTCAAATGGGATGAAATTGTGCACTAAACAAAAGAGCTAAACTTTTCTCTAAGGATCTTTCATTAGGATTCCCGTGTAGTACGACCATGGCCACATGCACCGTGTGCCACATTTACTTCCCACTGGTGGGTGTCCCAGTCACATTACTTTTCTTTTTGCTTTTCTTTTCAGAACCGAATGGACATTAAGAATGGCAGCATCCTGAGACTTACGACGTCCCCGGTGAGCTGGGCTATTCCCGGGCTTGAATGCTGTACGGCGGCCATATGGCTAAATCAGAAAACAGATTAAGATTTTTGAGCTATAACCATATAGGTTGTGGCCACGATATCCGAGCAGGGCAAATATTATGCTTTATCTTCAAGTATGTGATAGTTGCTTTGCCTCAAAAAATCAACACACCTCCAGTCCATAACAGCTGGCGATTTTTCCACTTGAAGAGCGTTATCCAGTCATTCTAACGCGTCCTTCACTTTCCCCCGCTTTGTTTCCTGGTCTCTAAGGACAAAGAGGCGAGCATTCTCTGCAGCGGAGCACAGAGCCACAACATGGATGTGAGATCAGAGTCCCTGAAGAAGCTTGCAGCCCTCTCTCGAGATGTCACGTTTGCTCAGGAATTCATCAGCCGTGATGGTCTCTCCATTCTCTCCAAGATTGTGGAGGAGGAACAAGAGTAAGTCTTCTCTTTGCATCCACTTTGCTTTCTCATAGAAGTAATACAGCAGCAGCACCTCTCCAGACCTTAAGGGGTTTGTAGGTGCACTAAGGATGAAGGTGACCCTGGAAAGAGCCATGGTATGTGTAGAGGGTCAGGAGAAAGTAACATTAGAATGGAATGGAGGAGATAGTGGTTATCCAGAAGGTGAGCTAGAGCTGTCTAGATTCCTGTGCAGGTGGCAGGTTCCCTCCAGACATGCTATGGGAGGAGCGACTCGCCATCACAATGTCTACTCTAACCGTCATCACTATGTCTACTCTAACCTCCATTACAATGTCTACTTTAACCGCCATCACAATGTCTACTCTAACCGTTATCACTATGTCTACGCTAACCTCCATTACAATGTCTACTTTAACCGCCATCACAATGTCTACTCTAACCGTTATCACTATGTCTACGCTAACCTCCATTACAATGTCTACTTTAACTGCCATCACTTTGTCTGCTTAAACCTCCATCACTATCGCTAATCTAAAGGGCGTCACTGTCTAATTTAACCGCCGTCACTACATCTACTTCAACCGCTGTCACTACGTCTACTCTAACCACAATAACCATTGTTCCTGAGTGGCTTGGATAACATGTGCACATGCACCATCTTAGGTGTATCAACATGTCACAAGTCAAACAGCTGGAATACATGTGTTGATGTTAACTTTTCACGGATATTTCTTAGTATGTATTCTCAGCAATATTTTTTTTAATTTTGTACTCCTTACCGCTCAAAGACTCATTTGTGTCTGTTTTAACCCAGACTCGGAGATGTGATGGTGCACACCCTGAGGGCAATCTCTGAGCTCATGGAACATGGGGTGGTGTCCTGGGAGACCTTCAGTAAGGATTTCCTACACAAGGTTTGACATTATCTTTACATCGATTGTCTAGTTCAGACCACTGGCGGAAAAGACTGTATTCCATTCATTATTAAGACCCAATTAGAGTGGGAATCAGCTGTTCACTGTACCTCTGTTACCCTGCTCCAGTAATTAAAAAGGAAGTTCCAAACATTTGTATTATTAATATCGGATTAAAGATATACTATATGGAAAAAAGTATTGGGACAACTGACCTTTACACCATCGGGGGCTTTGATGACATCACATTCTAAATACACAGACAGTAATATGTAGCTGGTCTTCTGGGAAGGATTTCAACAAGATTTTGGGGGCTTTCTGTGGGATTTTTTGCCCATTGATCCAGTAGAACATTTGTGAGATCAGACACTGATGTTGAACGAGACGCTCGGCTCGCAGTCTCCGTTCCAGTTCATTCCAAAGGTGTTCAATGGGGTTGAGGTCGGGGACATATTTTGGAGAATGCTCTGCTTCCAACTTTGTGGTAACAGTTTGGGAACCCTTTTCTATTCCAGCATGATTTTGCCCCAGTGCACAAAGCAAGGTCCACAAAGACATAGTTGGATTAGTTTGGGGTGGAACAACTTGACTGGCCGCAGAGTCCTTACCACTACGTTGAACACCTTTGGGATGAAATGGAATGGTGATTGTCAGGCCTTCTCGTCCAGCATCGGTGCCTGAACTCACAAATGCTCTACTGGGTGAATGGGCAAAAATTCCCATAGAATCTCCCCAAAGTTTTGTGGAAAGCCTTCCTAGAAGAGCGGAAGCCATTATAGCTGCAAAGTAGAGACCAACTTCATATTAATGTCTATGTGTTTAGAATGCAATGTTATCAAAGCCCCTGTTGGTGTAACGGTCAGGTGTCCCAATACTTTTGGCCACATATATTTTTCCCTTCCAGATTGTTAGATTTGTGAACACAAATCTGATGGACGATCACATCACACAGCTGTCTCTAGCAATCCTAGAAAGTGTTGTACAGAGCAGCATCAATCTCGGAGCGCTGGTCAGGCTGGAAGTCACCCTGGACAGGCTGCTGAACCTTCTTCAATTGTAAGTTGAAGTGTGAAGCACAACTTTGCATCGGAATGAACGCTGCATTACAAGGCATTAAGTTGTGCGTATTTCTTATCAGGCCAAACCAGGAGACGCGGGTCAAGGTTATGGCGCTCACACTTGCTCTGTTACAGAGACTGGGAGACAGAGAGAAAGAGGTAACGGGACCTGGAATACTATGAATACATGGGGTGGGTCAGGACTCGGCGTCCATGCACATTCCAAAGTACACAAAACAGTGTTCCAAAAAATCATCATGGCCCCATCTTAATTATCAAGATGTGGATCACACTTACATTGTATAGATCACAGAATCGCGCACGATCCAGTCACACAGACTGTGTGAATAGTGGCAACAGCTTCGTGTGGAGACAGTTTAAGGGGTGCAACCAAATATATGACATACTACACATGAAAATGTCATGCCTAGCGTAGCCGTTGCTTAAAATGACTCTCTTACAGGAGATGCTTAATTATCTCTGGAAGAAGAACATGCGCCAGTTCATTCACAAGGTAAGACACTGTGACCAGTACTGATGGTAAAGGAGAGATGTAATCATTAATTTGTGTTTTTCAATTCCCAAAGGACATCATCCATGGACGGTCGGAGCTGGGTGATGAGATGAGACATTACCTGTATGTACTACAGTGTCTGAGCCTAGGCCTATTGGAGTCACGTCTAAGACGCTGCATGGATCCCAATGACCCTGTAAGTGATGTGTTCACAGACATGCCCTATGTCCTGCTCTGTGCTGAGGGTGTCCACATACCGTTCACAACTTTAGGTTGTGGGAAGGATGTTGTTTACATAACGACACGAGATGGCAGAGTCTGTGGAATTCCTGAGCATGGTGAGACACAAATGAAACATCTGGCTCCTAGCTGGATAACAAGGCATTCAGCCACTAACTGTGTTCTATTTATTCGGATTGAACTGAAACCTTAAAAAAGTGTCCGTTTACAAGGAAACTGCAGTAATTCTTAACAGGCTGTTAAAAAATCCCCAAATTCTAACTGTCAGAGCGATAGATGATGGTGCATTAAAAATCCTTGAGTAATAATGTAGTCACGTTTAACATCTTAGCGCCCAAAGGGAATGCCATGGTTCCTCTGAGGTTTTCTCATGAAAATAGTTTTTCCTCTCCTGCATGCTGAAGAATGAGTCTTTGTTAGTCCAGGGTTAGCTCCTTCTCCGTCCCCCTATCCTATCCATAAAATGTTTTCTATTATATAATCAAGCTTTGATTGTCCCCATAAAATAAACCTGGGGTTAAAAAAATGCACCAAACAGAAATGTCTTTACACAGGACCAGAGGCAGCAGCTGCATGCTCTCAGGCTCATAGCTTTTCCCAATGAAGATGAGGAAGGAAGCCATCTGAACTCAGAGAGACGACGATCACTTTGTGCCAAAGAGTTTCGTAAGCTTGGCTTCTGTGTGAGTCCCTACAGCTCCTCCATTACAGATGTCTGTATGTATTGCCATACTCCTGTAGGTGATTTTTGGAATAGACTGCCTTTATGGAGAAAGGTGCCCCCCACCAATGGGGTAGATGAACCTTCTGTACAGGATGTGTTTTACCTGCCCCATTCCTGTAATTCTGGGCTGATCTGTGATTCCAGAACTGCCAAACAATGGAACAGACACACAAAACATTCTGTGCGATGTGGAGAAAAGTGACACAGTCACTGGCATTCTATTGGCTGCTTTCGCAACTGCTCCACTTTTAGCACGTGTGCCGATTTTATGTGGTTGCCGCGTTGTCTCCTTCGTCATAGTTAGGCTCCAAATGCATGCATAAGTGAAAGGTGACACCAGACTACACACTTATGTGTGAACTCTGTGTGCCACAAGCAGAAAGTGTAACTGATATCTTCTGTTCCAGAATAACGGCAGCCCCTGGCAGGATCTGTCTCTCACCCCACCTGGACTCCTAGCTCTAGATAACATGGTCTATTTCTCCACTCGCTGGCCCAGTGCCTACAGCAGGGTAAGGTATTCCTCGCAGTGTGAATATACAGGATGCCACTGATACTGAAGCTCCGTGTTTTGCTTACTTGTTAATTAGAATTAAAACTACTTTCTAGATCCCCAGTACGATCTTTCACAGTCAGTGTTATTGTAATAAACATGTACGCGAAGCTTCACTCATTGTTCTTCATAACGCTGATATAACCAACTATTAATCAACACCGGCTTATTTATGTCATTCATTAATACAGAGTGTTGTGCGAATGGTTTGCACCGGTTGCAGGACGTTCGTGGTCAGACATGTTGGTGGTGGGGGAATGGTTTGGACAGGTAGCAGGAAGTTGGTGGACAGACGTGTTGGTGGTGGGGGAATGGTTTGGACAGGTAGCAGGAAGTTGGTGGACAGACGTGTTGGTGGTGGGGGAATGGTTTGGACAGGTAGCAGGAAGTTGGTGGACAGACGTGTTGGTGGTGGGGGAATGGTTTGGACAGGTAGCAGGAAGTTGGTGGACAGACGTGTTGGTGGTGGGGGAATGGTTTGGACAGGTAGCAGGAAGTTGGTGGACAGACGTGTTGGTGGTGGGGGAATGGTTTGGACAGGTAGCAGGAAGTTGGTGGACAGACGTGTTGGTGGTGGGGGAATGGTTTGGACAGGTAGCAGGAAGTTGGTGGGCAGACGTGGTGGGGGAATGGTTTGGACAGGTAGCAGGAAGTTGGTGGACAGACGTGTAGGTGGTGGGGGAATGGTTTGGACAGGTAGCAGGAAGTTGGTGGGCAGACGTGGTGGGGGAATGGTTTGGACAGGTAGCAGGAAGTTGGTGGACAGACGTGTTGGGGGTGGGGGAATGGTTTGCACCGGTTGCAGGACGTTCGTGGTCAGACATGTTGGTGGTGGGGGAATGGTTTGGACAGGTAGCAGGAAGTTGGTGGACAGACGTGTTGGTGGTGGGGGAATGGTTTGGACAGGTAGCAGGAAGTTGGTGGACAGACGTGTTGGTGGTGGGGGAATGGTTTGGACAGGTAGCAGGAAGTTGGTGGACAGACGTGTTGGTGGTGGGGGAATGGTTTGGACAGGTAGCAGGAAGTTGGTGGACAGACGTGTTGGTGGTGGGGGAATGGTTTGGACAGGTAGCAGGAAGTTGGTGGACAGACGTGTTGGTGGTGGGGGAATGGTTTGGACAGGTAGCAGGAAGTTGGTGGACAGACATGTTGGTGGTGGGGGAATGGTTTGGACAGGTAGCAGGAAGTTGGTGGACAGACGTGTTGGTGGTGGGGGAATGGTTTGGACAGGTAGCAGGAAGTTGGTGGACAGACGTGTTGGTGGTGGGGGAATGGTTTGGACAGGTAGCAGGAAGTTGGTGGGCAGACGTGGTGGGGGAATGGTTTGGACAGGTAGCAGGAAGTTGGTGGACAGACGTGTAGGTGGTGGGGGAATGGTTTGGACAGGTAGCAGGAAGTTGGTGGGCAGACGTGGTGGGGGAATGGTTTGGACAGGTAGCAGGAAGTTGGTGGACAGACGTGTTGGTGGTGGGGGAATGGTTTGCACCGGTTGCAGGACGTTCGTGGTCAGACATGTTGGTGGTGGGGGAATGGTTTGGACAGGTAGCAGGAAGTTGGTGGACAGACGTGTTGGTGGTGGGGGAATGGTTTGGACAGGTAGCAGGAAGTTGGTGGACAGACGTGTTGGTGGTGGGGGAATGGTTTGGACAGGTAGCAGGAAGTTGGTGGACAGACGTGTTGGTGGTGGGGGAATGGTTTGGACAGGTAGCAGGAAGTTGGTGGACAGACGTGTTGGTGGTGGGGGAATGGTTTGGACAGGTAGCAGGAAGTTGGTGGACAGACGTGTTGGTGGTGGGGGAATGGTTTGGACAGGTACCAGGAAGTTGGTGGACAGACGTGTTGGTGGTGGGGGAATGGTTTGGACAGGTAGCAGGAAGTTGGTGGGCAGGCGTGGTGGGGGAATGGTTTGGACAGGTAGCAGGAAGTTGGTGGACAGACGTGTTGGTGGTGGGGGAATGGTTTGGACAGGTACCAGGAAGTTGGTGGACAGACGTGTTGGTGGTATTTCCTTTGTTCACACTCATACTCTGTTTTCAGTTTGTGCTGGAGAATAGCAGCCGGGAGGATAAACTCGCCTGTCCGTTTGCTCGAAGCAGCATTCACCTGACCTTGATCTTGTGTGATATTCTGAGAATTGGCGAGCCTGGTACAGTTACACATATTTTATATCTGTGATAATATCTCATTGTGCACATGCATCACTTCACACTGCACAGTCCACGCGGCCGTTACGGATGGTATGGGGGGCTAAGTGGCTGTTTGCTGAAGATGGTACGGAGGCCTCGGTGGCTGTTGGCTACAAACAGTACGGGGGCCTCAATGCCCGCTATACAGTAAAGATGACACATTTTAAATGAGGGCAACTCTGCAGGTGAAACATTACAATCTTTTGGTGTCGCTAAAACATTGTTACCTGTGTGTTTCTAGAACAGGAACATTTCTTGCGGAGGTTACCTCCCTCATGTGCCGATCTTCTGTGTATTTCAGCCTCAGAAACAGGGCAAAACTTCCTGGGATTATTTTATTCCCAAGATCATTGCGTGCAGGAGCTCTTCTGCGTCTGTATCCAGCTGCTCAACAAGACCTGGAAAGAAATGAGAGCCACTCAGGAAGACTTTGACAAGGTGGGAGTCTCAGTGTGACGAGTATGAGACATGGCCGAAGTGAGTGCATCCCTTCAGAATAATCCACCCTGACACCGGAGAGCCACCAAGCCGAAAGGTTCATGTTGTGCTTAGCACAGGAGTTATTATTCACCCGCAAGAAGGCGTTTAACTGCATGAAAAGCATTGTGATATACAGTGTGTAACAGCAGGCATAGGGCTACACAATGCAATTATAATATATATTATAATATAATAATAATAATAATACATTGAAGGCCAGATACTGCAATTATGGGGATGTGTGGACATGATGGGGTTAAACCTCTGAAGCTGTATTTACTTTAAACGGACAATGAACCCCCCCCAACCCCCCCCCCCCCCCCGCATCAAGTTGCACACCTTGGGGTCTATTTGCTAAAGGGAGAGTATGTGGCAGAGATATGGCTTCAGCTCTCTCCATTATTCATTATGAAGGACCAACAAGAAGTTGAGCTGGCCCTGTATAATGTATCATTCAACAACAGAAGAGACTGAAGAAATCTCACTGATTTAACTATACATTACACAGGGCCGGCCAAGCTGTTCCCGTAGCAGAAGCTCTTCGACGTTAAGCCTTCCTTTAGTGAATACACCCCACCGTGGTACCTGCATTCTATCCCATCTTAGTTTACAGGCCATGAGGGCGATGAAATCTGTTGAATGGCAGCACATGCAGTTAATCGGGCAGTCGACCGTGCCACGCACTCATCGACAATTCATTCTATAATAACGGATTCCTGGAAATGGCAAATTCAGGTGTGGGGTTTCTCAGCCGGCATGGAAACGCTTGGCATGCTTGTATGTTGCTTGTATGTTTTGTCTGATGTGCATCGTGTGGCTAATGCTTGGGTTCATCGCAGGTAATGAACGTGGTGAGGGAGCAGATATCGCGTGCTCTTACCTTTGCACATACATCGCTGGAATTTTTTCGGACCAAAATATTCTCCATGAATTATAGTGAAATTCTGAAAGTGCGCCAGGCGGAGAGGCAGATCCAAGAGGAGGTCCTTTCCCCGCCAGTGATGTGAGTGGGAGAAACCAATTCTGAGCCCATGATTCCGATTGCTTATGTCATGGCGTATACGTATGTGTGTGTATGTATATATATATATATATATATATATATATACACGCACACATATATTCACACGCACACGCGCACATAAAGGCTCCCATAGCTGCTCACCTGCACGCTCTCTGTGTTCTTTAGGGAGCTGCGGAAACAGTTACAGGTGGAGCTGCTCGACCTCATCAAACAGCAGAGACTGCACTACCTGTGCGAGGGAACCACGTTCCGCAAGATCAGCAGCCGCCGGAGACAGGGTCAGCAGCCGTTCCGTGTACCGGCAGCTTACCGGGTTTAGCCCAGCTGCTCACACTCATTGTCACCAAGCTGTCTCTCTTTCCTTCTGCAGACAAGCTGTGGTTCTGCCGTCTCTCACCCAATCACAAGGTTCTTCATTACGGAGACCTGGACGGTAACACGGAAAACCCACCAATCGAGCTTCTGCAAGGCAAAAGTGGGTCCACGTGGGAATGGGAGCGGTGGCACACTAGCCATATACACGGTCCACGTGGGAATGGGAGCGGTGGCACACTAGCCATATACACGGTCCACGTGGGAATGGGAGCGGTGGCACACTAGCCATATACACGGTCCACGTGGGAATGGGAGCGGTGGCACACTAGCCATATACATGGTCCACGTGGGAATGGGAGCGGTGGTGAAAGATGAATGATGTTTAATTAGACACGCACTGTCTCGTGATTTCTTCTCAGTTCCCGTCGCTGACATTAAGTGTGTTCTCACGGGGAAAGACTGTCCACATATGAAAGAAAAAAGCTCCGGGAAACAGAACAAGGTAGGATTTGGGAGAATAAGCGTTGTGTGTTTGTGGGGGGCTGTTGCTATAGTGATAAGAGCACCAGGGCCCCCTCTAAGAGGCGCATTCACTCTTTATTCGCAGGACATCATAGAGCAGGCCTTTTCTATCTGCTTTGACGGGGACAGCTGTCTGGACTTCATCGCACCTTCAAACATAGAGGTAAGAAACCAGCCGAGGGGGGCCTGTCCATGAGAACAAGCCGGAGCCACAAGTCACAATGGTGCACACTGGTGCCGCGGGTAACACTGGTGCCGCGGGTAACACTGGTGCCGCGGGTAACACTGGTGCCGCGGGTAACACTGGTGCCGCGGGTTACACTGGTGCCGTGGGTTACACTGGTGTTAGAAAAATGCTTATGTTATCATAAATATTATTGCTGACAAAGACAGTAGAAAATGTCTAGTCTATGATGTATCACGAGTTGCGCCAACATATCTATTAAGAGGCGTAACCTGCTTAAAAAGTAACCAATCAGAATGATGCATGCTATTAGAAGCAGATAAGAAGTTATATAAACCATGTAATCCAAATACGTAATTAGACGACGCTTCGACTTTTGTGTGTTGTGTGCCTTGTCTCGATTATGCGCATGATCTAAATAAAGGAAAACTCTTTTCTGAGGAGAATTCGACCATTAATTCAACCAACAACTGGTGCCGCGGGTAACACTGGTGCCGACTGGTGCCGCGGGTAACACTGGTGCCGCAGGTAACGCCGGAGTAGGGGGTCCCTCACATCATCAAACTGAGACAGCGCAGGGGATCACCTGCAGTGCGGATATAGGGAATATTGATGCCGGTATAGGGAATACTGATGCCGGTGTGCGGAATATTGATGCCGATGTGCGGAATATTGATGCGGATATAGGGAATATTGATGCCGGTGTGCGGAATATTGATGCAGATATAGGGAATATTGATGCCGGTATGGGGAATATTGATGCCGGTGTGCGGAATATTGATGCCGGTGTGCGGGATATTGATACGGATATAGGGAATATTGATGCCGGTGTGCGAGATATTGATACGGATATAAGGAATACTGATGCCGATGTGCGGAATATTGATGCCTGTATAGGGAATACTGATGCCGGTGTGCGGAATATTGATGCGGATATAGGGAATATTGATGCCGGTATAGGGAATATTGATGCCGGTGTGCGGGATATTGATACGGATATAGGGAAGATTGATGCGGATATAGGGAAGATTGATGCTGATGTGCGGAATATTGATGCGGATATAGAGAATATTGATGCCGGTGTGCGGGATATTGATGCCGGTGTGCGGAATATTGATGCCGGTGTGCGGGATATTGATACGGATATAGGGAATATTGATGCCGGTGTGCGCGATATTGATACGGATATAAGGAATACTGATGCCGATGTGCGGAATATTGATGCGGATATAGGGAATATTGATGCTGGTGTGCGAGATATTGATACGGATATAGGGAATACTGATGCCGATGTGCGGAATATTGATGCGGATATAGGGAATATTGATGCCGGTATAGGGAATATTGATGCCGGTGTGCGGGATATTGATACGGATATAGGGAATATTGATGCGGATATAGGGAATATTGATGCCGGTGTGCGGGATATTGATACGGATATAGGGAATATTGATGCCGATGTGTGGAAAATTGATGCGGATATAGGGAATATTGATGCTGGTGTGCGAGATATTGATACGGATATAGGGAATATTGATGCCGGTATAGGGAATATTGATGCCTGTGTGCGGGATATTGATGCCGGTATGGGGAATATTGATGCCGATGTGCGGAATATTGATGCGGATATAGGGAATATTGATGCCGGTATAGGGAATACTGATGCCGGTGTGCGGAATATTGATGCGGATATAGGGAATATTGATGCCGGTATAGGGAATATTGATGCGGATATAGGGAATATTGATGCCGGTGTGCGGTATATTGATGCCGGTGTGCGGGATATTGATACGGATATAGGGAATATTGATGCCGGTGTGCGGGATATTGATACGGATATAGGGAATATTGATGCCGGTGTGCGGGATATTGATGACGGTGTGCGGTATATTGATGCTGGTGTGCGAGATATTGATACGGATATAGGGAATACTGATGCCGATGTGCGGAATATTGATGCGGATATAGGGAATATTGATGCCGGTATAGGGAATACTGATGCCGGTATGTGGAATATTGTATACTGCCCCGTGCCGTATGTCGTGCTGAGGGCAGCTGTCTGGCCGAGGCTGATAGTATTACATAGTGTTACATACCTTCCTTATATCATTAGCGCCATCATATTCCGCAGCTCTGTACACTGATCTCCCTCTCCTTACTCAGTTCTCGCTGTGGATTGATGGACTGAACGCACTGCTGGGGCGGGAGATGACGAGCAACCGCAAACACAGCGATCTGGATATCCTGCTCAACACTGAACTCAAGCTGAGGTTATTGGATCTGGAAAACGTTCCCATCCCGGAGAATCCGCCACCCATCCCGCCACGGCCACTTAACTACGATTACTGCTACCGCTTCACATCGGCAGAGGCCTGAACGTCACACACTAAATAAACTAAAGCCACTGCAACGACGTTGTCTCTGTATCTGTTCTAAGCATGACTATCACACTACTAGCAGTACTTGGTACCATGCACACACACCTTAATGAAATTTCACTTTACCAAGAGGGTGGTAGATAAGTGAAACAGCCTCCCAGCAGAGGTGGTAGAGGGTAATACAGTGAGGGTATTAAACATGCATGGGATAGACATACGGCTCCTGAATCTAAGACGACACCCACGACTGATTAAGGTGACTGGACGGGCCGAACGGGGCTGATCTGCCGGTAGAGTCTGGGTTTTTATTCTGTTACGGTTTGAGAGAAAACCTTCAGTGCACCCAGTGGGCGCAGTTATTATTATTATTGTTTTATATAGCGCCACCATATTATGCAGCGCTGTACGTGTTCACATCAAATGACAATTCACCCCAAAATTGTCAGCCTTGGTTGTGCGAGATTTCTCAGGAGTAGATGAAGGGTCTGAACGACGGAAAAACACCCTTCCCCCGGCATGTAAAGCTACCTGGCTCTTCAGGGCCGAAAGCTCGTCATGGGTTTGAACAAAGGTCTCGAGTAGTGCTGGTGGTTGGTGTTCGTTTCACACACATACTGCTTCAGCAGCAAACGGCTTCAATTATAATTCCTCCCCGTACGGTATCTGCCCAGCATAAAGCGTACAATCACAGTCGGGGCAATTCTGAAACGTCCACTCGCAGAGCTTTGCCCCGCAGTGAAAGGCTGCTCCTGGCCGGGGGAGATCGGGTTAGGGTTACCCCACTCGCAGAGCTTTGCCCCGCACTGAAAGGCTGCTCCCGGCCGGGGGAGATCGGGTTAGGGTTACCCCACTCGCAGAGCTTTGCCCCGCACTGAAAGGCTGCTCCCGGCCGGGGGAGATCGGGTTAGGGTTACCCCACTCGCAGAGCTCTGCCCCGCAGTAAAATACTGCTCCCGGCCGGGGGAGATCGGGTTAGGGTTACCCCACTTGCAGAGCTTTCCCCCGCAGTGAAAGGATGCTCCCGGCCGGGGGAGATCGGGTTAGGGTTACCCCACTCGCAGAGCTTTGCCCCGCACTGAAAGGCTGCTCCCGGCCGGGGGAGATCGGGTTAGGGTTACCCCACTCGCGGAGCTCTGCCCCGCAGTAAAATACTGCTCCCGGCCGGGGGAGATCGGGTTAGGGTTACCCCACTCGCAGAGCTTTGCCCCGCACTGAAAGGCTGCTCCCGGCCGGGGGAGATCGGGTTAGGGTTACCCCACTCGCAGAGCTCTGCCCCGCAGTAAAATACTGCTCCCGGCCGGGGGAGATCGGGTTAGGGTTACCCCACTTGCAGAGCTTTCCCCCGCAGTGAAAGGATGCTCCCGGCCGGGGGAGATCGGGTTAGGGTTACCCCACTCGCAGAGCTTTGCCCCGCACTGAAAGGCTGCTCCCGGCCGGGGGAGATCGGGTTAGGGTTACCCCACTCGCAGAGATCTGCCCCGCAGTGAACTGTGTCTCATTTCAGATTCAGGAGCCACATGCCTATCCTAAATTAAATTCCCTCATTGTGTTTGACTCTACCATTTCTGCTGGGACGTTGTTGTACGTATCCACCACTCTTTTATGTAAACATTTTTTTAAAGTGTTGTTAACAGCACCAGATGTGCAGATGCATAAACAAAGCATTAGAAACCACACGGCGAACTGAACCAGAAAGCCATGACACCGCTAACCGTTTGCGGCTGCAACATCGTAAAGTACTGTACACAGGGTCTAGCCGGCAAAGCCAATCGCGTCCAACTACGGCTCACTGCCTCACTTCCGCCCGGTGCGACGTCACTGGCCCGCGCCGGAAATGGCAGATGTGCTGAGCTGGTAATTGTAGAGCCGGTTTTGAAGGCGGCGGGATGGCGGTGAGTACGCGGCAATGCCGCTTGAACATGTCGTTCGTTTTGTTGGTTCCGTCCCGTCGGCATATAGAGCGTTGGGCAGTCGTGGCCCGGTACCAGTGATACCGCCAGCCTGGGTTGGTGCGGGGTCGGCGCCCTGATGCCGTGGAAAGGCAGAACTTAACATTTCCCACGTATTTCTCGCTTTGCAGCCAAAAGGAAAGGTCGCCACAAAAGGAAAGAAGCAGATTTATGAAGAAAACAAGGAGACCCTGACCTTCTATCTGCGTGTAATCCTGGGGGCCACAGTAAGAGCCTAGAGCAGTACTTTTACTTAATGCCCCTTGGCGGCGGTAGCGGCGTGATGCCCTGCCAGAGAGCCCCTCGGTGACGGCGTGACGCCCTGCCAGAGAGCCCCTCGGTGACGGTAACGGGGTGCCGTCCTGCCAGAGAGCCCCTCGGTGACGGCGTGCCGTCCTGCCAGAGAGCCCCTCTGTGACTAGCGGGGTGACGTCCTGCCAGAGAGCCCCTCGGTGACGGTAGCGGGGTGCCGTCCTGCCAGAGAGCCCCTCGGTGACGGTAGCGGGGTGCCGTCCTGCCAGAGAGCCCCTCCGTGACGGTAGCGGGGTGACGTCCTGCCAGCGAGCCCTTCGGTGACGGTAGCGGGGTGATGTCCTGCCAGAGAGCCCCTCGGTGACGGTAACGGGGTGACGTCCTGCCAGAGAGCCCCTCGGTGACGGTAGCGGGGTGATGTCCTGCCAGAGAGCCCCTCGGTGACGGTAACGGGGTGACGTCCTGCCAGAGAGCCCCTCGGTGACGGTAACTGGGTGACGTCCTGCCAGAGAGCCCCTCGTGACGGTAACGGGGTGACGTCCTGCCAGAGAGCCCCTCGGTGACGGTAACGGGGTGACATCCTGCCAGAGAGCCCCTCGGTGACGGTAACGGGGTGACGTCCTGCCAGAGAGCCCCTCGGTGACGGTAACGGGGTGACGTCCTGCCAGAGAGCCCCTCGGTGACGGTAACGGGGTGACGTCCTGCCAGAGAGCCCCTCGGTGACATTAATTTACAGATAAAGGGCCCCTTTTTGACAATAGTCCCGTTAATGATGTAATATGACTTTCTGCCAGGTGCTGTATGGAGCAGTAAATCTTGGGCTGTTTTATAATTCCTCCACCTTCTGGACGTGGGTAAGACTACCTATTCTTGTTTGCCAGTTCATGTAGCGCTTTGCAGCAGGTTGGGAATGCCCTCGCGTGTGTATTCTGGTTACGCGCACCCCTCACGTGTGGGGCTTTTCACAGATTGCCGTTTGCGCGGCCCGAGCCCACGTTCTGCTGTTCTTTCTGTTGCGCACTCACAGCCGTTTGTGCGCTGTTCTTTGTGCAGGTGGTGTTGGCATTCTGTAGTATAGTTTATGCAGCCGCTTATCGCTCGATGCGTGGTATGGCCCAAGCTTCTTTCTCTGAAGATGGAAGTTTGCTTGATGGAGGAATAGACCTGAACATGGAGCAAGGAATGGCAGAGTGAGTGAGCGCTCACAGAGGTGAGCACCAGCTTCCCTCCTTACGTGCCGGCTGCAGTTGGCTTGGCTGATTTCTGATCAGTAAATGTAAGGGGCCCCGGTATCTCTTCTCTTGCTGCCACCTCTAGTCATTCTCTTGTCTCCACCATGTGCCCAGGACGAATGGCTTCTCCCGTTCTGCGCATGTCCTCTGTCGTTCTGTTGATGCAGATCTGTTCCTTCTGTTCTTCAGGCATCTTAAAGATATCGTTCTGCTGACTGTGATAGTGCAGGTGCTGAGCTGCTTCTCGCTGTATGTCTGCTACTTCTGGCTGCTGGTAAGTCACAAAGATGTCTCTGCTTTAAGTGCCGTTATCAAAGCCGCGTGAAAAGCGAGATGAGCCTGGCTGCTTAATTCCTTTGTCCCTGACTTCAGGCTCCCGGGCGTGCTCTGTATCTGCTGTGGGTTAATGTCCTCGGCCCCTGGTTTACCGCAGACTCTCCCTCTCCGGCCCCACAAGAGCAGAACGAGAAGCGGCAGCGGCGCCAGGAACGCAGACAGATGAAGCGCTTCTGATGCAGCCCACTGCGTTGATTCACACGAGCTCTGGAGACCGGCAAACGTTTGTGAAGAGACTGATAATGGTGAAGCTCTATTTTTGATGAGAGGTTATGTGATTTCTTCCAGAGGTTTACAGAGTGCGCACGTTTCTTATAAAATGTTCGGTTCCACGTCTGCGTCTCCTGCTTTCAGAGATCTGCTTGGAGTGTTGTCCTTCCTCCCTGTCGTCCATCGTTCCTCGTGTCTGGAGGGGGGGTTTAGTTTTCAGGGTTCCTGCGCGGATCGGGGCTGCAGCTGGAGGTTGGCATCGAGGCATGGGATTGGGTGTGGTCCTGTCACGGATTTCTGTTCTAATCTCCTGCTATGCGGTTTCCATAATGAAGCTGGGTAATAAATGATAGTTATCGCTCTGTTATCGCTCAGATCAAATTCTAGCTCCAGCTGCCTGTCCACTAGGGCCACAGCATCCCTTAAAAAAAGCCCTCTGCTGCTGGGGCCGTGCGGCGTGGCCCCTGACCTCTCATTGCGGCCGGGTCGGTGTGGGATTTGGCATAGTGCCTGCTCTCCCTGCTCCATCGGTGGTCCGGGCTCCGGCCGTGAGCGGACATTAAATCATGCTGTGAATAAACCCAGACTGGGCAAAAAAATCCCACCACAATTGAAATGTAAAAAGTCACAAGAATTTGATATAAGAAATGACCTTCCTGTTTTTGGCCAAACGTGGCCAGAGGAATGAGGAGATTGTGCCGGGGACCTTCTCTCTCTCGCCCCGGGGACAAGGCAGCACGGCCAGAGGAATGAGGAGATTGGGACGGGGACCTTCTCTCTCTCACCCCGGGGACAAGGCAGCGCGGCCAGAGGAATGAGGAGATTGGGACGGGGACCTTCTCTCTCTCACCCCGGGGACAAGGCAGCACGGCCAGAGGAATGAGGAGATTGTGCCGGGGACCTTCTCTCTCTCACCCCGGGGACAAGGCAGCGCGGCCAGAGGAATGAGGAGATTGGGACGGGGACCTTCTCTCTCTCACCCCGGAGACAAGGCAGCACGGCCAGAGGGATGAGGAGATTGTGACGGGGACCTTCTCTCTCTCACCCCGGGGACAAGGCAGCGCGGCCAGAGGAATGAGGAGATTGGGACGGGGACCTTCTCTCTCTCACCCCGGAGACAAGGCAGCACGGCCAGAGGGATGAGGAGATTGTGACGGGGACCTTCTCTCTCTCACCCCGGGGACAAGGCAGCGCGGCCAGAGGAATGAGGAGATTGGGACGGGGACCTTCTCTCTCTCTCACCCCGGGAGCAAGGCAGCACGGTTAGTAGCGCCCGCTCACCAAAGGCCGATAAATAAAGCTTAAGATTCATAACGGAGACTAACGATACAGAAAAGAGACCCAATTTACATGGAAGGAGAGCCACGGCCATTTATATCAAATTCGAATAAATATAGAAGCTGATGAAACGGTTTGCTTGCCTGCCGGGGCATGCTATAGGGTGATATTATATAACGCATCGCAAAGCGGTGCTCTATACGGTGATATATAACACACTGCACAGGGGCACACTCTAGGGTGATATTATATAACACACTGCACAGGGGCACACTATAGGGTGATATTATATAACACCCTGCACAGTGGCACACTATAGGGTGATATTATATAACGCATTGCACAGGGGCCGCGATATACGGTGATATTATGAGGTACACGCAGGTATTCCGGGGCCCTGGGGTTCCCGCTCTCACAGATACACGGCACTTTCCCGCGCGAAACTCAGGGAACGTATGCGTGAGGATCCATGAGGGGCGGGGTCTGATGGAATGTGATTGGCGGGTCGCGCTGACGCATAGAACGGGCGCCGAATTTGACAGGAATTGTCTGTTTTTCCGAGAGCAGAGCGCGAGACGAACTGAATGTAAAGTCGCTGGTTCTGCATAGCCGTTACCGGGTACGGGATATTAGGCTTCTGTTAAGTTATTGGTACGCTGGCCGTTGAAGGCAGCGAAGAGCGTGGGTTCCCCCCCCAGTGGAGACAGCGAGCGGGCTCGGGCAAAAAGTGGGTCCCCTAGTGGAGACAGCGGGGGGGCGCAAAAAGTGGATCCCCTAGTGGAGACAGCGGGGGGGCGCAAAAAGTGGGTCCCCTTGTGGAGACAGCATGATGGAGGGGGGGCAAAAAGTGGAGGCGGCGGGGTTGTATGTGCAGTGGAGGCAGAGGGGGGCTTGTATGTGCAGTGGAGGCAGAGGGGGGGTTGTATGTGCAGTGGAGGCAGAGGGGGGGTTGTATGTGCAGTGGAGGCAGAGGGGGGGTTGTATGTACAGTGGAGGCAGAGGGGGGGTTGTATGTGCAGTGGAGGCAGAGGGGGGGTTGTATGTGCAGTGGAGGCAGAGGGGGGGCTTGTATGTGCAGTGGAGGCAGAGGGGGGGCTTGTATGTGCAGTGGAGGCAGAGGGGGGGCTTGTATGTGCAGTGGAGGCAGAGGGGGGGCTTGTATGTGCAGTGGAGGCAGAGGGGGGGTTGTATGTGCAGTGGAGGCGGCGAGAGGGGAGTGTAAGTGCAGTGGAGGCGGCGAGGGGGGCGTGTAAGTGCAGTGGAGGCGGCGAGGGGGGGCGTGTAAGTGCAGTGGAGGCGGCGAGGGGGGCGTGTAAGTGCAGTGGAGGCGGCGAGGGGGGGCGTGTAAGTGCAGTGGAGGCGGCGAGGGGGGGGCGTGCAAGTGCAGAGGGGGGGCGTGCAAGTGCAGTGGGGGGGGCGTGCAAGTGCAGTGGGGGGGGCGTGCAAGTGCAGTGGAGGCGGCGAGGGGGGGGCGTGCAAGTGCAGTGGAGGCGGCGAGGGGGGGGCGTGTAAGTGCAGTGGAGGCGGCGAGGGGGGGCGTGCAAGTGCAGAGGGGGGGCGTGCAAGTGCAGTGGGGGGGGCGTGCAAGTGCAGTGGGGGGGGCGTGCAAGTGCAGTGGAGGCGGCGAGGGGGGGCGTGTAAGTGCAGTGGAGGCGGCGAGGGGGGGGCGTGTAAGTGCAGTGGAGGGGGGGGGATGTAAGTCCAACAGGGTGGGCTATAAGTCCGCCAGTGAAGGCAGCGGAGTATGGTGCAAGTCACTGGTGGATCCTTTGCTGTGGTCACTGGGACGTTGCTGGGTTTTATTACGTCAGGTGAGGGGGTAATAGGTTTTGCTTCCTCTGTGTGCGTTACTGAAGTGGCTGCCGGGTGGCAGGTGTTTGATCTGATGCCGGACATTTTGTTTCCTGTCAGAATAAAGAAGAATGGAGAGCAGACGGCAGCCTCTGAAGCGCCTGTGTAAGTCACACTTTGCCGCGTGTCTGTGCCGGCCACCGGCTCCCTGTCTCTCTCAGACCAGCAATACGTTGAGTGTTTTCTTCCCTTAGGCCAAGATTCTGGCATAGAATCTCCCAGAAAGCGGCGGCTTACGGAGCCCGAAGGCGGCTCGGAGAACCGCGATCCTCTTCTGCTCGAGGAAGCCCCGTCCGACACGAAGTGGTCGACTCTGCTACGGATAACCGAACATGAAATTAAACCCGATACGCCGGCCATACCGTCCGTGAGGTCCAGAATTCAGATGCTGAGGGAGGTCAACAGGACAGGTACTCCGATCCCTCGCGTGAGGGACGTTATTGTTTTATATGGTGCCATCATATTCCATAGCGCTGTACAACGGATGAACGGGACATAACAGTTTGACGGGAATGGGAACAAGCTGGCGATCTCCCCGTTGCCTGCCAGGGCCCTGCTTTCAGGCGAATTACACGCGTAGCACCCGCTGCCCAATCCGAAGGGCCGTTTGTGTGGGTGCTGTGGTGATAATAAATGCTGTTTAGTAAGCCGGAGGTGGGCATTCTCGTTATATAATAGCGGATCTGACGCTCTTCCAGACGTCCTTATTTTAATGTGTGTGTGTGTGTGGTACAGATCAGCCATCGCTACTTCCTATTCTTAGGATGTGCAGCATTATTCCTCCCCATTAAATCATCTCCCTCCTAATAATGTGGGCTGGGTCGGGGGATTTACAACTTATCTCAGGGCCACAGACGGGAAACAAGTTGTTTAGTGGTGGTGTTTGTGGCTCCTGAGGCTGTTATTATGAAAGGCGGGTCACGCGCTGCGGGTTCTCTGATCCTGTGTGTTCTGTGGAACAGATGCTGCTCCATCCTCTGAAGGCGATTCCGATGTGGCTGGCGAGAAGTCCTGTACGGGTGATATGAAGGTGAGTTTGCTCGTGCCCTGGGCGTCTGTGACGTGGGGAAGAGTAAAGAAGCGGCAGCCGGCATCCTGCCGCTTGGGTATACTTTGTGCTGTTCCTGTTGTTCTCGGGTGCCTTCCCGAAGAGCAGGCAGTGTCCGCCATGCATGGCGCGGTGTCTGGGAAGTGGCTGTTTGGCTGTAGACGTGCTGTTTAGTTATGTTGTGAGGAGGCGCTCTCCCGAAGGCAAAGCGTACGGCTTCTCCGAGTTTGCTTTTTACAAGTAGGACGATGTGGTGTTCGCTTCTAACACAAACCTCTTCCTTCCTGGCAGGATTTCTCCGTCTTTGCAGATCCAGAACAGAAAAAGGAGGCAGAAAAGATAATGGGTACGGCCTAAAGTTGACTTCCTCCATCGCGCCTTTGCCCCGTCCTCCTTAGCGTCCCTATGTCGGGCGAAATACAGGCTTCCAAAGTGCGGCCTTGTGATTTCTTAATGTATTTGGCAAATGTTATTAGCGATTCCTTACTGGGGATCAGACGTGACGGCAGCCGTCACGGTTTACGTGCCCGGAAGAAACACGCTCTCGCGTTAAGAGCCCTGAGAGAGTCTCCTCTCGGACGCCATTTGTGTTCTTCCGTTTGCCTCGCGTGAACAGGAACTAACTTGGTTACATAGAAACATTTGGCTCATCTAGTCTGAACAATTTCTGAATACTTCCTGTAGTCCCTGACCTTATATCTACCAGAAAGCCTACACTGTATTAACCTCTACCACTTCTGCTGGAAGGCTGTTCCATGCACCCCACTGTCGTCTCAGTATAGTAATACTTCTCGGTGAATGGCCGTCGGCGTTGGCTCCCCCGTTAAAGTTCATGCACGGAAGTAGCGCATGTTTCTCGGTATCCTTAGGGCAAAGTGTGGGCTCTATGTTGGAGAAATTTGAATGGAATCCGACCGTGGAAGGTGGTCCTCTTGCACACAGCACCCTCAACCCTCTGCAGAAGGACAAAGTGTCCAGTTTTGAAACAGTCCGTCGCCTCCGCAAGGTTAGGAAGCTATACATATATGAGCGAGGGCCCTAACGTACGCTTTCTCAGCCCCACGTGTGTCTTTTCGCTTCCCCAGGAGCGCGAGGAGGAGCTCGCTATGGTGTGTGCGGTGGTAGATCGAACTAACCCATGGAGAGCAGAGTCCATGAGACAAAAGAGGAGCGAGGGACTCGTCTCTGTGGTGAGAGTAATGACTGACGCTTCAACTGGACTGTGACATTAACAATGCATCCCACACTCGGGTGTATATAGCATGGCTGCACTAGTTTCAGTGGGGTGGCCCGGTGGGGTGTATGTATGTATATATATAACGTGGTCTCACTGGGTGACCTGGTGTGCCCCACACTTCGGAGTAAATAACATGGCTGTACTGGTTTCAGTGGTGGTGGTGGGGGGGGGCTGGTGTGCCATAACCCCTAGGTGTATACACAATGTGGCTGCGCTGGTTTCAGTGGGGGGCTGGTGTGCCATATGTGGCTGCACTGGTTTCACCGGGCTGGCTGCACGGAGCGGATCTGCCTCTCTTACAGAGTTAGTACTCCGCAGGCGTGATTTACAGGCCGTGCTCCTCTCCAGGATCCAAACAGAGAGCAGAAATGGAAGAGCGGAATAAAAGTGGGGAAAGGAAGCGTGAGAATGGGCCCCTTTACAGATCCACATTCACCCTCCAGCGTAAGCGTTCCAGCAGGATAGAAGTGGATGACGCAAGGAACACTGTGTACCTCTGTCTATCCCGTGGGGCTGCTATGGCGATAAGACCATGTTTAAACCTTGCACCAGATTGAGATTGGATGCGTAGCGCCTGTTGCCCCTGCCCTGCCAGTACTCCCAGTAACTCGAGGTGATTGTACGCCAGGAGGCAGACTGAGCAAGGGCCGCTGCGTAAAAAGTTAGCACGGCGTCTGACCGCTGCATTGCTGGGGTTGTTCAGAGGCTCTGCTATCGTACCCTTGCCTGTTGCACGGTTTGAAATATATATATATATATATATATATATATATATATATATATATATATATATATATATATATATATAATATCCCAGGTTATAGATGCCCTCTCTATTCCTAATGTCTGTTATGTTTGTGTGTTTGTCCTGAGCAGCCAGGTGGGAATATATAAAACGGTTACCGCTTTAACCCCTTCAGGACCGCTGTTCCGGTACTGCCTCTTCCCTTGAAGACCGCAGTTTTTAAAAAAAATATTTTAATTCCGTGCTCGTGAATCGATTCAAATCGTTCACGTGCACGGAATTGAGGGGGACACCCAGCGGTCAGCAGTAGCCACCCCTCGCGATTCCAGCGTTCATAGCGGCGCTGGATCGCGCATCATCGATGACGTACCTGGTACGTCCCGGTCTGGCGGTGACGTATGACCAGGAAGTACCAGGTACGTCCCGATCTTGAAGGGGTTAAACATCTGACACACTAACTTCTTTTCTGGAAAGCTCCCTATAACCCTGATCCCTTGCCTTTAGATTTACCTCCGGTGACTTTCCTGCTGTATCGAGGACATAGCGGGACAATAGAAACCTTTTGTTAATGCGACGTGATAACGCCATAAAAAGCTGAGACCGAGTCCTAGCGTTCCGTCTGTCCTCCGCAGGTGTGGGGTAGTCTAAGGCGCGAGCCGCCAGTGAATGCAGAATATTTCACATGGAGCTTTTACCCACAGGCCAAAAAACTCCTCACAGATCTTTAAATATGAAAAATGTCACGTGTGTGATTAGTGGGGAGTTTTCTGTAGCTTTTGGGTTGGATTTCAATAGCATTATCCTTTTGATCGCATCTATATTGATATGAATGAGTGAAAGATTTCCACTCATTTAATCATCTATCGGCCTGCTTTTCTTTCTTACCCGTTTTGTTCAGGGATCTGACAGTGGAGTGACATCTCTTGAGGGTAGGGATATGTTACTGGATGTCTCTGGAGAGCGCTATGTTTCTACTTTGGAAGTAAGACTCCGCAGGACTCCAGATTCCGGTGAGTAGCCCTTACACCTTGTATGAACAGAATCGGCAAGGGGTAGAGGTAAATGTACGGGCGGCCATAAGGTTTTGTTTTTGCCAAAATCAGATAAAATGTAGACTGGGGGGGGGGACTATTCTGATATTTCTCTTCAAGACTGTCCTTGTTTCAGACTGCAGCATGGAGAGCAGGTCCCACAACCAAGAGTATTCCACGTCCCGGTCCCCTGAGCACACAGAGCTGCAGCGGTGCGATGGAGGTAATGGGTGAAAAACATTTACATGGGCTAGACCGGCCCACGGAAACTCTGCTTCACAGAGCAGCGATACGCTCTTAACCTCTTGGCTGCTGATTCCATTAGGGTCATGCTCTGAGAGCATGGAGGAGGTCAGGGGCCAGGCAACAATGGACAACTCTGAACTGATTGATCGCCTGTTTGAAGGGGTGCTGGACAGCAGCAGCGGCTCAGGAGAAGACCCCCTGGATTTGCCCCCCTTGTCCCTCTTATCACCGCTCACCAAGTCTGCTGACTTGCAAGCAGCTATTAGCCCCCTGGTGAGTCTCTGCAACGCGCTGTGTGTATCCTCAGCACTCTGTGTCCCAGCTGCACATTTCATGTTTAGAATCGTATCTGAGCCGTTCGGCCCATCCAGTCTGCTCGTTTTTAAACCTTAATCCCCGCTTCTGCAGAACTCTGTTGTTTCCAGTCTGCCTGAGCTGCTAGTAGACTCTCCAGCCACACCAAGACCTTCCGCCCCTGATGAGACTCATCTCCTGTACAGGTAGAATTTGCCGTTTATTTTACTAATACCTGTTCATGTTTGTTTTATTGGTACTGAGCAGTTCCTGCCATGAAAATGTTTGTGTCGGTAACTGCACATGACCTTTATACCCAGTACTAATGTTTGGGAAGTGCGGATTTCCGTTAAGGATACTCCCTTGTGATCCTGGCAAAATTTATATTAATTCAAATTAAATCCTGAATTAATGTAATAAAACAAGAGCACAGCAGTAAACGGTTGCTCTCCAGCCCTGCCCTTCTTTATTGGCAGGCTTGTCTGTGGCTGGGGAGACCCCTCTGTATTGGCAGGCATGTCAGGGCACAGGGGGGTGGGAAAGACCCTTCTGTATTGGCAGGCATGTCGGTGCCCAGGGGGGTTGGGAAAGACCCCTCTGTATTGGCAGGCATGTCAGGGCCCAGGGGGGTGGGTAAGACCCTTCTGTATTGGCAGGCATGTCAGGGCCCAGGGGGGTGGGTAAGACCCCTGCGTAGGCAGAAAAGGCTTTCATTTCCCGTTTGTTTCCACCCAACAGTATTGATACATATCGTACCATGAGAAGGAATGTACGGGGGGAACCCGACACCAGTCTGCGTGTAAAGCTCCCAAAAACTTCACCTAAGCAGGGAAAAGCCATAGACGCTGACCTTAAGGAAAAGATCAAGGTGAGCCGGCTGACTTACATTTGATTACATTTCTGTTTTAGCAGTCCTGCTCTCACAGGAGACTTGGTGTGTTTTAGTCCTGTCTTTGGAGGCAGGTTGGGTCCTATGCACTCTATCTTTACGCTCTTTTTGTTCTCTATTCCTCTAGTTATTTAACCTCTTTCTGGCACTTTCGGCGCTAGCAAATAATTAGGTTGTTAAATGGAATAATGAAGTTACTAGACGATGCGGCATGTCTGCTAGCTTCTCGGTATTGTTAGTCTGTCCACAGTTCTGTTTTTGGGATGTTACAAGTGGCTTGTTTTGTATTTCTTGTACCAGCTCCTGAGTAAAGAGGTCTCCTCGCTCCAGCGCATTATAGAGCAGTCGTGCCGGGCACTGAGCTGCTGTGTGGATGCTGAACACGGCAAGGGGAGCCTGCAGGAGGCCGAAGCGGAGCGCCTGCTGCTTGTGTCCGGTAAGGGTCCCCGATCGCGCCATGGCCAAGATGGGTTTTCCAGGGAGCCAGGCGTGTTCTCTTAAATCCTGCAATGGATATAGAGATATGTTTGTTTTTAGTGGAAAAGAGAGAGGCTCTGCTGAAGGAGCTGGGACACCTGCGATCTGAAAGGTCAGAGGATGTGGCTCCATCTCTGCCTCGAATCCTGAGACCATGCCACGGCTCAGTCACGATTTCTGACATCAGACTGCCCCTGAAAGTGGATTATGTTTGCTCCAGCATTCGGGAAGCAGGTAACGTAGTGTGGAGTCCGTTGGCGAGTGGTGCATGCTGAATGTCTGCTTCATCTCTCCTGATGACATGCGTTTCTTCCAGGGAATCCCAGCCACTATTTCCTTATACTTATCCGTTATGGTGCACATGACATTGTAGCTACTCCGCTTGCCAGCGCTGCTGATGCCCAAACTGGAGACACAATCCTGTTTCCCACCACTGTATCGCTGTGAGTTGGCTCTGTAAATGTCTTTTATTTAAGCTCATGCTGTGTGTGAGGTCCTATGGGTGCTCGGTCTGTGCTATGGGGGGGGGTGGGGTCTTCTTTTGTCAACTGTTCTGTTTTACATGATAAAGGAGGTCAAAACAAGGACACAAAGTGTACTTCTGAGCATTCAGTACGTCTTATGACCTTTTCTGGCACAATGGCGTACACGGGATGCTGGCAATATCCTAGCCTCAGTTCTTGTCACTTGTACGTGTTTTTTGGCTTTCCTCACGCTGTCTGTTTCCCGCCACAGGAAAAACGCCTCCTCTGACTTCAGGATAGAGATTGAGGTTTACAGCCTGGTGAGTTCCCCCTTACGGACCTGAAGTCGTTTTTAGAGTTGGGCTGCTCCTGGGTGATGGGAACCGTAAAGAATGATGCCCAAAATGCTCGTGTTTGGGGTTATTTACGGCATTGGGTAAAAGTGGGCAGCCATCCGACACATGGACAACTACTCTGTGGCCCTCACACTTTATGGCCTGTTGGAGTGTATATTGCAGGATGTCCTCATCAGCTGGTAAATTGTCCAAGCAAAAGATAAAAAGGCTTTCATGCGCCAGCTGCATAGGGTACATCGTCGCCCCTTTTATAGTGTTCCTCATTTGTGGATGTTTTCACTTCTCCAGGCGCAAGGTGGGCCTCTTACTGTTGTAGACAAACGCAAGTCTTTAAAGCCCAAGGTAAGTTTTTACTGTGTGACCCACAGGTTTCCATCTCTAGTCCATGTCCCTATTAACCCACAGTTGGGGGCTGGCGCTTTTGGGTTATACGAATATGCGCTTCTTACCCTAATAAAGTTGGCAACAAATATATAAACATAATATAAACGAGAGGTTTTGGTTATATGAATTGGCTAAAGCATAATTAAGCTCACCCGCCACGTCAAGGCACACTCTCAATAGGGTGAGAACCGACTCACCTCCTACGTAGTGGGCACACAAAGCAGTTTATACGGCTACCAAAACCTTATTAATGTGTTGGGGAGGTGCAATTAAACCTCCTGCCTATTAACCCCTGGACAGCAAGCTGCAACCAGACTGATGAGGAGCCAACAACCTCAAATATGTGCAAACAGGGAAAAGAAAAAATGTTGGTGCGCTAAGCTAGACTCAGGCTCAAATGTTTATATATTTGTTGCCAACTTTATTAGGGTGAGAAGCGCAGACAGTTTTTGTTTTTGTATACATTGTACAGCCAATACACTGTATTTGCAGCGGCTCACACTGTTTGGTAGGCCTCGTATTATACATTTGTATTATTTGAGCCTGTGACTAGCTTAGCGCACCGACATTTTTTCATTTCCCGTTTTTGGGTTATGCAAGGATATGTCATTTAAGTTGAAAGGTCTCTTTTTCATTTCCAGATCACACCGAAGAAACTGCTGAGCTCCAGGGTATGTATGCCCATGGTGTCGCTGTACACATGCACGGATTCGTCTGGTCTGTATCAAGTGTCATGGCTGTTGCTTACTCCTTTTTTTTTTTTTTTTTTTTCTTTTCCTTTTCACGCACAGAAATCCAGCTTGAACTCTCCAGGTAAGCGCATGCGTCCTCTGGTTCACTCTTCCCGGGAAGTCCGTTCCCAAGGTGTTTGAAGGAAGTTGGTGTCTGTTGCTTTATGGTTATTGCTGTAGAACGGAGTGTGTTGTATATGAGCTTTTGCTGGCTGTATAAATTGTGTGAGATAAGTGATTTCTGGAAGGTGTATGGTCCCCATGCATGCAGTCTGACCTCCCGTGGCTAAACGCAGCCAAGTACATCTTTCAGCGATTCCTGTACCAGCGCCTATTTTTTTTTTTTTTTTTTCTTCCTCTTAGCCTGCAGTCCTGCGCTCGGCAGCTATCTGAGATCCAGTAACTTTCTCCTTGTTGGCTCTCTCACACTTTCCTTGGAATCTCTGGGCAAGTTTAGGTTCCCCCTAGAAAAGGTGAGTTACTTTGAGGTTTTTTGGCGAGGACTTTGGTCTGACGGAGTACATCTACTTTCCCTTAATTGGGACTTTAACACTGAACATATCATAGCTTTGTGAAACCCGTCGGATGCCTTCTCCGAAACTGCTTTCCTCCATCTCTTCCTTCATGCCTTTCAATACCGATCTCTTTCTAGATGAAATTGGAAGGCAAAGTCGGGCGCCTGCTTGGAAATCATTTTCAGGATAAGGTTGTTACATTTCTCTTCCTGTCCCTTCCTCTGTAGGCTTAGGAGTTAACGGGCATCCCTAATTCATTTGGTTTTCTCTGAAAGACCAGTGTGGTGCTTTGTGCCCTGGCTCCGACACTGGCTGCGGTCCTGTTTGAGCTTTGTCACTGAGTCTGTGGGGTGCACTTTGCTGCGATCGTTAAAACCCCTAATCCTTCCAGCACCTCCTCGTCCTGTCTGCATTACTTGGATGTATGAGTTTCACACCGATGGAATACGGATATCCCATTCAGATTAACGTTACAGTAGTTTGCCAGACTCCCCATGCTAACTCAGTAGACTTTAAGTGGGGGCCTTGCTTGTTAGGATGCCGCCGGGTCCTATCTGTTGCTTCTGATCAGAGGTGAGGCGAAGAAACCCTCATGATCTAGGGTGCCGTTTGCAAGTACCTGGTGCTTTTTGCTTGGGGATCTTTGTAAAGACAACTCGTTAATTATTTTTTTTAAGCATGTTTTCTTTGATGTTAGTGTTTCATGGACAAAGGCCCGTTGATCACTGCTCACAGTGATGTCCCCTGTGCTAGAGCTGTCACACTGCACTGAAGCTGCATGCATCGCCTTTCTTGCCGTTGGCCTTTCCTGCTGGTCGCCAGCTTTATTCTACATCTGAGAGGGATTTATGTCCCTGCTCTTTCCATACATTGCTTACTCTGATTTCTCTGCCAGGTTCCATTTCTGTCCCCCCTTGAAGGAAGCTTATATCTGACGTTGCAGTGCGAGAGCCATTCGACGGTGCATCACAGAGGGTTTTTGGTGAGTGCGTGCTTTCATTGGCCTGTACCGAGCTGGATCCGAAGCGGCCCAGAGACGTCATTCTGGCTTCCCTTTCCTATGATTGCAGACAACGTTTGAGGATGTCAGTGGTTTGGGGGCTTGGCACAGGCGCTGGTGCGTACTTTTGGGAAACTGTTTATCTTTCTGGACCTATCCTGACCAGGAGCCCAGCTCGGTGAGTGAACGTGGCCTCGCACTTCCTGTTGGCAGCCGAAATGACTTGTTGACGAGCTGGTGGTGTCTGCATGCTTTGTTTCCAGGAGCCTCTGGGACAGATAAACCTGGCAAACTGTACCAGTGTCAAGATAGAGGCAGCAAAGAGGGAAGTCTGTGCCCGTCCGCACACCCTGGAGCTCATCACAATGAGGCCACAGAGGGAAGGCGACATGGACACGCTGGTAACACAGTGCCGAAACACCTTATGTTTTACCAAGTGAGTGCCATCCCCTTCTCGGTGACACATGGGAATAGTTGCCAGAAACCTGATTTAACAGCCCAGCCTAACGCATGCGCGGACTACCCTGCCTCGATTTTGTGGGAGCTGTTCTGTCGCATCCAGAGCCTCTGTGTTCTGTACGGGGGGCGCGGATCTTCTCTGTGGCTGTGGCACATCCGTGTCTGTGTCCCGTTTTTTGATCGTGAGATTGGTAGAGGGCTGACTTGTATTGCCGGGTGTGAATGCCGCTCTTGCGTTATGTTTACGTGGTGTACCTGCTGACTGTTGCGTGTGACATCCAAGGGGTTTTTCTTTTGTTTCAGGAACTGGCTTTCTGCTGACACCAAAGAGGAACGGAACCAGTGGATGGAGTGTCTGAACCAGGTGCTCGTAGATCTTCGGACGTGGAGGACAAGCCCTGGAAGACTGTTTGTGAATTCACAAGGGGGGCAGCCTCCTAATCCTTCCGAGTGCTGATTCCAGCGGCTTGATTCACTTGCTTTTACTCTGGGTATTGGTTCTGCCAAGTTATCCTGCTTTTGTACCAAACTTTTAAGAATGTAAAGTCCGAGAGTGCTATTTGCTTCCTACATGAGGGGTGACAACTGTTTTGTCCGCTTAATCCTTGTTGAAGTCTCGGCCAGCAATTGTCCTGTTGTCTCCTTTTTAAGACTGTCCTCTTCCGTTGTGAAATTGGTTCACCCCAATCCGAACAAAGTCAAACGTGCCTTGGGGGTTTTTTGTTGTTGCGGTTTGTTACGTTAATTTACACCAAATGGACAATTCACAGAAAGCTGTAACTGAGTGTTTTCCGTCCTGCGTACGCGTGAGGCGCGCACGCTCACACACGGCATGCGGTGTGATTTCCCTGTGTGGTTCTGAGCTTGTAGGCCTGACATCCAGACGAAACGTTTGGTACATTTATCACGCTGTCCTCTTAAATATCACTCGGGTGCTGCCGGTGCACTTACTCACGCATCACGTACTGCTTTGTGTTATTTGTGTTCTCTTCTGGGTGTTACTTGGAACAGGTTCTTTTATATTTATATATATATATATATGATATGATATTCTGCAGAACACTAATTAGAGTGTATATATATATATACGAGTATATAAAGTGTGTATATATACACGTTTCTTTGATTTTATCAGTGTACTGTTTCTATAAAATAAATCATTTAAACACTACGCTTACTAGCTTGTGGTTGAAGGTGGGTTGGATGTGCGGATACCCGTGTTCTTTAAATGTGTGGCTGGTCCTTCCTGTGAGGTCGGCAGCTGATTGGTGGGGTCATTGAAATGAGATAAGAAAATCGAATCTCCTGCCCCGTTCTTTCAGGACTGGAAAAGGGGTCCCGTGACATTTAGCATTGCTTCAGGTCTGTGGATGGAATCTGTCTGCCGTCCCTGGCGTTTCCTGCACGCTTTTCTCCTCCCAGTTTCCTTCCTGCCTTTTCTTTAGATTCGTGTGTTTGCGCGCACGCAGCGGAGCTTCCATGGGCCGCTTCCAGTACGGTAACCCGCTGCTCTTGGGAATTGGGTTATTTCTGTAAAGTTACTCCTGCATGTGAGCAGAACGGGGTTAGGGCTAGCCGTTAACAGTTACTGTGCAGAAATTCCCCAAACCGTTTCCTGCCAGTGGCCCTCCACATCTCGGTTAGCAGCAAGGATCCGGCCCGCATTGTTTACCCATTCCAGCCTGGACACAGGGACGCTTGCCATGTGTGCGCAAGGTGAGCCTCTTCTAAGTTTTGGCACGTCTGGCTGAGTGCTGCTTCGCGCTCATGTGTCTGGCTGAGTGTTGTTGTATTTGAATGTGTTGCTTGCATGTTGCCTGTTTGCTCGGGCTTGTGTCTCTGCAGCATTGGGTAATGGCACCAAAGATGATGCTAATATATTGTAGGCGATGGATGTTCTGCTATTGTGGTTGTGGGGTGTCTCGGCAGTGCGTGAGAGCTTTTAGTGGCTAATGAATGTTTGTGTCTTACAGAGGTGGATGTGCTGGCTCTGGAGAAGGCAGAAAGCTTGGCCCGAGGAGGGGCACTGAAATGGGCTTCAGTGGTCTTCTGCCAGCCAGATCAGCTGTCCCGGCTGGGGTTTTACCGCCGACGTGAGGCTCAGAGGAATGACTCCATACAGTCCAGATTAAAGGTAAGCTGGCGGCTTTCTATCTTTCTGAATGAAAATATAACTGTCAGTGAGCTGTGAAGAGCCTCAACTTTCTGCATTAGCAACATACAATGCAAGTGGCTGGAGAGGACTTGGTAAACGGTTAAAAACGCCTAGCTTCCAGTACTTGGGCTCTGTGTGGCTGCGTTTCTTCTTACGAATGTATATTCATGCACACTACAGTTCAAAGGTTTGGGGTCACTTCGAAATGTCCTCGTCTCTGAAAGAAAAGCACATTTTGTCCCTTGAAGTAACATGGAATGGATCAGGAATACAGCACACAGGGTTAATGTTTGAAATCGTTTTAATGGAATCTATTCATAGGCGTACAGAGGTGGTTTATCACTCCTGGGTTCCAATGGCCCTTTAGCACTCCCATCGCTCCTGGGTTCCAATGGCCCTTTAGCACTCCCATCGCTCCTGGGTTCCAATGGCCCTTTAGCGCTCCCATCGCTCCTGGGTTCCAATGGCCCTTTAGCGCTCCCATCGCTCCTGGGTTCCAATGGCCCTTTAGCGCTCCCATCGCTCCTGGGTTCCTGTGGCCCTTTAGCGCTCCAGTGTTCCAATGGCCCTTTATCGCTCCCATCACTCCTGGGTTCCTGTGGCCCTTTAGCGCTCCCATCGCTCCTGGGTTCCTGTGGCCCTTTAGCGCTCCCATCGCTCCTGTGTCACGTTGTGTTCGCTGATCCAAGTTTAAGTTTCAAAGGCCAATTGATGGTTGGAAAAACTTCTTGCGGTTATCGTTACAGCTAGAAATGTCCTTGTTTTCCTCCAACGGCTCAGTGACCCCAAACTTCTGAATGCTGGTGCCTGTGGGATTTTTGCTTGTAACAAACCCTCTCTCTTCAGTCGGCTGTGCGCTCCTATCTGGACGGAGTGGAACAGGGGCTGGTCCAGCTCCGCACCTCCCTAGCGGAGATACACATCATACAGAAGAGTCTGAGCGAAGCTCACGCTGTGTTGGGCGGAAGCCAAGCCACTCTCAGCAACTTCGAGCCGCTCCGGCAGTTGGCGATGGCGCATGTACAGCTGTCTGCGGTTACACAAAGCCTTCCGTGCTTAAGCACAGGTGAGACTACCTCTGATCGCGCACACACCTCTGTCTGGTTACACAAAGCCTCATGCGTGGCTGCTCTCTCTTTACAGTCGCTGACATGGCTTACCAGACGCATCTCTTGATTGAGAGAAGATGTCTTCTGGAGGCTCATGCCAAGCTGCGTGACTTTGAAATCCTTCGTGATGATGTTCTGTACAGACTGCACAGAGCAGCGACCTTGCCGTATGGAGTGCAGGGGCCCTTATCAAGCGACCAGCATGGAGTGGGTGCTGAAGGAGCCGTTTCGGCTGCACAGCTGGAAGTGGAGGCTTGGGTACAGGAGCTCTTTGCTGGGGTTCCAGATCTAAGTGGGGAGTTGGGTCGTGTCATTTTCTCGTTGGCCGGTTCACCGATAAGCGTGGCGTTATCAGATCCCGCGCTCTTGGTCTCCGCTGTCCGTGTTGTCGAACGTGAGGAACATTTGGATTCTGAAGAGTCAAGAGGTCCTCTGCAGAAGCTATGGAAGCCCCCAGGACGGCCCAAGCACTGGAGGGACGGCTTCTTCCGGGCTCTGGAGACGGAGGTGCGTGAGAGGCTGCTGTCGTCCGGCTTGGATGAGGATCAGGTCGCTCCTGCCGGTTTGATGAGGCATCTCGCGCAACTGCAAGAAAGGCTGCTGGCGGAAATGCAGGCAGTGTGCTCTGTGCTGACACCATGTGTTCCTCCGCATTATGAAATAAGCCGCAGCGTAGCATCGATATGTCACCAAGCCGTTGCCGGTCACCTCCGTGAGATCCTAAGCCTTGAGCTCGCTCACCCGGCCCTGTACTGTGTGCTTCGCTGGATCCTGGTTGTTTTCCCAAGGTGACAATGATATTTGCAAATGGGAACGCCAATCCCCCCCCCCCACACACAATATATAATATATATGTAACATCCCACCTGCAGACTGCTTTCATAAAGACGGTTTGACCAGTCAATCAGTTATCCAGAAGTTTACATTCAGAATGGGGTTTCATGGGTAACAAATATGGGTTTGGGGAATATCAGTTCCTTCTCTGCTTTCTTCCAGCGAGGAAATAATGGGGCATCCTGATCTATCGCTAGAAGTGGACTTTTCTGAGTTGGGGCCTCTCGTTCCTCCAGAGTTAATGGAAGAGCAGCTGAGCCGATACGCCCGCGCCGTGAGGGTGAGTGCAGGTGGACTATGGAAACGAATCCAGGATCTTGCATTGGCTGCCGGTTACGTTCAGTGCCGGTCCGTGGCGCACAGCTGACATCGCTGCTCTGTTTGCCTTTCAGGGCTGCTTAAGTCAGTGGATGCACAAAGCGCTGGAAGTGGAATATAGCGACTGGTTCAGGGATCAGGAACCAGATGAAGACCAGGAAGGCTTCTACCTCTCCAGCCTCCCGCAGCTTCTTATGCAGGTGAGAGGCTTGTTACTGGTATGACCGGGTCTTGTGTCGCGTTCCTAATGCCTCCCGGTTGCCATGTTGCAGATGCTGGTTGAGAACGTGCGGTTGGCTTCTGCCCTGGGCACTTGTCTGGAGAGCAGGGTGAGGATTGTAGCCGTTCAGGAGATGGAGAACTGTCTGCTCTGGTAAGCACCGAGCCGCGTTTCTTCCCAAACGCAGTTAACAAATCTGAAGTCTACGTGTGGTTTCTGACGCGTGCGCCGCTGCATCACAGATGGGTTTGGTTCACTCCAGCGCATGCTTATTATTAGTCTTCCGTCTGTTGCTGGTTACCTGCATCTCGTTCCTTTGCAGGCTGCGAGAGGCACTCGTAAAGTACAGCGCTGAGCATACGAAAGACAAGTTAGCCCCTGCATTTTACATACCCTACCTACTCGCCATCCTAAACGGCTGCGTTTTGCTGAGGTACGTGCAGCGGCCGGCCCTGGTGCAGCCGGACACGCGCTTGGTATTATCGCCATGTTTTTTGTCGTCTGCTTACGCTACGCTTGGGTCTCATAAGGGGGTTCTGTTGCTTCAGATGTTGTGCAGGTATCGGAGAATGGGTGTCGTCGAGAAGACCACCTATGGTTACAGGAGGCGCAGGAACGCCATGTGTTCTGATAATGTAAAACGTGTCTGTCGGCTGCTGATTTCACTCTAACTCCCCCTTTGTCCAGCTCTTCCGTATCTTGCCTTCAGCCGGAGAGCCCCGTGTGTCCGGGTGCGAGGAGAGCAGCCCCCTGCCTGCGGACCGCGTTGGACAAAACGCAGAAGAAGACCTGCCGCCTTTACCTGGATGAACTTCAGACAGCGATGCAGGTAGCGCTAGAAACCTCCAGTGCAGCCGTTTGGCGCGAGGGAAGCGATGTGCTCTGGGCAGGAGTGTCTGTCGTGAGGTTGGGCGCGTGCAGTAATCCAGATAAATGTGTGCGCATTCTCACCCGTTACATGTACTACATGTCTCCAACGTGGCATTTCTCTGCCTCGTGCGTTCCAGCCCCTGTTTGAGCCGATCCCGTCGCGGCCGTGGCTTTTAGGTTCGGATATTGCTCTTAAAGTCTGTGAGAAGGTGGAGAGCTTCAGCCAGCACCTGTCCGGAGTCCGGCCTCCGCTTTGCCAGGTAAGTCATTGGCAGAGAGGGTGTTCTCTGCATGGCGCACGGCCCTCTTTAGTGTAGATTTCCCGAGACGGTAACCGCGGAGGCCAGCGGCGGGATTTCACGTTTATTTGTCTTAGAAATCAATGGCGGTGTTCTGTTGTGTGGAAGGGAGCTTATTCGTTAGAATATGAAGGCTCTTCCTCGCTTACAAGCTCGCAGGGGATAGAGATGGCAAGCTCCCTGTTTTAGAATGCAACGGTTAAAGTAAATATCCCGTGCGGCTGCCGGAGCCGAGCACAAGGTCCCGCCGGAGGAGGTGGTCTGTGAAATAGCAGCTGCTTCTCTTATTGGCATATATAGTCTATTGTCCTGCTGGGGCAGGTAGGTGTGTGTGTCTTTTACACGCAGACACTCTGCTCTCTGCCTGAGGATCGTGAGGGTTGTAGTACAGCGTCCTGTGGCCCACAGGTGAGTAGGCTCAGCCACACCGGATCAAAGCCCTGTTCCTGCACGCCTGTCCATCTCCTTTTCCCTAGTTCCTGCGGACTCAGACAGAGAGGGTGCTCGTCATTGAGTACGTCAAGGCCCTGCTTCACGGAAAACTGCTGTGCAAGAATGGCGGAGAGCGGCGGCTCCTGGCGGAGAGGATGTCTGCTGATGCAGAGATGCTGCGAGCGGCCCTCGCTAGGATGGTAAGGGGGCATTGCTCATGGTGGGAACGGACTAGCTGCCAAGCCGCTATGTTTATGGCACTCTTCTTCTCTGTGCAGGGTTTGGAGGAGTCCGGTCTCTGCAGCCCTCTTATCCTCTCTCTTCAAGAACTCTTTGCTCTGAAGGATCCATCTTTGCTCAGTGTAGAAGTCTCCAGATTAATGGGAGCATTTCCAGATATAAGGTACCTTAAGCCGTGCTGTGCATGAAGCACCTCTTCCTGACCCCAGTACTGTCTGCCCCATTCGCCTTTGGAGGCAGAAGCTGGTTTAATGAGTAGATATTTGTTTTTTCCCGCTAGTGATGACCATGTGGTTGCACTCCTGGAATTGCGGGGTGATGTAACCAAGGATCTCCGCCATGAAATAGTGACCATGATGCATCAGCAGGTGCCGCCGCTCCCTCCGGACTACCAGGCTGTATTCATGAGTATCTCTGTGCCTGCTCCGGCCCCGCCATTCTGCCTCCACCCCAGCTCATGTGCTTAGCACCCATAACTAGGCTGTACGTTGGCCATTAAATCATGAGACAAAAGGGGCTGTCAGCTGCCCCCATTTGTGGTCTTATGCTATAGTCGTGCAAGCCTTCATGCTTTCTGAACCCGCAGCGTCTTAATGTCACTACATTCATTAAACGTGCCAATGGGAGTTGCCCCCGGTGTGCCTTTTTTTTTTTTGTGTGTGGTTGATTATTGAGGTTACCACCGTAGAAAGGTTTTGTTCATGTGTGCCAAATCGTACCAGGTAACTGCTGCGCCGTGTTGTTGGCATGAAGCGGCTGGTGTTTTGGGTCTTTGGCCAGTAGGTCAAGGACTTGTTTTTCAATTTGCAAGGGGTAGCCAGGGCACAGCATGCTGGCACGGCTGCTCCGTCTCTGCAGTTGGCGCTGGCACCGTTATGCGCAGAGCTCTGAGCCAGGCGTGATGCTAAACACTCTGCAGCTCTCAGAAGTCTCATCCCAATCAAGGAGCAGCCAGAGATTACTGCACGGCGACGCGGCACAGGAAGAACAGTTGTCTCTGGCGTTTAGCGCTCCGTGACGTCGTAATAAAGCGCCCGGCCAGTGGTGTCTGGGGGCGGCATAGTGTGGGCGTGGTTTGTGTCCTAGGCGGCGGTGCGTGGCAACGGGCTAGAGTTGGTATATACAATAGGCTTAGGGGGCAGATATTCGGCCGGCGGTCTGCGTGGAAGTGGGGTGTTTCAGGGGCCGGGAGCGGATGGTGTGGGGCGAGTGGTGGGATTCAGGTTGGGCGGCAGTGCCAGTGCCCTCCACTCCAGGTTTTAAATTGTCAATACTCGCAGTTCTTGTTTTATCAATTCTAGTAAAAGTCAGTTGATTAATAACCGTTTTAATCTCTGCCGGAGGCCTCCAACGTGGCCGTTAGGGCTTTATAATATGGGAGTAAAGGTGTGAACCCATCACACGCACACCACAGGGGCCAAGCACGGGAGACCCTCTCCGATAAATCCACCTCCGTTGCGGCCCTCGGCCCCCACGTTTCCCAGGAAGTCAGTGGGATGCATACGGCGCAGCTCCAGCACCATGAACACTACTGGCTGGGGCGGAACACGGAGCGCCGGGTCCCTTCCTGCTGTCGGTGGGGCCCGCATCGGTCATACTGCCTCCTAGTAGCTCTGAGACCCACCAGTGTGGAGCAGGAATGGGAAACGTGCTCCCATTATATCCCACAATCCCAGTACGAGGAGCCCACCCCAGCTCTGTGCTGGACGGATACCAGCAGGCGGCCGCACGTAAGAGCTTAACCCGCTTGGAGTGCCAGCTCTGCAGCCCTCCCCGCAAGAGCCTCACCAGTGCTTCCTGCTTTCAGGCAACTCGCATACCCCGTGCTGTCCTAAACCAGTATGGAAACTACGACCGCTTCCGCACGCTGACCAGGGGCAGCCGCACGAGCAACGGGCAGGTTTGGGCGAGCTACCGCCGCTACATGCGCAAGGAGGGCTGCAGCGGAGAGGTGAGATGAGCTGCGACACAGGGCAGCTGTGTTAGGGGGGTGAGAAACTGCAACGCAAAGCAGCCGTGGTGGGGGCTGAGATTAACTCACTGAAAGATTATCTCTCTGGCTGTCTTTAGGTGGTCCTCCGTGTCACTGAAGGCTGCGGTCTCTCTGGGTGGTGGTCCGTGTCACTGAAGGCTGCGGTCTCTGGGTGGTGGTCCGTGTCACTGAAGGCTGCGGTCTCTGGGTGGTGGTCCGTGTCACTGAAGGCTGCGGTCTCTCTGGGTGGTGGTCCGTGTCACTGAAGGCTGCGGTCTCTCTGCTTCTCTCTGGGTGGTGGTCCGTGTCACTGAAGGCTGCGGTCTCTGGGTGGTGGTCCGTGTCACTGAAGGCTGCGGTCTCTCTGGGTGGTGGTCCGTGTCACTGAAGGCTGCGGTCTCTCTGGGTGGTGGTCCGTGTCACTGAAGGCTGCGGTCTCTGGGTGGTGGTCCGTGTCACTGAAGGCTGTGGTCTCTCTGGGTGGTGGTCCGTGTCACTGAAGGCTGCGGTCTCTCTGCTTCTCTCTGGGTGGTGGTCCGTGTCACTGAAGGCTGCGGTCTCTGGGTGGTGGTCCGTGTCACTGAAGGCTGCGGTCTCTGGGTGGTGGTCCGTGTCACTGAAGGCTGCGGTCTCTCTGGGTGGTGGTCCGTGTCACTGAAGGCTGCGGTCTCTGGGTGGTGGTCCGTGTCACTGAAGGCTGTGGTCTCTCTGGGTGGTGGTCCGTGTCACTGAAGGCTGCGGTCTCTCTGCTTCTCTCTGGGTGGTGGTCCGTGTCACTGAAGGCTGCGGTCTCTGGGTGGTGGTCCGTGTCACCCCTATTTCTAATATTCAAGGACTCTATAGTGACAGGGTCTGTTCCCCAGGACTGGCGCATAGCAAATGTTGTGCCAATATTCAAAAAGGGGACAAAAAGTGACCCAGGGAATTATAGGCCTGTTAGTTTCACTTCTGTTGTGTGTAAACTGTTTGAGGGTTTCCTAAGAGATGCTATTTTGGAGAATCTCAATGAAAATAAGTGTATGACTCCATATCAGCATTGGGTTTACAAGGGATCGGTCCTGTCAAACTAACCTGATCAGCTTTTATGAGGAGGTGAGCTCAGGACTGGATCGGGGTGAATCGCTGGATGTCGTATATCTTGATTTTTCCAAAGCATTTGATACGGTGCCACATAAAAGGCTGGTACATAAAATGAGAGTGCTTGGGCTGGGGGAGAATGTGTGTATGTGGGTAAGTAACTGGCTCAGTGATAGGAAACAGAGGGTGGTTATTAATGGTACATACTCTGAGTGGGTTACTGTTGCTAGTGGGGTACCACAGGGGTCAGTTTTGGGTCCTATTCTTTTTAATATATTTATTAATGACCTTGTAGAGGGATTGCATAGTAAAGTATCAATCTTTGCAGACGATACTAAGCTCTGTAACGTGGTTAACACAATAGAGGACAGTGCACGATTACAAATGGATCTGCATAGGTTGGAGGCTTGGGCTGGGATGTGGCAGATGAGGTTCAACACAGATAAATGTAAGGTTATGCACATGGGGAAGAAAAATCCAGGCTGGGAATATGTATTAAATGGGAAAACACTGGGGACGACTGACATGGAAAAGGACTTAGGAGTTTTAGTTAACAGTAAATTTACCTGTAGCGACCAGTGTCAGGCAGCTGCTGCTAAGGCAAATAAAATCATGGGGTGCATCAAAAGGGGCATAGATGCCCACGACAAGGAAATAATTCTACCACTGTACAAGTCACTAGTCAGACCACACATGGAATACTGTGTACAGTACTGGGCACCAGTGTACAAGAAAGATATAGTGGAGCTGGAGAGGGTTCAAAGACGGGCAACCAGAGTAATAAGGGGAATGGGAGGACTACAGTACCCAGAAAGATTATCAGAATTAGGGTTATTTAGTTTGGAAAAAAGACGGCTTAGGGGGGATTTAATAACTATGTATAAATATATAAGGGGACAGTACAGAGATCACTCCCAGGACCTATTTATACCCAGGACTGTATCTATAACAAGGGGACATCCTCTACGGCTGGAGGAAAGAAGGTTTCTGCACCAGCACAGACGGGGGTTCTTTACAGTAAGAGCGGTGAGATTATGGAACTCTCTGCCAGAGGAAGTGGTGATGGTAAACTCAATAAAAGAGTTCAAAAGGAGCCTGGACGTGTTTCTTGAAAGCAATAATATTACAAGTTCTGGATATTAGATTAATAGGGACAGAACGTGGATCCAGGGATTTATTCTGATTGCCATATTTGGAGTCGGGAAGGAATTTTCCCCCTGGTATGGGGCAATTGGCATCTGCTTCATAAGGGTTTTTTTGCCTTCCTCTGGATCAACACAGTAGGGACACAATATGTATATAGGTTGAACTTGATGGACTTTGGTCTTTTTTCAACCTTATGAAGTATGTTACTATGTTACTGAAGGCTGCGGTCTCCGGGTGGTGGTCCGTGTCACTGAAGGCTGCGGTCTCTCTGGGTGGTGGTCCGTGTCACTGAAGGCTGCGGTCTCTCTGGGTGGTGGTCCGTGTCACTGAAGGCTTTGATACGTTGAATGGTTTCTTTGGTGTTTGGTATCCTGCCCAATATCCTCAAGTTCTAAAGCAACAAATCTTTTCCAAAGACTGCCCGATGGCTCGTGTGCGACGTCAGTGACAATCGTTCTTTACACAGTGAAGCCAAACCCCTTCCAATTTATTTCTACAGAGAGAATGTTGACGTTTCTGTGTCTGGCATCAAATAAATGATTCTGGTGGAACGCTCTCACTCACTCACTCACTCTGTCGCTCGCTCTCACTCACTCACTCTGTCGCTCGCTCTCACTCACTCACTCTGTCGCTCGCTCTCGCTCGCTCTCACTCACTCTGTCTCTCGCTCGCTCTCACTCACGCTGTCGCTCGCTCTCACTCACTCTGTCTCTCGCTCGCTCTCACTCACTCTGTCTCTCGCTCGCTCTCACTCACTCTGTCTCCCTCCCGGGGCCGGCAGCAGACCTTCCCGTTTTATGAGATTACGTGTCTGTCTGTAAGTATTGCCTGGAGCGGCTCGTGTTCGCTGCATCAGATGCTGTTCCTGAAGCGTTGCTCTCTGCTTTTCCGCGCATGTTTCTGGCTGCAGATCCAGCACTCTGCGACAGCCACCCATCTTGTGCCGAGGTCCGGTTAATGCCAGGAAGGGTCATTAGATCTTCCTCAGTGTCCTGGTTAGTGTTCAGACATCTACGGGGGGGGGGGGAGGCAGCACCGGAGCTCTTTGGGTTCATTTTCTACCCCCCGGTTTCCTTTCCTGCAGCTCACCTGTGTTTAGAGAAACTGCCCAAGCTTTGAGTGGGAACTTGCTGACCAGTCTACGTACAGCCAAGTCTGAGTGAGTGTGCCAGTGTGAGTGTGTGCATGTGTAATGGTTTGTGTAACGGGGCAGAGCTGCAAGTGATTGGATAAAACACACTCATCTTTGTGGGCTGTTTTGTTTGGAAAGCGTTGCACATACGTGCAGATCGCGTGCGCTTTCTCTGTGCTCCTTGTAAAGCCAGACCATAGTTTCCAGAATAAAACTAATTTGATGCCAAACCGGTGCCCCCCACCGTCCACTCCCCCCGTCCGTTCCTCCATCGCCGGCCGCCTTTATCAGGAATCCCCCGCGCAAGCCATCCAGCTCATTCTGGTTCCTGCTGTTACAAAAACGTTGATTTGTTCCATTTTCAGATGTCCTGCCCAGCCGCGGAGCCCCTCTGTGCCATGCCTGCCGGATCCGCTTTCCTCACCCCAACCACCCCAGTGTCTGAAGAGGAAGTATTTTCATGAGTAAGGTACCAACCTATTCGGTGGCGCTGTACAACTTGTCAGTGAGTTATCAGGGTCTGGCCCCTGCGCAGTCTGTCTGTTTCCCAGTGTAGTCCTGACCAAAACCAGGATAAGGTGGAAGTGCCCACTGTAGATTGCAAGCTCTTTGGGCCCAGGCGTATTGCATTGTGTGGTTACAAAGTATTCATCTAGTAGAACTAAATCCAAAGCCTCTGAGAACTCATCCCCCAAACTGGGGTGAGGTGATTGTGGGTGACTGTAAAGCTGCCCTCGCCTGCCTGCTCCAGGTCGCACTGTGTCTGTGTGTCTGTCTGTGCGTGTGTGCGTGTGTGCGAGCCCATGTGTACATGTATAGCAGCCTGTATATGTGTGTGAGCGCGTGTGTGCATAGAGGAGGAAGAGGGGATCAGCTGGTTAGTGGCAGGGAACGGTTCTTTCTAACAAGGAGCCTAAAAGTGATCTGAATGATTAAAGCGGGCTTGCCGCTGCCCTCGACATATCAGCCAGTCGTTGACATTGAAGTCCGTCATCAGACATCCGTCTCCAGCCTTTCGAGTTTAATTGGCCGACCCCGGGGCCCCTGGGTGGATTTTCCTTACGGTGCCGTGTATTGGATTGGGGCAGAGTGTCCCCCATCGGCCCCCTTATTACCTGATCTAACAGGGCAGCTGTCGGATCTCCATCCACCCATTATGTTACCCCACCAAAGGTGCCCCCATGGTAAAAAAATAAATTAAAAAAAAAAAAGCCTGCGCGCCCTTCCCACAGGCCCCCCAGGCAGACCTCCTTCTGCGCCCCCCCCCCCCGTTACCCATACTCCCCTGGAAGATACTGCCCAGGTATTCAGTGCAGGGATATTGGGGGCAGCAGCGGGGGGATGCCGGAGGTCCGTCTTTACCTAAGGTGGCAGCTTCCTCTGTGTATAAAGCTAAGGTCCCCTCGTGTAGACTGTGTCATGTGTGTGTCGTGTGTGTCTGTACCCCCAGCTCCTAACCTACTTATGGCTCTGGGGTAATAAATGGTACATTAGAGCGCCCACAAGCCCCTCGGTACCCACCAGGGGAGGGCTGGCAGCGTAAAGAGCTGGGAGGCAAGTCTTGTCAAGTGGCCCATTGCGCCACCAAAGTGGCTGCGAGCGACATTGAAAGCGGCCATCGTGCCGCAGTCACTCCACCGGCGCCTAATGAAATTAAAGCGGCCGGCGTGCACGCACCGCGCCGCCCAATGGCCCTGCCTCAGTTCTTCATCCACCCCTTTGAAGACGTGGGACGAAGAGCTGAGGCACGGCCATTGGGCCTGACGTATGTGCCCCCCCCCCCACACACACATAGTTTCTATGGTTAGGCAAACATTGACAGGGGTACAGCATAATTGTTATCATTATATACTGAGGCAAACATTGACAGTGATATAGGATAACTGTTATCATTCTATACTAAGGCAAACATTGACTGTGGTACAGCATAACACCTATCATCGTGCCACTGGCACGACGGCCGCATTCAATCCCGCTTGCAGCCGCTTAGTTTTGAACTTTGCGGCTGCTTTGAATGTATGTCTGCCTGTTGTCCGGCCGGCCCGGATTCAGGGTAGCCTGGGGGTCAATTGCCCGCCCCTGGTACCCGCTAACACACACAGTAAAATGTTCTAACTTTTTTCTCCCTAAAGAAGCAAAGGCGGCCAGCGGCGAGCTGATGGTGACGTATTTCTACTGCGGAGAGGAGATTCCGTACCGGCGGACGCTGAAATCGCACAGCCTGGCGCTGGGGCACTTCAAAGAGCAGCTGAGCAAGAGAGGAAAGTATAGGTACGGAGCCAGAACTATACCGGTGTAAGGATGTCTGGCTGAACGTGAGTCTAACCCTCTCGTACCACCTCGCTGTCGCGTAACGTTAACCTGCTTCCTTGTTACCCCAAACCCTTATACCCGGGGGGGGTTAAAACTCAGTCTGACCCGTATTATGAGATAAACGATCTCCGTCTCCTGTAGAGAGGGGCACAAATCCCCCTCCTGTCTCAGGCTGTCTTTCTCCTCCGTTTGAGAGGAGAGACCGGTACTGGCCACGCGGGGTGGGTGATGTCACTGGCCACTCCTGGAAGCCAAACAAATTTATTTCTCAGACAGGACAAATAAGGACCTGAAATAAACCATATCTCAACATGTACTAAACCTCGTAATGAGTAGTCCTTACAGTGACCCATCGCTAAGCAGTTACTTTTCCTTCATTCCTCAATGTTTCTTTATTCTCTGTTTAATTTTATATGCCTTTTTATTTGAACTGTTTGTGTATTATTGTTTAGGCATATATTTAGTTATTTATGTAGATAAACGAGGCTATGAAATAATTGGCGTGATACTGATTGTTTTTCTTCTTGGCCGCAGGACAGAAACCAACGTCCAGGACGAGCTGGACAGGAGGGCCCGCCGACAGGACACCGTGTCAGCCAACGCTTCTGCTACAGAGAACGGATCTCCCCGGACAGCTTAAAGCAGAAAGCATCGAATAAGACGTATAACGACCTGATGTAACCAGGCGGCTCGGCACGCGGTGCATACTGCTGGCTCCCCTGATCCCCTGGATCGGACATTCTGTATGTTGGCGGAGAAGACCCTGCCAAGCAAAGAGTGACTCTGACCTCTCTACCCCCTAAAAATGAGAGAGGTGCTGCGGCATTGGGGTCCGTCATCCCGACCCACCGCGCTTATTCCAATGACATTCGGATGGATAGAAAATCAACCATGTTGTTTTGTAGATTAGCGTTCAGAGGGCTTCCAGGGACCCTTGTTGAGATTGAGGGTGTTTTGTTATCAGTATATAATTACCTATTCGTTAAAACCATTGATGGACATATTAACGCATAGAAGAAACGTTGCAGAATTTGGTGAATAAATGCTGGGGCAAATTCAATTTCCAACCACGCATGGCTGCGGTGTCATTATTGCGTGGTGTCGTTTTGGGGGATCTCCTCCAGGAAAGGGTAGTGGAGGGGTCGTTACAGCAGAAATGCTTGGATGTTGGAATAGAGGTTTGCTATAAGTTTGGGTGAGGCATTTGTCTCTCCCCCCCCCCATCCTGCCACACATTTGCTGGTTATTGCGGGAATGAAAGGGTCTTGTATGGGCAATTTAGGACTTCTTTTATGTTGATTGTCACGGACGAAAGTAAAAATGCGTTACAAATAGACTCATCGCCCACAATGTGCCCATTCAATGTGCCCGCTTTATACCGCTGGCTTCCCCGTTATACCCAGCGGGCCGAGCGTTACTGGGGTTTGCTGCTTCAGTGTCACATTGCGCTGGTCTCAGATTCGGTTTGCTCTCCCATGTATTATGGTATCAGATATTTGATTCAATTACAGCTCCCAAAATGACAGGGACAGCAAACATAGCGTTAGGGGGCCGGGGAAACGCTGCCAATCGGTGACCCCCAGAAGAAAATCAAAAGATGACAATTAATGTAAAGCCTCAATTCCATATGTTCAGATGAACTAGAGGAGACGGAAGCCGTGGTTTTAAAAAGAAATACGGAAGTAACTGGGGTCCTGGGCCTTTCCTCTAACCCGGTATTGGGATTGTTTTATTTCCTTACCTTGTAATGATTTTCCTTGAAAAGTCAATATTTTTAACAGAACATCGCGTAACATTAACACTTCACAGTCCTCGGTCCGG